>CM066042.1:16286524-16853143 GCA_033557465.1 Ichthyophis bannanicus
CAGCAGCTTGGAGGCTGAGCCCAACCTTTTTGAGGATGGAGCGGTATAAATACCACTGGGACCACCCACCAACTCCAGTATTCGAATGAAAAAGCAGACTTAATGAAATATAAACTAAGTCTAAACTAATATCTCAACAATCTATCCAATAGGCATTATCAATTTCTTTTTTTTTTTTTTGGAAAGTATAGGGGAAGGAGAGGAGGAATGGCAACGGACGGAGGAGGTGGCTGCTTCTATCCAACCCGGCCTTCCCCTGCACTCCCTCCCGCCGAACCGGCTCTGCGCTCGGTCCAATGCTCCTCTATGAACGTGAGGTCTTAACAGTTGCCGGAACCGGGTGGGATCAGGGACTGGACTGTCGTTCCTTCAGGAACACTAATTAGCAAGTAAGATCTAATTACTATTTCCTTATCGTCACTCCAGTCCAGTCCCTTTACTTCTGGGATGTACCAGAGCAGTTCAACCCTGGGTGGGATCCGGCATACCGGCCCGAAGAACCGCTAGACCGAAACGAGCATCCGCCGTACTCTGCATGTCCAGTCTATAGTGTTTGGTGAAGGTATGCAGCGAGGCCCAAGTCGCTGCTCTACAAATATCCAGCGGGGGAACAAGACTGTATTCCGCCCAAGAGGTCGCCTGTGCCCGAGTGGAGTGAGCCCTCAGACCCACCGGGACCTGCTTCCCCTTCAGGATGTAGGCGGAGGCAATCGCCTCTCTAATCCACCTGGAGATTGAGGCCTTGGCCGCCGCCTCACCTTTGTGCGGCCCTCCGAACTGAATGAACAGTCGGTCGGACTTTCGGAATCGTGCTGTGCGAGATAGGTACCGTTTCAAGGCTCTCTGGACGTCTAGCAGACGCAGACTGCTATCCCTACCTTCCTGCCCCTTGGCCGAGAAGGCCGGCAGGGTGACTGTCTGGTTTACATGAAAGGGAGAGATAACCTTGGGCAAGAAGGAAGGCACTGTGCGCAGAACCACCTTGTCCTTTAGGAAGGTCAGGAAGGGAGGCTGGGCGGACAGCGCCTGCAATTCCGAAACCCTCCTGGCCGAGCAGATAGCGACCAGGAAAACTGTCTTTAGGGTTAGATCCTTTAAGGAGGCTCTCTTCACTGGCTCAAAGGGTTCTCCGACCATGGCATTCAGCACTAGGTTAAGGTCCCAAGAGGGGATGACCGCCCTCCGTTGAGGGCATAGCCGACTAACTGCTCTTAAGAACCTGGAGACATCCGGGTGTTCCCCTAAGGGTTTTCCACGGACCTTGCCTCTATAGCAAGCGATTGCTGCTAGCTGGACCCGCAGGGAGCTGTGCGCCAAACCCTTATCAAATCCTGCTTGCAAGAATTCCAGGACCTCTGAGACAGAGGCCGAAAGAGGTTTCCGACGATGCTCTGCCCAACAGGCTTCGAATATGCGCCAAACCCTTACATAGGATAGACAGGTCGAGCGCTTCTTAGCCTTCAACAGCGTCAAGATTACTGCTCCTGAGTAGCCTCGCTTTAGGAACCGCGCCCTCTCAATAGCCAGGCCGTAAGCGAGAATCGATTCACGTGAGGCATCCGAACCGGACCTTGCCTCAGCAGGTCCCTTTTGCAAGGGAGCCGCCAAGGAGGGTCGGCGACCATCCTCACCAGATCCGCATACCAGGGGCGGCGAGGCCAATCCGGAGCTATGAGGACTATCAAACCTTGGTGAGACTCCACCCGCTGTAGAACCTTTCTGATCAGGGCCCACGGAGGGAATACATAGAGCAGGCCTTCGGAAGGCCACTTTTGTGACAGGGCATCTAAGCCCTCGGACATTCTTTCCTTCCTTCGGCTGAAGAACCTGTCTACCTTGGCTGTAGAGAACCGCGCCATGAGGTCCATGACTGGAAGACCCCAACGGGCCACTATCTGGTCGAAGGTCTCCTGTTCTAGTTCCCACTCCCCGTGGTCTATCTTGCATCTGCTGAGGAAGTCGGCTGTGACGTTGTCCTTGCCCGCCACATGCTGAGCTGAAAGTGCCAGCAGTCTGGACTCCGCCCACTGGAAGAGGGCGTCCGCCTCTTTCTCCAGGGCAGGACTGCTGGTGCCTCCCTGGTGGTTGATGTAGGCCACCGCCGTGACATTGTCGGAAAGGACGCAAATTGCTTTTCCTTGGACTAAAGCCGTGAACCCCTTGAGCGCCAGGGTGACGGCCCTCAGCTCCAGTCTGTTGATGGGCCATTGTGATTCCAACGGTGTCCAACGTCCCTGGACGAACTGGTCCTCGCAGTGTGCTCCCCAGCCTAACAGGCTGGCATCCGTTGTCAATAGTAACCACTGATGTTCGAGGGACATCCCGCGGTCCAAATTCCTTGGACATCGCCACCAGTGGAGGGACTGTTTGGTCCGCGGAGCGCAAGGTAACTGCACTGCCAGAGGTTGATGCTGAGGAGACCATCGACGTAGCAGCGCCCGCTGCAGCGGTCGCATGTGCGCCCTGGCCCATGGGACTACCTCTATCGCCGCCGCCATAGTTCCCAGGACCTGAAGATAATGCCACGCCGAGGGATTTCGCCTGCCGAGAAACTGCGTGACTAGAAGCCTTAGCTCTCTTGATCTTGACTGAGACAGGAATACCCTGCCCCTGTGGGTGTCGAACCTTGCTCCGAGGTACTCGAGTTCCTGAGAGGGAGACATCCTGCTCTTTAGGCGATTGATGACCCACCCCAATTCTTCTAGAACCTGAACCACTCTGGCCGTTGCCGCATGACTTTCCTCTTGCGACTTCGCTCGGATCAGCCAGTCGTCCAAGTAGGGGTGCACTAATATTCCCTCCTTCCGAAGGAAGGCCGCCACTACCACCATTACCTTGGTGAACGTCTTGGGGGCCGTAGCTAGGCTGAAGGGTAGGGCCTGGAACTGAAAGTGGCCTCTTGGCACTGCGAATCTCAGGAATTGTTGATGGGACTTCCTGACCGGGATATGAAGGTAGGCTTCTGTCAAGTCGAGTGACGTTAGGAACTCCCCTTCCCTTACGGCCGCTATGACTGAGCGTAGGGTTTCCATCCAGAAGTGTGGCACCCTGAGGCAGCGGTTGACCTGTTTTAGATCCAGGATCGGTCGAAAGGAGCCTTCCTTTTTTGGTACTACGAAGTAAATCGAGTACCGACCAGAGCCGCACTGGTCTGGTGGTACAGGGACCACCGCCCCTAGCGCTATTAGGCAGGCAAGAGTCGCCTCTATTGCCGCCCTCTTTGCTGAAGAACCGCAGGGAGACTGAACAAACGCTGGAAGTATTTGTTTTGAGAATTCGAGAGCATAACCTTCTCTGATCACCTCTAGGACCCATTGGTCGGACGTGACTTGGGACCAGGCGGGAAGAAACAGCCTCAGGCGACCGCCTACCGGCTGTCCTTCCTCCTGGACCCCCGTCATCTCATTGTTGTTTTCTGGGTCCCGGGAAGTTGGAGGAGGCGGCACCAAAACCCCGTCCTGCCCCCCGAAAACCTCTGAAGCCTTGTCCCTTCGAGGGAAAACGGCCCCTGGGAAAGGAGCCTGACCTGGCTGGGCGAAATCTCCGCGAGTCCCTAGGCTGGGAGCGCACTGGGGCTAGAGGGCGCCCTTGCTTTGGTCTATCTTCCGGGAGTCTGCCTCCCTTAGACTCACCCAGGTCCTTAACTAGCTTCTCTAAGTCCTCCCCAAATAAGAGTTTCCCCTTAAAGGGGAGTCGGCTCAAGCGTGTCTTCGAGGAAGCGTCAGCTGCCCAATTTCGTAGCCACAGATACCGCCTAGCCGCCACAACGGAGGCCATGTTCTTGGCTAGGCTTCTAACGAGGTCATACTGACTGTCCGCCAAGTAGGCCGCTCCGGATTCCACCTTAGCTGAGTTAGCCTGTATCTCGCCCGTTGAACCCTCTGCCTGGAGCTGTTGGGCCCACCGTAAACAGGCCCGAGCCACCCAAGCTCCGGACACGGAGGCCTGCAAAGCGAGAGCGCTTACATCAAAGGCTTGTTTCAGGAGCGTATCCAACTTCCTGTCTTGCGCGTCTTTTAAGGTCGAACGGCCCTCCACTGGTATCGTCGTCGTCTTAGTAACTGCTGATACCGCTGCATCCACTCTGGGAGATCTTAGCAGCTCTTTATCTGCCTCTGGGAGCGGGTATAGACGAGACATGGTCCTGACTCCCCTTAAGTTTGATTCTGGCTGGTCCCATTCTTCCTGGATCATCTGGCGCACGACCCTGTGGACAGGGAAAACCTTTTGGGATCTCCTGATGGCCTGGATTAAGGGGTCCTCCAACGCTTCTTCCTGCGATGGCGTGTCTGAGGCCACATTGAGAACTTTTAGGGACTCATTAATTAACGCCGGGAGCTCCTCACGGCGAAAGACTCACTATCCGTGACTGATCTTCTTCCGGGATCTCTCCTTCCTCCAGCTCCTCTTCATCCTCCTCCAAGTCTTTAACCGAGCTATCCTCCTCCTGAGTATCCTGGGATAGAGATGTTAGGAGCTCTTCGCCGCCCAGACGTGGGCGCTTAGCAGGGATCCCGGTTTCCTGATTGGTAGCCCCGAGGGCTCTAGCTGATTTGTCCTCTGCTGGCAGGGCAACCTCTTCTGCCCCCAGGCCCTGATTACGTAGGCAGTAGGCCTTATGGAGCAAGAGGATGAAGTCAGGAGAGAAAAAATCTCCGGACCCCCCAGCACTAGAGTGGGGGGAGGGTAGAGGCAGAGGGGGCATAGGTAGGTCCGTAGGAGTGGAGATAGGAAACTGGGACCCCCTTCCCCTTCCAGAGGGTCTCCTGATCCCTGGGAGGGCTGCGACATGGCCAGGTTAATCTCCTGTTCCACTGATACGGCCTCCGCGGCACAGCTCCTGCAGATTCCTGTCTCTGCGGAGGTGCCCCTGCGCGTTCCACAGGAAGGGCAGCGTGGCTTGGATGCCATGGGCAAGAGCCGGGGCTTCCCTTTCAGAGCAGCCGAACTAAGGCAATATATCCCCTGAGAAAGAGCAGAGACCTTTATAATGCTTCCCTAATAGGGACCAATCCAAGGAAAGTGAAGATTAAAATAAACAAGAAACCAAACTTAAAATAAGATAAAATTAATTTGAATTAAAATTAAATTAAATTAAATTGAACTGAGCAGACATTATGTGCAACAAACACCCCTGCCCAAAATGAACTCAGTACTTGCAGTTAGAAGCTTCTCTGTTGCCTGTGCAGAGGCCCGACTCAGCGCTCTCGGGCCGTTGGCTCCACACGTGGTCGGCCTCAACACGTGGAGCCCGACCCGGAGGACCGCGAATGTGCCTTCGCGTCGCTGGAAGAGAGGAGTCAGAACAGGGAACACTCTCCAACACCGGTACCGGCTTCCTCCCGCTGCCGCTTTAAGGCCTCCGTCGGCTGACTGCAATCGCGGCTCTGGGGCTCGACTCCGCGTCCCTTCGCTCCGGAGCGGGACAGGCCGGAGGAGGTTAGTCGCGGCGTGCCTCCAGCGCTCAGCCACCGGGGGGGGCTTCGGCGCGAGGCAGAGCAGGTCTCCGCAGATGATGCAGGGTAAGGTCGGGTCAGCTGCGAGAGGAACGCTGACTAGTCCTCATCGCTGCTGCCGGTAAGACTCTCCTCCAATGTCCGGCCCGGGGGGGGGGGGCGAGGGGGGGGAAGGAGGGAGAGAGAGGGCAGGAGAGAATTAAAGCTACAGAGCCAAGTAAGTACAAATGACTCAATCCACAGGAAAGCAACTTAAAGGAAATTAAAAGAACTTAAAAGAATTTAAAAGAATTAAAATTTAAAGAAGGGAGACTCCAGTAAGCCCTAGGCTTACGGAACCCTCCAGCTGCTTGGAGGCTGAGAATACTGGAGTTGGTGGGTGGTCCCAGTGGTATTTATACCGCTCCATCCCCAAAAAGGTTGGGCTCAGTCTCCAAGCTGCTGGAAGGGTTGCGTAACCCAGAAGTAAAGGGACTGAACTGGAGTGACGATAAGGAACTGACTCTTTCCCCAACTGATCACCCAGCCGAGGCTCACCAGAAAGCTCCCCAAGTGGTGTCCTATCTGAGATGCCACTGAAAGAGAATGGGCTGGATGAGCCAGTAAGTCCAGATAGGAGTGCACAAAAATCCTTGGGCGCTACATCGCCGCAGCCACCACCACCATGACCCTTGGAGGATGTCTTTGGGGTTATGGAGAGTCCAAATGGAAGGGCAGCGAATTGAAGGAGAGCCAAGCACGGCAAAATGCAGATAACATAAGAAATGCCATACTGGGTCAGACCAAGATCCATGAAGTCCAGTATCTAGTTTCTAACAGTGGCCAATCCAGGTCACAAGCACCTGGCAGGTTCCCAAAAGGGAACATAGGTTCCACAATGCTTGTCCTGGGGCAAGCAATAGATTTCCAGGGTCCTCTTTAATAATGATTTATGGACCTTGTCCAACACTTTTTTAAACCCAGCTACACTAACAGCCTTCACTACATCTTCCGGTACTTTGCTGAGCCTCTTGGATCGGGATATGAAAATATGCCTCAGTCAAATTCAGAGATGCCAAGAATTCCCCCTGGCGCACTGGTTGAAGCACGGATTGCAAAGTTTCCATCCAGAAGTGCATGATGTACATGCACTCATGGACTCCCTTGAGTCCTAAATGGGCCAGAATGCTCCTTCCATATTAGTACTACACAGATGGAACTGTGTGGCGCTTAATCCAATGAGTACCCTAATCAACTCTGCAGGATATAGATTTAGCCTGAATCCTAAAGAAGGTAACAACCCAGAAAGAAGTAATTAGATCTTACATGCTAATTAGTGTTTCTGAAGGAACTCCAGTCCAGTCCCCCTCGTTTGGGCTGTGTAGCCCTTCCAGCAGCTTGGAGGCTGAGCCTATCATCGTTTTGATGATATTCAAGAATAAGTACCTCTGGCACCACCCACTGGCACCAGTAATCTATTGAAAAAGCAGACTTATCGAAGAGACAAATAATCATAACCCTTTAAAGAAAGTCTAATTAAACATTTTTTTTGTATCCTTGTATAATATGCTCCCCCCTCCCCCCAGTGGGGTGGAAAATACCGGGAGGGAGGGGGAGAGGAGACGGAGGTGGCTTACCTGACCCCGCACTAGCCCCTTCCAATACTCCACGTGTCCCGCCATAGCTTCCCACCTCGTTCCGGAACTATCGCCAGGAGTTCCCCAACATCATCTTCACTCCCCATCTTCGGTCTGGTGTTCTTCTTCTAGAAAGGAATCCTGCAACTACAAGCCCTGGGTGGGATTAGGGACTGGAGTTCCTTCAGGAACACTAATTAGCAGGTAAGATCTAATTACTTCTTCCTTATCGTCTCTCCAGTCCAGTCCCTCTCGTTTGGAATGTAACAGAGCAGTTCAAGCCTGGGAGTGGTTCACCATCCCGGACCGAATTAATGCACGTTCACAACCAGCATCTGCAGCTGCCTGGACATCCAACCTGTAATGCTTGGCAAAGGTATGTAGTGACGACCAAGTGGCTGCTCTGCAGATGTCCAGCAGTGGAACCAAACTATGTTCCGCCTATGATGCCGCCTGGGCCTGAGTCAAATGCGTTTGAAAACCCACCGGGACCTGTCTCCCTTTCAGGATATAGGCAGACGCAATGGTCTCCTTGATCCAACTAGATATGGATGCCTTGGCTGCTGACTCGCCCTTCCGCAGTCCTCCAAACTGAACGAACAGTCGTTCGGACTTTGCGCATGTCTAGGAGGTACAACCTGTCCTCATTGCCCCTCCATCCTTCCTTAGAGAAGGACAGGAGAGATACGACCTGGTTCACATGAAAAGGAGAAACGACCTTAGGCAAAAAGGAAGGAACTATCCACAAAAAAACCCTCTCCTTGAAGAAACAGAGAAAGGGCGGCTTGGAAGACAGAGCCTGAAGTTCGGAAATACATATCGCCGAACAGATAGCAACCAGGAAAACTGTCTTTAGGGTCAAATCCTTCAACAAGGCTTTTCTCCCTGGTTCGTAAGGCTCCCCAGTTAACGCATTCAACACCAGATTGAGGTCCCATGGGGGAATCACCAACCTCTGCTGAGGCCGCAAACGCCTGACCACTCGTAGGAACCTGCTAATATCATCGTGGTCACCTAGGGGCTCTCCCCGGACCTTATCCCTGTAACAAGAAATGGCCACTAACTGGACCCGCAAGGAGCTAGCTGCTAAGCACTTCTCGAATCCTGCTTGCAAAAACTCTAGGACATCCGGCGCAGAAGCCGCTAGGGGCTTCTTCTCTTGCTCCACACACCAAGCCTCAAATATGCGCCATACCCTCACATATGAGAGGCAGGTCGAATGCTTCCGCGTGCTTAACAAGGTTGAAATTACTGCTCCTGAATAGCCCCTCTTCTGGAGCCGCGCCCAAGCGAGAACCGATCCACCTGGGGCATCCCAAAGCGGTCCCTGCACTAACAGATCGCTCCTGCAGGGAAGCCGACATGGGCAACCGGCCATTAATAGAGATACACACGAAGAAAAAGAGTGGAGGATGAACACAAATACTTTATTGAATCCCCAACGCGTTTCGGCAGATGCCTTCTTCGGGGGGAAGGTACTATGATATATTTTTGTATCATAGTACCTTCCCCACGAAGAAGGCATCTGCCGAAACGCATTGGGGATTCAATAAAGTATTTGTGTTCATCCTCCACTCTTGCTTCGTGTGTATCTCTGGTTGATTTGCAAGAGGGTCTCGCTCTTCTTGTGTCTGCAACCGGCCATTAATCGCACCAGGTCTGCATACCATGGTCTCCGTGGCCAGTGCGGGGCTATGAGAATTACGAATCCTTGGTGGGCTTCCGCCCGCTGCAGAACTTTCCCTATGAGAGCCCAGGGAGGGAAAACAGAGTAGACCCTCTGACGGCCACCTCTGGACCGGGCATCCAGGCCTTCCGACATCCTCTCTTTCTTGCAACTGAAGAATCGATTCGCCTTGGCCGATTCTCAACTTGCCATGAGGTCCATGATTGGAGTCCCCACCTGATCGAAGACCTCCTGAGCAAGTTCCCACTCTCCATGATCTATCTTGCACCTGCTCAGGTAATCTGCTGTGACGTTATCAATGCCGGCCACGTGCTGTGCCGATAGAGCTACTAAATGGGCTTCTGCCCACTGTAACAGCCTGTCCGCTTCCTCCTCCAAAAGAGGACTGCTCGTTCCTCCCTGCCGGTTGATGTAGGCCACTGTTGTGACATTGTCGGAGAGGATGCGGACTGCTCTTTGTCAGACTATGGACTCGAATGCTCTGAGAGCTAAGGCTACTGCCTGCATCTCTAGTCTGTTGATGGACCACTGGGCCTCCACTGCGCTCCAAAGTCCCTTGGCAAACTGGCCTTCGCAATGAGCTCCCCAGCCAGTTAATTTGCATCCGTCGTCAGTTGTATCCACAGCGGAGGCTCGAGGGACATTCCGCGTTCCATGTTCTTTGGGCAACGCCACCACTCTAAGCTCCTCCTGGTCAGCTGAGGACAGTGCAATTTCATGGACACTGGTTGTTGTTGGTGGGACCACCGTTGCAGCAAGGCCCGTTGAAGCGGTCGCATATGTGCTCTGGCCCACCTCTATCATTGCTGCCATGGTTCCCAGCACCTGCAGGTAATACCAGGCCGCAGGGTTCTGTGTGTTTAGAAACTGACATGAGGCCCCTCAGATCCCTTAACCTCTGCGCCAGCAAAAACACCTTTCCTTTCGCTGTGTCGAACCTTGCTCCGAGATACTCAAGTTCCTGCGCGGGTACTAGTCTGCTCTTTGCTAGATTGATGACCCACCCCAGCTCTTCCAGGAATGCTACCACTCTGGCCGTTGCCTTGCGACTCTCTGCCTCCGACTTTGCCTGAATCACCCAATTGTCCAGGTAGGGGTGTACCAAAATTCCCTCCTTTCGTAGAGCTGCGGCCACCACCACCATCATCTTGGTGAAAGTCCGAGAAGCCGTCGCCAGGCCAAAAGGCAGTGCCTGAAACTGAAAATGTCCTCTTGGAACGGCAAATCTCAGAAACTGCTGATGCGCCTTTCAAATGGAGATATGCAAATACGCTTCCGTCAAGTCTAAGGAAGTCAAGAAATCTCCTTGCCATACTGCCATGATTACTGACTTCAGGGTTTCCATCCAAAAGTGTGGTACTCTGAGACTTAGATTGATCTGTTTTAGGTCGAGTATTGGTCGAAAATTCCCTTCTTTCTTTGGGACCACAAAGTAAATTGAGTATCGACCAGACCTGCGCTGGCTTAAGGGGACCGGGACCACCGCCCCGAACGATAGTCGTCTTGAAAGGGTGTCCTCCACCGCTGCTCTCTTTGCTGGGGATCTGCAGGGGGACTGAACAAATGCTGGTTGGACCGGCTTTGCAAATTTGAGAGTGTAGCCCTCTCGGACCACTTCCAAAACCCATTGATCTGACGTGACCCGGGTCCAGGCGGGAAGAAACTGACTTGGCCAACCACCCACCGGCAGCAGTCCCTCCCGGACCCCCGTTGTTTCATTGTTGTTTCCTAGGGCCGGCAGAGGAGGAAGAGGCCCCGAAGCCTCTTCCCGCTCTGCAAAACCCTTGGAAGCTTTGTCCTCACAAAGAGAAACGGCCCCTGTGAAAGGGCATAGACCTAGCTGGCCGAAACCTTCGGAAATCTCTTGACTGGCTACGGGCGGAGGCCAACAACCGGCCCTGTTTTGGCCTATCCTCAGGTTGTCTACCCCCTTTTGTTTCGTCTAGTTCCTTTACTAACCTATCCAAGTCTTCTCCAAAGAGTAACTTTCCCTTAAAGGGGAGTCTACTCAGGCGCGCCTTCGAGGAAGCATCCGCTGCCCAGTTACATAGCCATAAATATCACCTAGCAGCCACTACGGAGGCCATATTTTTTGCCAGACTCCTAATAAGATCATACTGACTATCTGCTAGGTAGGCCTTTCTGGACTCCAGCTTAGCCGCTTCTGTCTGGAGTATTACCATCTGCTATCTGAAGCTGTTGAGACCACTTCAGACAGGCTCTCGCCACCCAGGCACCTGACACCGATGCCTGTAAGGCCAGGGCACTGACATCAAAGGCCTGCTTCAGCAATGTATCCTGGGCATCCTTCAGGGCCGCACCTCCCTCAACCGAGATAGTTGTCTTTTTTTGTGACTGCCGACACAGCCGCATCCACTCTGGGGGACTTCAGCCATTCCTTGTCTAGCTCCGGCAATGGATACAGCCGAGCCATAGAAAGCACTCCTGAGGCTAGATTTCTGGTTGATTCCATTCCTCCTGAATCATCTGGCGCACCACTCTGTGCATTGGAAAAATCTTCTGGGATTTCCTAACGGCTTGGATCAATGGGTCTTCCAAGACCTCCTCGTCCGCTGGCATGTCATACGTCATATTGACTACCTTCAGCGATTCCGTAATCAATGCTGGGAGCTCTTCCCGTTGAAAGACTCATACTATTCGAGTTTGCTCCTCCTCCAGAATTTCTCCCTCCTCAAGTTCTTCTTTATCGTCCCCTAGCTCCCTGTCTGAGGCCTCTTCTTCTAGGGATTCCGTTCCAGTGGACGTAAGGCTTTCTTCATTCACTAGCCTGGGGCGCTTAGGCGGAACCCCCTCGTCCTGAGATCTAGCCCTCACCTGTTTGGAAGGAGCATTTGCCTGGGACGTCGCCGGACATCCTGCTCCCTGCTGGCGCATACAGAAGGCTTTGTGTAGCAGAAGAACAAATTCAGGAGAGTAGTGTCCCCAGCTCCCTCCTTCCCCAGAGGACATGGAGGGGTCAGGTTGTGACAGGGAGGTTCTGGTCAGATTCACTGATAAAAGGTGGAGGAGAGGAGCGCTCCCCCCTTCCTCCCGCAGATCCCCTGATCCCTGGGAGACAGAGGTTACATCTTGGGGTAATCCCAACTGCATCTCTTGTTCAACCGAAGTCGCCTCTGCAGCGCAGCCACTGCAGAGCTCTGCTTCGGACTCCGTACCCCGGCGAGTGCCGCAGGCCGGACACTGTAGCTTGCTGGGCATGGCTCGGAATCCCTACTTCCACGGGACCCGATTATGTCCGCCTTAATGAATAATTAATTCCAATTAACAAGTTAAAATCAATTCAAGTCACAAGAAGACTAACTCCAATCAACTCTTATTTAAACTAAACAATTAAAAAACAAAACAAAAATAAAGTAATAAGACAACCTAGTTACCTTTAAGTTGATTCTCCTGCTCCTGTCCCTTCAAAATGAGAACGCGCGCGAAAAGCGTGCAAAGAAACCAGCTGCCTACCTTCCCCTGCAGAGTTTGTGAAACCACGTTGTAGGCCGCGGCCACGCGGAGGTCTTCCAAGCGGTTGCGAGGCACTGCTGGTGTCGCTCGCCGCTTTCTTGTCCCGCCGCTTCTCTGCCCGAGTCCTTTCCTTGCTGACCGCTGCGGAGACTCCGTCCTCTCCGTCGCGGCCCTGGGATTGCCTCAGAGCGCTCAGCCACCAGCAGGGCTTTGGCGCGAGGCAGGACGGACAACTGGGAAGGGTTCTGAAGTGGCAGCTGGTTCCAGTCGTGAGGGAGGGGCTTTCCTGCTTCCCTCTCTTCTGCCCCCTCCCCCCGCATGGGTGCAGTTAGGCCTCCTCTTCCTCCACGGAGCTGAGAGGATCGGGCCTGAGGAACGGTGAGCTGGAGGGGGGAGTAGGAATAGAGGAGGGAGCTTAAAATTAAAAGCTACAAGACAGAAATAAATATAATTTAGAAGGAAATAACATTAAAAACAAAAAGAGAGAAGTTTTTAAAACTAACTACTAGACTTGGGAGCCCCTGAACCAACTCCCTGCCTGCAGTCTCTCCTGTAAGCCCTGTGGCTTACTGGTACCCTCCAGCTGCTTGGAGGCTGAGTTTACTGGTGCCAGAGGTACTTACACCTGATCATCATCAAAACAATGCTAGGCTCGGCCTCCAAGCTGCTGGAAGGGCTACACAACCCAAACGAGGGGGACTGGACTGGAGAGACAATAAGGAACATCCCATTTAATATTTGTAGATGATCTGAAGCTCTACAGCTACAGCGACCAACAATTAGCAGAGCAACTTTTCTGATGACATCAGGATGACTTTTGACCTTGACAAATGTACTAATTCAACTTCAAAAAACAAACCAAAAAAAAAGCGAAAACTGAGCAAAATGAAAAACATCTCCCTGGTTGAAGGCTGTGATATCAAAGACCTTGAACAGAAAGGTGTATACAAGTATCTAGGAGTAGAAGAAATGGTAATTAGGCCTTACCTGCTAATTGCTGTTCCTGAAGGAACGACAGTCCAGTCCCTTACTTCTGGGTTGCGCAACCCTTCCAGCAGCTTGGAGGCTGAGCCCAACCTTTTTGGGGATGGAGCGGTATAAATACCACTGGGACCACCCCCTAACTCCAGTATTCGAATGAAAAAGCAGACATAACGAACTTTCGTAACCGAACTATATAGCTATAACACCTCAAGAAAATTGACTATAACAAACTTTTTTTTTTTTTTTTTTGGAATGGCATGGGAAAGGATGGGAGGGATGGCCCCGGACGGAGGGGGGGTGCCGGGGCTAGCCGCACCTGGCCTGGGTTCGTTCCGATGCTTCCGACTAAACAATACTCTTAACTTCAGCCGGAAATGGGAGGGATCAGGGACTGGACTGTCGTTCCTTCAGGAACAGCAATTAGCAGGTAAGGCCTAATTACCATTTCCTTATCGTCACTCCAGTCCAGTCCCTTACTTCTGGGATGTACCCGAGCAGTTCAACCCTGGGTGGGATCCGGCATACCGGAACGAAGAACCGCCAGGCCAAACCGAGCGTCCGCTGCACTCTGGACGTCCAACCTGTAGTGCTTGGTGAAGGTGTGGAGGGATGACCAAGTCGCCGCCCTACAGATATCCAGCGGAGGAACTAGGCTGAACTCCGCCCAAGAGGTAGCCTGAGCCCTCGTGGAATGTGCTCGCAGGCCCACGGGAACTTGCTTCCCCTTCAGGATATAGGCAGAGGCGATTGCCTCCCTGATCCACCTAGAGATGGAGGCCTTGGCCGCCGCCTCCCCTTTGTGCGGCCCCCCGAACTGGATGAATAGGCGTTCGGATTTTCTGAAGGGCGCTGTGCGGGAGAGGTAACGCTTCAGGGTCCTGCGAATGTCTAGTAGGCGAAGCTTGTCATCCCCAACTTCCCGCCCTTCCGTTGCGCAGGCCGGGAGGGTAATTGTCTGGTTCACATGGAAAGGGGAGGTGACCTTGGGTAGGAAGGATGGAACCGTGTGCAGCACCACTTTATCCTTGAGGAAGGACAGAAAGGGGGGCTGCGAGGACAGCGCTTGTAGTTCCGAGATTCTTCTGGCCGAGCAGATGGCGATAAGGAAAACTGTCTTCAGAGTTAAGTCTTTTAGGGAGGCATTCCTTAATGGCTCAAAGGGATTCCCGATTAAGGCATTTAGTACAAGGTTAAGGTCCCAAGGGGGGATGACTGACCTTCGTTGTGGTCGTAGCCGTCTAACTGCCCTTAAACCTTGCGACGTCCGCGTGGGCCCCTAGGGGTTTGCCTCGGACCTTGCCCCTGTAGCAAGCGATGGCCGCCAGCTGGACCCTTAAGGAACTGTGGGCCAGACCCTTGTCAAACCCTGCCTGCAGGAATTCCAGGACCTCCGGAACCGAGGCCGAGAGTGGTTTCCTTCGGCGCTCCGCGCACCAGGATTCGAAGATGCGCCAGACCCTCACGTAGGAAAAGACAGGTCGAGCGCTTCTTGGCCTGTAGCAGAGTCGAGACTACTGCCCCTGAGTACCCTCGTTTCAGGAGCCGTGCCCTTTCAATAGCCAGGCCGTAAGCGAGAACCGATCCACGTGTGGCATCAGTACCGGGCCTTGCCTTAATAGGTCCCTTTTGCAAGGGAGCCGCCACGGCTGGTCGACGATCATTCTCACCAGGTCCGCATACCAGGGTCGGCGAGGCCAGTCCGGGGCTATGAGGATTACCAATCCCTGGTGCGACTCTACCCGCTGGAGTACTTTTCCGATGAGAGCCCAAGGCGGGAATACATAGAGAAGACCCTCCGAAGGCCACTTTTGGGACAGGGCATCCAAGCCCTCGGACATTCTTTCCCTCCGCCGACTGAAGAATCTGTCCACCTTGGCTGACGAGAACCGTGCCATGAGGTCCATGACTGGCACTCCCCACCGAGCTACTATTTGCTTGAAGGTCTCCTGTTCTAGTTCCCACTCCCCGTGGTCTATCTTGCACCTGCTGAGGAAATCGGCCGTGACGTTGTCCGTTCCGGCCACGTGCTGTGCTGATAGCGCCTGCAGATGGATCTCCGCCCACTGTAAGAGGGTGTCCGCCTCCTTTTCGAGAGCGGGGCTGCTGGTGCCTCCCTGGTGATTGATGTAGGCCACAGCGGTGACATTGTCGGAGAGGACGCGAATTGCTCTTCCTTGAACTAAGGTCTCGAGAGCTTTGAGCGCCAGGGTGACGGCCCGCAATTCCAGTCTGTTGATGGGCCATTGCGCTTCCAACGGTGTCCAGTGACCCTGGGCGAACTGAGCTTGGCAGTGTGCCCCCCAGCCCGAGAGGCTGGCATCCGTTGTCAACAGTATCCACTGAGGGGGTTCGAGAGGCATCCCGCGGCCCAGGTTCCTTGGGTTTCTCCACCAGTAGAGTGCCTGTTTGGTCCGCGGAGCGCACGGTAACTGTCGAGAGAGCGGGTGATGCTGGGGAGACCACCGACGCAACAGAGAACGCTGCAATGGGCGCATGTGGGCCCTGGCCCATGGTACTACTTCTATTGCCGCCGCCATTGTTCCCAGAAGTTGAAGATAATGCCACGCCGAGGGGCTTCTTCTGGCTAGAAACTGAGAGACTAGGAGCCTTAGATCCCTTGATCTCGTTCGTGACAAGAAAACTCTTCCGCTGTTGGTGTCGAATCTTGCCCCGAGGTACTCGAGTTCCTGGGAGGGAGTCAGTCTGCTCTTTGTACGATTGATGACCCAACCCAAGTTCTCTAAAACCTGGATTACTCTGGCCGTTGCCGAGAGACTTTTTCGGATTTTGCCCGGATTAGCCAATCGTCCAAGTAAGGATGAACTAATATGCCCTCCTTCCGAAGGAAGGCCGCTACCACCACCATTACCTTGGTGAATGTTCTGGGAGCCGTGGCTAGGCCGAATGGAAGGGCCTGGAATTGAAAGTGGCCTCCTGGTACCGCGAATCTCAGGAACTGCTGATGGGACTTCCTGATTGGGATATGCAGATAGGCTTCTGTCAAGTCGAGGGAGGTTAGGAACTCTCCTTCCCTTACGGCTGCTATGACAGAACGTAGAGTCTCCATCCGGAAGTGGGGTACTCTGAGGCAGCGATTTACTTGTTTTAGATCCAGGATCGGCCGAAGGGAGCCTTCCTTCTTTGGTACCACGAAATAAATTGAGTACCGACCCGATCCTCGCTGTTTTGGTGGAACAGGGATCACCGCCCCGAGAGCTAATAGGCGTGCGAGAGTTGCCTCCACCGCCGCCCTCCTTGAAGGAGAGCCGCAGGGAGAGCGGACAAAGGCCGGAGGGATTTGTTCTGAGAATTCGAGAGAATAGCCCTCTCTGATCACTTCTAGGACCCATTGATCGGACGTGACCCGGGACCAGGCGGGAAGGAAGAGCCTGAGGCGACCCCCTATCGGTTGCCTTCCCTCCTGGGCCCCCAGTTTCTCATTATTTTCTGGAACCCGAGAAGGAGGAAGAGGCTGTTCCGAATCCTCGGCCAGCTCCCCGGAACCCTCGGAAACCTTGTCCCCTTGAGGGGAAACGGGTCTTGGAAAAGGGGGCTGACCTGGCTGGACGAAACCTCCGTGGTTCCTTAGGCTGGGTACGTAAAGGGGGAAGAGAGCGCCCCTGTTTTTGTCTGTCTTCTGGGAGCCTGCCCCCCTTTGACTCCCCCAGGTCCTTAACTAGCTTTTCCAAATCTTCGCCAAACAATAGTTTCCCCTTAAAAGGAAGTCGGCTCAGGCGCGCCTTAGAGGAAGCATCTGCTGCCCAATTCCGTAGCCAAAGGTAGCACCTAGCCGCCGCCACCACCGAGGCCATGTTCTTGGCTAGGCTTCTGATTAGATCATACTGACTATCCGCCAAATAGGCTGCTCCGGATTCCACCTTAGTCGCGTTGGCCTGCGCTTCGGCCGCTGATCCCTCTGTTGACTGGATCTGTTGTGCCCACCTTAAGCAGGCCCGAGCCACCCAGGCTCCTGATACTGAGGCCTGCAAGGCAAGAGCGCTGACGTCAAAGGCTTGTTTCAGGAGCGTATCCAATTTCCTGTCTTGAGCATCCCTTAGGGCCGAGGCTCCCTCCACTGGGATAGTGGTCTTCTTGGTGACTGCTGATACCGCCGCATCTACTCTGGGGGACTTCAGCAGTTCTTTATCTGGCTCAGGGAGAGGGTAGAGACGAGACATAGTTCATACCCCTCGCAGGCCTGACTCTGGTTGATCCCATTCCTCTTGTATCATCTGACGTACCACTCTGTGAACCGGGAAAACTTTCTGGGACCTTCTGACGGCCTGGATTAGGGGATCCTCTAGTGCCTCGTCCTCTGTTGGGGAATCTGAGGTAACGTTGAGGGCTTTTAGGGACTTGTTGATTAGAGAAGAGAGCTCTTCTCGGCGGAACACCCTGACAATGCGAGCATGGTCCTCCTCCGGGATCTCCCCTTCTTCCAGCTCCTCGTCTTCCTCCTCTAAGTCCCTTTCGGAACCCTCCTCCTCTGGAGTGCCCTGAGACAGGGGAGGGAGAATCTCTTCACTCATTAGCCTGGTGCGCTTGTGGGGTATCCCTGAGTCCTGACCGCTAGCTCTCCTAGGCTTGTCTAATCTGGCTTCTGCTGGCGGACCTGTATCGCCTGGGCCAAGCCCCTGCCTGCGCATGCAGTAAGCTTGGTGAAGCAATAGGACGAAGTCTGGGGAGAAGAGCTCTCCGGCCCCTCCCTCCAGCGTGGCACGGGATAGAGGGGGGGGGAGAGAACCTCTGTGCTAGTAGCCGGAGGTAACTGAGCCCCCCCTTCGGCTTCCAGGGCTTCCCCAGGGACCTGAGGTGTTTGTGACATGGTCAAACTGATTTCCTGCTCTACTGAGGTAGACGCTGCCGCACATGGCCTGCAGACTCCTGTCTCTGTGGGGGTGCCCCTCCGTGTGCCACAGGATGGGCACTTTGCCTTGGTGGCCATGCTTTCCCGTCGGCTCCGAAGGCTGTGCTTAGTGGCAGGGCTAAGCAATTGGCTGTATGAGAAAAAAGGGGCCCAAACCCAAAACCAAATTCCAAATCAAGGCAAAGCAGGGAACCCCCTCAATGGGAAGGGACTGAAGCTTATCCTGAGAAGCCTTAACCCCCAAGGCCCGATTACTTTTAGGAAACAATCCTATAAACACCTTTTTATTTGAGACAGTAAGAAATTAAATAAAGGTAAATAAAATTAAAAACAACTTTTAAAACAATTTTGAGAATCGCCGTTGAAAGAGTCCAAGACCCCTTTGTCCCCTAAGGGAAGTACTTGCGGTTTGCCGATCCTGGGCCTGGTGCAGTGTCTACCACCCGGAGGCTCAACACGTGGTAGGCCCCACCACGTGGAGCCTGAGCCGGGGAGACTGAGTGTGCTCCTGGCGCCTGGCGGAGCTCCGGTGCTGAGTCCGGCGCTGATTCCCCCTGCAACACGTGTGCGATCGCCGTCTGATCGCACCGTGTGGAACTTGAACTCCGTGTATCGTGCCGTTCGCCTCCGCGGTCACACGCGTTGGGCCGGGATGGGCAGGTCGGCGTTGCAGCCTCTAGCGCTCAGCCACCTTCTGGGCTTCGGCGCGAGGCTGTTTCCCCCCAAGGAGGTAGCAATCGTCACCCTGGAAGCTGGGCAAAGCAGAGCACCTCCTCTGTGCCGCAGATCCGCAAATTGCTTTGCGAGTGCCGGGTCCGGTCGGGCAGAGGGGGGGGGAGGGGGAAGGTAAGTCTTAAAGGAGCAGAGCTAAGGAATCAAGGTAACTAAACTTTCAAAGGAAATAAAACAAACACTTAAGCAAGATTAAGCATATTAAATTAAAGTAAAATTAAAGTAAATTAAGATTAATAAGTGAAGGCAGGACTCCAGTAAGCCCAAGGCTTACGGAACCCTCCAGCTGCTTGGAGGCTGAGAATACTGGGGTTAGGGGGTGGTCCCAGTGGTAGTTATACCGCTCCATCCCCAAAAAGGTTGGGCTCAGCCTCCAAGCTGCTGGAAGGGTTGCGCAACCCAGAAGTAAGGGACTGGACTGGAGTGACGATAAGGAAGGAACGATACTCAAGCAGAAATTACTGAGAGAAGAAGATCAATTTAAAAAAAAGATACTACATCAGATTAAAATCATTACTGAAAAATACCTCAACATCACAGAATAAAATACAAGTCATCAATCATGCAGCTTTGGGGTTGTGGACTGGCCTCAAAGATCTTGAAAAACTTTATGTGCGAACAAGAAAATTCCTCCATGCCCATAAAGTAATTTACAAGAATCAGTGTATGCCAAGACTGTATATCCCTAGAGCTGAAGGACAGCTAGGCTTCATAGAGAGTGATTACACATACAGACCTGCATCATCGGATCCAAAATATGCAAAAAGTGCTGAAATATTAAAGTAAACGTCCAGAAACTGTCCCCATCATTAAACTTGGACAGGCTTTCTGATGACTAGAAGGAGTGAGTGAGATTCTGGAAGCATACACAGGGAAAAAGTAACAGAATTTGCAAAATAAGGAGGTAAAACTCTTCAAAGAATTAGATCAACAAGCAAGGAAAAAACAATAAGTGGCAAATGCACAAATACAGTGGGAAATACAGAAAGTGTTACACCAGGCACCTTTGTTGATCAAGAACGGACACATGAATGGTTAAGGAGGGGGGGGGAACTGAAAACGAAGAACGAGAGGCTGATAGTTGCAGCCCAAGACAGTGGCTTACGGATGAAATCGTTTACAGCGAGCATTGAGAAAACTGGCAAAACAGACATGTTGATTCTGTGGGAAACGGCTGGAAACAGTGACTCACCTCAGAGCTGGCTGTTATGTTTTGATGGCAGAAAATTTCTATACAGAAATGCACAATAAAAATAGCACATCTTACCAACTGGAAACTCTGTAAGCACTATAACCACTGTGCCTGAAATACACTGGGATCATGACCCTAAAAGAATTAAGAGGTTATGATCACCTGGGATACTCCCATTCCAACTGATAAAAAGCTGGATGCGAAGAAGCCAGATAAGTGGTAAAGGAAAAAACACTAGAACAGCATTGATTAATAGTCCAAATGACTACTCTGAATCGAGTTGAGAGGAAGAAAACAAATCAAGTACCAAGAAATTCAGTCGGAGACCAAAAAAATATGGCAGAAAGACACCGAGTTATTTTCCATCGCGTTGGATGCCAAAGGCCTAATTAAGAGGAATTTTCAAGCACATCTTGATAAGCTACCCATACATATAAATGATAATTAGATCTTACCTGCTAATTACTGTTCCTGAAGGAACGACAGTCCAGTCCCTTACTTCTGGGTTACGCAACCCTTCCAGCAGCTTGGAGGCTGAGCCCAACCTTTTTGGGGATGGAGCGGTATAAATACCACTGGGACCACCCCCCAACTCCAGTATTCGAATGAAAAAGCAGACATAACTAACTTCCAACCATAACGAACCTAACATAATACCTCAAGGAACTAATACTCCAACTTGGTTTTTTTTGTTTTTTTGGATGGAATAAGGGAAGGAGAAGAGGAAGGGGGGGGGTAGCTGAGTCTGCTCGAACCGGCTTTCTCCTGCCCTTCCTCTTGCCGAACCGGGTGACATTGTCGGAGAGAACGCAAATTGCTCTTCCTTGCACTATCGTCTTGAAGGCCTTGAGTGCCAGGGTGACTGCCCGCAACTCCAGTCTGTTGATGGGCCATTGTGCTTCCAACTGTGTCCAGAGACCCTGGACGAACTGGTCCTCGCAGTGCGCTCCCCAGCCTGACAGCCTGACAGGCTGGCATCCGTCGTCAATAGTAACCACTGATGCGGTTCGAGAGGCATCCCGCGGTCCAGATTCCTTGGGCACCGCCACCAGTGTAGGGCCTGTTTGGTCCTCGGAGCGCAGGGTAACTGCATTGACAGAGGCTGATGCTGGGGTGACCAACGACGTAATAGTGCCCGCTGCAACGGCCGCATGTGGGCCCTGGCCCATGGCACTACTTCTATCGCCGCCGCCATAGTTCCCAGAACCTGAAGATAATGCCACGCCGTGGGATTTCGTCTGCCTAGAAACAGCGTGACTAGAAGTCTTAGCTCCCTTGACCTTGAGTGAGAGAGGAATACTCTGCCCCTGCAGGTGTCGAATCTTGCCCCGAGGTACTCGAGTTCCTGGGAGGGAGTCATCCTGCTCTTCGTACGGTTGATGACCCATCCCAACTCCTCCAGAACCTGGATCACTCTGGTCGTCGCCGCCTGACTTTCCTTTTCCGACTTTGCCCTGATGAGCCAATCGTCTAGGTAAGGGTGCACTAATATTTCCTCCTTCCGGAGGAAGGCCGCTACTACCACCATCACCTTGGTGAATGTCCTGGGAGCCGTGGCTAGGCCGAAGGGTAGGGCCTGGAATTGAAAGTGGCCTCTTGGCACTGCGAATCTCAGGAATTGTTGATGTGCCTTCCTGACCGGGATATGCAAGTAGGCTTCCGTCAAATCGAGGGACGTTAGGAACTCCCCGCCCCTCACGGCTGCTATGACTGAACGTAGGGTCTCCATCCGGAAATGTGGTACTCTGAGGCAACGGTTGACCTGTTTTAGGTCCAGGATCGGTCGAAAGGACCCTTCCTTTTTTGGTACTACGAAGTAAATCGAGTACCGACCAGTGCCGAACTGGTCTGGTGGTAGTGGAACTACGGCCCCTAAAGCTATTAGTCGATCGAGAGTTGCCTCTATCGCCGCCCCCTTTGTAGAAGAACCGCAAGGGGACTGCACAAATGCTGGCAGTATTTGTTTTGCAAATTCGAGAGCATAGCCTTCTCTGATCACCTCTAGGACCCATTGGTCGGACGTGACTCGGGACCAGGCGGGAAGAAACAGCCTTAGGCGTCCGCCCACCGGCCGTCCTTCCTCCTGGACCCCCGTCACCTCATTGTTGTTTTCTAGGTCCCGAGAAGGAGGACGACGAAGCCCCAAAACCTCAGCCTGCTCCACGAAACCCTCTGTATCCTTGACCCTTCGAGAGAAAACGGCCCCTGGGAAAGGGGTTTGGCCTGGCTGGGCGGAACCTCCGCGAGTCTCTTGGCTGGGTACGCGTTGGAGCTAGGAGGCGCCCTTGTTTTGGCCTATCTTCCGGGAGCCTGCCCCCTTTAGACTCACCCAGGTCTTTAACTAGCTTCTCTAAATCCTCCCCAAATAACAGTATCCCTTTAAAGGGGAGTAGACTTAGGCGTGCCTTCGAGGAAGGATCCGCTGCCCAATTCCGTAGCCAAAGATAACGCCTAGCCGCCACCGAGGCCATGTTCTTGGCTAGGCTTCTGATGAGGTCATACTGACTGTCCGCCAAGTAGGCTGTACCGGATTCCACCCTAGCCGAGTTGGCCTGTATTTCACCTGTTGAGCCCTCTGCCTGGAGCTGTTGGGCCCACCTTAAACAGGCCCGAGCCACCCAAGCTCCTGACACGGAGGCCTGCAAGGCGAGAGCGCTCACATCAAAGGCTTGTTTCAGGAGCGCGTCTAACTTCCTGTCTTGTGCATCTTTTAAGGCCGAGCTGCCCTCAAGTGGGATAGTCGTCTTCTTAGTAACTGCTGATACTGCTGCATCCACCCTGGGAGATTTCAGCAGTTCTTTATCCGCCTCTGGAAGAGGGTAGAGGCGAGTCATGGCTCGGACTCCTCTTAAGCTTGATTCTGGTTGGTCCCATTCTTCCTGGATCATCTGGCGCACGACTCTGTGGACCGGGAACACTCTTTGGGATCTCCTAACGGCCTGGATTAAGGGATCCTCTAATGCCTCTTCCTGGGCTGGCATGTCTGATGTCACATTGAGAACCTTCAGGGACTCATTAATTAATGCCGGGAGCTCCTCCCGACGAAAAACCCTCACTATCCGTGATTGATCTTCTTCCGGGATTTCCCCCTCTTCAAGCTCCTCCTCTTCCTCGTCCAAGTCCTTTAGAGAGCCCTCCTCCTCTGGGGTACCCTGAGATAGGGACCCTAGAGGCTCCTCCCCACTAAGACGTGGGCGCTTGGGGGGAATACCAGAATCCGGAATGGTTGCCCCGAGGGATCTTGCTAATTTGTCGTCCGCTGGAGGGGCAACCTCTTCTGACCCTACGCCCTGTTTACGTAGGCAGTAGGCCTTGTGAAGTAGGAGGATGAAGTCAGGAGAGAAAAATTCTCCTGTCCCCCCAGCACTAGAGGAGGGGGGCAACGGTGGAATAGAAGGAGGAGGCAGGTCTGAGGGAGTAGAGAGGGGAAACTGGGATCCCCCTTCGCCTTCTACGGGGTCTCCTGACTCATGAGAAGTCTGTGACATGGTCAAGTTAATTTCCTGTTCCACTGAGGCAGCCACTGCTGCACAGCTCCTGCAGATTCCTGCCTCTGCGGAGGTGCCCCTGCGCGTACCGCAGGAAGGGCAGCGAGGTTTGGATGCCATGACTTAGTGCTGGGGAATCCCACCGTGAGCACCCAAGTCCAGGCAATATTTTCTCCCTGGAGGAAAGCCAAGTAACTAAAAGCAACTTAAACCAGATCAATGAATTAAATTGCAGTTAAATAATTAAAATAATTAAAATAAAGTAATTAAAATAAACTAGCTCAAACCACAGCACAAGGAAGAACTAGGCAATGCAATCGCTAAAAAAGGTAATTAAAATAAAATAAAATGAAAACGCTAAGAAACTGAAGCTAGGCAGAGTACTTGCGATTATGTTGTTTTTTGCTGGCTGGACTATCCGACTCAGCAATCAACCCCGCCGGCTCTACACGTGGTAGGCCTCGCCACGTGGAGCCTAGACGGGGGACCGCAAGGCCGCTCTCTGGGCCGGAGGAATCCAAACCGGAATGCAGCTCTGAGGCAGGAACGGCCCTCCTGAGAAGACTGACGTTGAAAAGCTGCTGCGCGGCCAAGAGGGAGAACCGGCGCTCGCCTCCACGTCCTCTTGCTCAGGGACGGTCTGGCGGCGGGAATGGGCCTGCGGTTTCACCTCAAGCGCTCAGCCACCGGGAGGGCTTCGGCGCGAGGTAGGACCAGCTCGGGAGAGGGAGGGCAGGAGGCAGCCGATAACGCCGCAGAGGTATCCGTGCCCGGCAGGACTCTTCACTGCAGCCTGCAGGAGGGAAACACAACTCCGATGTCCTTGCCGACCCGGGGGGGGGGGGGGGGGGCGCCGGGTGAGCAGGCAGGAAATTAAAGGGGCAGTGAATCTGAAGAAATAAACGAATAAGAAATGAGAAATAAAGGAGAAAATTCTAAGTAATCTAAGTAAGAAATATAAAATATAAATAAAGGAAAGACTCCAGTAAGCCCTAGGCTTACGGAACCCTCCAGCTGCTTGGAGGCTGAGAATACTGGAGTTGGGGGGTGGTCCCAGTGGTATTTATACCACTCCATCCCCAAAAAGGTTGGGCTCAGCCTCCAAGCTGCTGGAAGGGTTGCGTAACCCAGAAGTAAGGGACTGGACTGGAGTGACGATAAGGATCATCTTATGAACTCCAGAGAGAAACTCTTTGGCACGATGCAAGTACTAAGCCAAGCATTAACAGTAAATTTGAGACCAAGATAATCTTCCACATACCATAGCTTAGAAGTGAGATTCATGATCAACAAGAGACTATACTGTACTGTATACCCTCACTTGGTTTGCAGCTTGTCGTGCTGTGAGGGCTTGTGTGCCTCAGTGATGCTGAGAGCTAAACTATCGGTAGTTTAACTACTGGCAGGGTCTCCCCAAAATGGACAGGTTTCAGCTGAGGTGCCAGACCAAGACAAACCACCCATCTGGGCAGCAGCAGCAGAATGGGATAGTGTTGACGGCGGAGGATCACATTTCTTTGACAATGGCAACACCAACAAACTTAAACTGCACAGAAGAAAGGCCTGGCAATCTACTTCTGTATCTTGCCATGAAAACCCAATGGATAGTTACAACAAAACAAATTGTGCTGTAGTGCTGGAAGATGAGACCCCCAGGTCGGAAGGCACTCAACTAGCTACTGGGGAAGAGCTAAAGACTTTTCAGAGTAAAGCCAGCATTTATGATGTGGTTAGATCAAAGCCCTCGGGACGTCGGACTGCTGATGTAGCTGCGCATGAAATGAGAGTCAGGAGCTGTAAAGATGTCTTTACACGTTGGAACATGGAACGTACGAAGCATGAACCAAGGGAAGTTGGAGGTGGTCAAGAATGAAATGGAACGTGCACAACTTGATCTATTGGGTGTCAGCGAACTGAAATGGACTGGCATCGGGCACTTCGCATCAGATGATCACATGGTCTACTATGCTGGAAATGAAAGACAAAGAAGAAATGGTGTTGCATTTATAATAAAGAAGAAACTTGCAAGATACGGAACCCTCCAGCTGCTTGGAGGCTGAGAATACTGGGTTCTGTGGGTGGTGCCAGTGGTATTTATACCACACCATCCTCAAAAAGGATGGACTCGGCCTCCAAGCTGCTGGAAGGGTTACGCAACCCAGAAGTAAGGGACTGGACTGGAGTGACGATAAGGAAATGGTGTTGCATTTATAATAAAGAAGAAACTTGCAAGAACTGTAATGAAATACAATGCAGTCAGCGAACGCTTAATCTCTATTCGTCTACAAGGAATGCCTAACACCACAACTATAATTCAAGTATATGCCCCAACAACAGCTGCAGAAGAGAATGAAATTGAAGAGTTCTATGAACAAGTACAAGCTGAAATTGACAGAACATGCAAACAGGATATCCTGATAGTCATGGGTGACTGGAACGCAAAAGTTGGCAACAAAGAAGAAGGCAAAGTAGTTGGAAAATATGGACTTGGCAACAGAAATGAAGCTGGAGAAAGACTGATTGTTGGTCTTGCAGAATTCTCTCTCAAACACCTTCTCCCAGCAACACAAGCGGCGACTGTACACATGGACTTCACCCAATGGATTGTATAAAAATAAAAGAGACTGCATCTGTGGAAGTCAATGATGGAAAAGCTCTATAACATCAACAAAGACAAAACCTGGAGCTGACTGTGGTACAGATTATCAACTACTAGTATGCAAAATCAAGCTAAAGTTGAAAAAGAGCAAACCACTCATGAATGCAGCAAAATATGACCTTGAGAATATACCACTGGAATTTAAAGCAGCAAATCGATTTTGCAGGCAGTCTTTAGATACAAATGACAAAGCTCCAAAAGAGTTATGGAATGACATCAAGAAGGTTGTGTTGGAAGAAAGCGAGAAGTCTCTACAAAAGGTGAAAAAGAAAAAAAAAACGGCCAAAATGGATGATGGAAGAAACTCTGAGAAGCTAAAGCCAGAGGAGAAAGAAAGAATCACAGAACTCAGGGATTTCCAACGTGCAGCAAGACAGGACAAGGAAAAGTACTACAATGACGCATGCAAGGAAATAGAAGCAGAAACTATTAGAGGAAGAACAAGATCGGCTTTCCTAAAGCTACGAGAGTTAAA
Source organism: Ichthyophis bannanicus (assembly GCA_033557465.1). Taxonomy (NCBI): domain Eukaryota; kingdom Metazoa; phylum Chordata; class Amphibia; order Gymnophiona; family Ichthyophiidae; genus Ichthyophis; species Ichthyophis bannanicus. Next base: position 16,313,155 of record CM066042.1, read on the forward strand.
GAAAAAGTTCCAGCCACGAATTGGAATATTACAAGATGCTCAAGGTGCTATGTTGAATGATGCTGAGAAGATCAAGAAAAGATGGAAGGAATATACGGAGTTTTTATATGATAAAGATCAAGTGGACCAACAGCAGTTTCAACCTGTACCTTATGATCGGGAACCATTGGTGATGCAAGAAGTTGAAGCAGCATTGAAAGCCTTATCAAAGAACAAAGCACCAGGCATTGATAGCATTCCCATAGAAGTATTACAGCAATCTGATGCAGCTGTTACCGTACTTACAAGGCTCTGCCAAGAAATATGGAAAACATCATGGCCAACTGACTGGAAAAGATCTGTGTTTGTACCAATACTAACGAAAGGTGATCCAACTGACTGGAAATTATCGCACAATCGCCCTGATCCCACATGCCAGCAAGATTCTACTGAAGATGATTCAAGCGAGACTACAACCATAACTGGAACAAGAATTACCTGAAGTGCAAGCAGGGTTCAGGAAAGGGCGAGGAACCAGAGACATCATTGCGGATGTGAGATGGATCCTTGAAAAGACTAAAGAATACCAAAAGGATATCTATTTGTGCTTTATCGACTATAGCAAAGCTTTTGACTGTAAACCATGAGAAACTCTGGGCCACATTAAGAAGCATGGGTATACCAGAACACCTGATCGTACTCTTGCACAATCTGTACACTGATCAAGAAGCAACAGTTCGAACGGAACAAGGAGAAACAGAATGGTTTAAAATAAGCAAAGGTGTAAGACAAGGCTGCATACTTTCCCCCTACCTGTTTAATTTATATGCAGAACAAATCATCAGAGAAGCAGGATTGTATGAAGACACAGGTGTGAAGATTGGTGGAAAACTCATCAACAAACTTTGCTATGCTGATACCACATTACTGGCTGAAAGTGAAGATGATCTGAAACATTTGCTTCTCACAATCAAAGAACATAGTCTCAAAATGGGCCTGCACCTTAATGTAAACAAGACAAAGATCATAACAACTGGCATAATCAACAGGTTCATCGTTGAAGGAGAAGAAATTGAAATCGTGAACCAACTTTAACCTACTTGGATCAACTATCAATAAAGAAGCAACAAGCAGTCAAGAAATCAGACAACGCATTGCTCTTGTCAGAATGGCTATGAAAGACCTAGATAAGATTCTCAAGAGCAGAGATGTCTCTCTCCATACAAAGATTTGACTTGTTCAAGCCATGGCATTTTCAATATCATCATATGGATGTGAAAGCTGGACAGTGAAAAAGATAGACAGGAAGAAAATTGATGCCTTTGAATTATGGTGCTGGCAGCGAATACTGTGTATACCATGGACTGCCCGAAGAACAAACCAGTCGGTACTAGAGGAGATAAAACCTAAGCTTTCTTTAGAAGCTCAGATGACAAGACTTCGACTTTCATACTTTGGACACATCATGCGAAGAGAGAGATCATTAGAGAAAGACATCATGCTTGGCAAGATAGAAAGTCAATGCAAAAGAGGAAGGCCAGCAATGAGATGGATCAATACAACAGCAGCAGCTACGTGTACCAGTCTGTCAACAATGAGCCACCTGACTGAAGACTGAACACAATTTAGGATAGCTATCCAGAGGGTCGCCATGAGTCGACTCCGACTCGACAGCACTTAACAACAACATACTGTACTGGTGGATTACATCTCTCCGCCACAGGCATTATGTGGACAGGCATTTAAACTAGGGAAAGGGGGTGATGGATGGAGAAGGACAAGTTCAGTACGTCACTCCCAGCAAAAAAAAACATTGGAAACAGCCACACGCTTGAACACCACATCAATGACAAGTGGGAAGGGGTGTATTGAACAAAACCCATGCAAAAGGCAGGCAAGCCATTCAACAAATGCTGGAAAGCAATGAGTACAAATGCACGAAGCCTAGCCAACAAAGTTCCTGATCTGGAAGGCCTAATGGTGGAAATGGAGTTGGACATCGTGGCCATTACAGAAATATGGTTTAACAAGACTATAATCTATTTAGAAGAGATAGAGAGGGTAGAAAAGGAGGAGGAGTATCCCTGTATGTCAAAAGCAATATTAAAGCTGCTGAAATACAGGGGACATGGGGAAAAGAAAAAGTGCTCTAGATTGTGTTGGAAAGAGGAGGAGATGGCACTGTCATCCACACTGGTGTGGTGTAAAGACCTCCAACTCAAACTGAAGAAATGGATAGCAAATTGAAAGTTCACTTACTCCTTCATGGTTATCTTTGCAATATGATCATAATGGGTGACTTTAATCTACCCGATGGGGATTGGAGTGTTCCTTCCGCAAATCTGGAAAGAAGTAAAAAAAAATTGTGGATGTCTTCTACTTAAACAAATGGTGATGGAACAGACCAGGAAGAGCTCTGGGCTGAATTTAATGCTCACCAACGGAGATTGCATGTCGAATATCCAGGTGGGATGCCCATGTGAGCAGCAGTGATCATCACACGGTGTGGTTTGGGGCAAGGTACTTCAGGCCGGAAGGTCGGGGGTTCAAATCCCACTAGAGGACAGCAACCTTGGCCCGGAAGGACTGGGGTTTCTAGTCCCACAGGTGCTCCTTGTGGTCTTGGGCAAGCCACTTAACCCTCCATAGCCCATGTTCCCTGTAAAATAGTTATCTCCAAGTTATAATGCCCTGTTCAATGTAATTTCAGTTTGTTCAATGTAAACCACACTGATGCAGAAGAGCGTGGTATATAAGAGAATGTAAATAAATAAATATAAGCCAAGGTGAATCCAATCACAGCAAACTCAAAGTCTTAGACTTCAAAAATGCTGACTTCAATAACATGGCCAAGTACCTGAAGGAGGAGTAGGTAGGGTGTGAGTAGAATTGCAATTGGCTAAACTAAAGAAAGCAATAAAAAGTTGCAACAGATACATACATAAGGAAATAAAAACAAGAGGAAAGGAAAACCTATTTGGTTCTCCAAAAGAAGTGGCTGCACAAAGAAGTAATTAGATCTTACCTGCTAATTATTGTTCCTGAAGGAACGACAGTCCAGTCCCTTTACTTCAGGGTTACGCAACCCTTCCAGCAGCTTGGAGGCTGAGCCCAACCTTTTTGGGATGGAGCGGTATATATACCAGTGGTGTCACCCACCAACTCCAGTAACCTACTGCAAAAGCAGACTTAACAAAACTTCCGTAACTAACCTAAAGGAAAAGAACACAACTCAAACAATATTATATATACACTTTTTTCCTTACGGGAGTAGAAAGGAGGAGGTAGATTACCTGCTACTGCACGGGCCCTCCCTCCACAGTGACCCTCCAGATAGACCTGAACCCGCACTCGGGCCGCAGCCCCGTCCCTGAGAAACGGCCGGAATGGCAACCTAGCGCTAGGGAGGGGAACAGGGACTGGACTGTCGTTCCTTCAGGAACAATAATTAGCAGGTAAGATCTAATTACTTCTTCCTTATCGTCACTCCAGTCCAGTCCCTTTACTTCAGGGAAGTACCAGAGCAGTACCAGCCCGAGCGGGATTCGCCATTCCGGAAACGTAGAACCGCATGAGCATAGCGGGAGTCCGTAGCACTCTGCACGTCGAGTCTGTAGTGCTTGGTAAAAGAGTGCAAAGAGGACCAAGTCGCTGCCCTACAGATGTCCAGAGGAGGAACTAGACTGAACTCTGCCCAAGAGATGGCCTGTGCCCGAGTTGAGTGAGCACACAGTCCTCCTGGGACTTGCTTCCCCTTGAGGATATAGGCAGAAGCAATCGTCTCCCTGATCCATCCGGAGATTGAGGCCTTGGCCGCCGCCTCTCCCTTGTGAGGACCTCCAAACTGCACGAACAGTCGTTCGGATTTCCGGAAGGGCGCTGTGCGGGAGAGGTAAAGCTTCAAGGCCCTGTGGACGTCAAGTAGATGGAGCCTACTATCTCCCCCTACTAGCCCCTCCGCCGAGAGGGACGGGAGAGTGATCGATTGGTTGACATGAAAGGGGGAGATAACCTTAGGAAAGAACGAAGGTACCGTCCGAAGGACTACCTTATCCTTGAGAAACGACAGAAAGGGAGGCCGAGAAGACAGGGCTTGTAATTCGGAGACCCGTCTGGCCGAGCAAATGGCAACCAGAAACACTGTCTTCAGAGTCAGATCCTTCAAAGAATAAGATGGGAGAGTTAGAATATATAGCACTAAATGAAAGGTTAGATATGATTGGAATATCAGAGACATGGTGGAAGGAGGACAACCAGTGGGACACTGTGATACCTGGGTACAAACTATATCGTAATGATAGAGCTGATCAAATTGGTGGAGGGGTTGCGCTCTATGTTAGAGAGGGCATTGACTCAGAAAGGATTAAAGTTTTGCAGGAAACAAAATCTGCTGTAGAATCTATATGGATTGAAATTCCATATAAAAGGGGGAAGGCGATGGCAGTGGGGGTGTACTATCGAGCACCTGGCCAGAATGACCAAATGGATGATGAAATGCTCAAAGAAAATCAAGGAAGCTAACAAAAGTTACAGCGCAGTAATAATAATGGGTGATTTCAATTACCCCGGTATCGACTGGGTCAGTGTCACGTCAGGACATGCTAGGGAGATAAAGTTCTTAGATGAAATAAATGACTGCTTCTTGGAGCAGCCGGTTCATGAACCGACCAGAGGGGAAGCCATATTAGACCTAGCCCTTAGTGAAACACCAGATCTAGTGATCATAGCATGATCGCCTTTGATTTAATTAGTGGAGGAGGGATAGTAAGGAAATCCACAGTACTACCTTTTAACTTTCGAAAGGGAGACTATGATAAAATGAGGAAAACCGTTAAGAAAAAACTAAAAAGAGCAATTGCGAAGGTTAAAGACGTACATCAAGCTTGGATGTTGTTGAAAAATACTATCTTGGAAGCCCAGACCAGCTGTATTCCATGCTTTAAGAAAAGTGGAAGGAAGTCCAAAAAACTGCCAGCATGGTTTAAAGGTGAGGTCAGAGAGGCTGTTGTTGCCAAAAAAGCATCTTTCAGGAAATGGAAAAAAGAGCCAAACGACAAAACCTGGAAACAGCACAAGCACTGGCAAGTCAAATGCAAGGCATTGATAAGGCAGGCAAAGAGAGAATTTGAGAAGAAGCTTGCTGCGGAAGCAAAAACGTGAAATAAAGACCTTTTCAAGTACATTCGTAGCAAAAAACCTGTGAGAGAGTCAGTTGGTCCATTAGATGATAAAGGGGTTAAAGGAGCACTAAGAGGCGACAAGGCGACAGCGGAGAGACTGAATTAATTCTTTGCTTCGGTCTTTACTGAGGAAGATGTAGGGATGTTACCCATGACTGAAGTGGTATTTAAAGGTGCGGAAGAATTGAAGGAAATATCGATACATCGGGAAGATGTCTTACAACTATTAGATAAACTGAAGAGTAGCAAATCACCTGGGCCGGATGGTATACATCCAAGGGTGTTGAAAGAACTGAAATATGAAATTGCAGAACTGCTATCAGTAATCTGTGAACTATCATTAAAATCATCTCTTAATACCTAAAGATTGGAGGATCGCCAATGTAACACCAATTTTTAAAAAGGGTTCCAGGGGTGATCCGGGAAACTACAGACCGGTGAGCCTGACGTCAGTACCGGGAAAAATGGTAGAAACCATCATAAAAAATAAAATTACTCAGCATGTAGGTAGTCACAACCTAATGGGAGACAGCCAACATGGCTTTAGACAAGGAAGATCTTGTCTTACTAATCTGTTATGTTTTTTTTGAAGGAGTGAATAAACAGGTGGACAAAGGTGAGTCGGTTGATATAGTGTATCTGGACTTTCAGAAAGCCTTTGACAAGGTCCCTCAACAGAGACTTTTGGCAAAACTAAAGAGTCATGGGATAGGAGGCAGTGTACTATTGTGGATCAGGAACTGGTTAAAAGATAGAAAGCAGAGGGTAGGGCTAACTGGCCAATTTTCCCAATGGAGAAAGGTGAATAGTGGTGTACCCCAGGGATCTGTGCTGGGTCCGCTGCTTTTTGACATATTCATAAATGACCTGGAAAGTGGAATAACGAGTGAGGTTATCAAATTTGCAGATGACACAAAACTATTTAAAGTTGTTAAAACCCAAGAGGATTGTGAAAAATTGCAAGAGGATCTTGATAAATTGGAAGACTGGGCATCAAAATGGCAGATGAAATTTAATGTGGACAAGTGCAAGGTTATGCACCTAGGGAAGAACAACCCAAAACTATGGTTACACGATGCAAGGTTCCACATTAGGAACCACCACCCAGGAAAAAGATTTAGGCGTCATTGTGGATACCATGTTAAAACCCTCGGCCCAGTGTGCAGCGGCGGCCAAGAGAGCAAATAGAATGCTAAGTATGATAAGGAAAGGAATGGAAAATAAAACAAAAGATATTATAATGCCTCTATATCGTTCCATGGTGAGACCGCACCTTGAATATTGTGTGCAATTCTGGTCGCCGTTATCTTAAAAAGGATATAGCGATTTTAGAAAAGGTACAGAGAAGAGCCAAAAAAATGGTAAAGGGGATGGAAGGATACTCCTATGAAGAAAGGCTAAAAAGGTTAGGGCTCTTTAACCTGGAAAAGAGACGGCTGAGGGGAGATATGATAGAAGTCTATAAATTAATGAACGGAGTGGAACGGGTAAACGTAGATCGATTGTTTACCTTATCAGAATATAGAAAGACTAGGGGACATGCAATGAAGCTACAGGGTAAACTATTTAAGACTAATAAAAGAAAATATTTTTTCACTCAACGTGTAATCAAACTCTGGAATTTGTTACCGGAGGATGTAGTAAAGGCTGTTAGTGTAGCTGGGTTTAAAAAAGGTTTGGAAAAGTTCCTGGAGGAAAGGTCCATAAACCATTATTAAGAAGTTACCGAAGATATCAATGCTTGACCCAGTACAAGCATTGTGGAACTTGTGTCTCTTGGGAAAAACTCCTAGGTAAATATATGACCTAGATTGGCCACTGTTGGAAACAGAATACTGGGCTTGGACCACCTTGGTCTGACCCAGTATGGCATATCTTATGTTCATTGGTTCAAAGGGCTCCGCGACTAGGGCATTTAGTACCAGGTTGAGGTCCCAAGGGGGGATGACCGATCTCCATTGCGGGCAGAGCCGTCTGACCGCTTTCAGGAACCTGGCAACGTCCGCGTGAGCTCCTAAAGGTTTTCCGCAGACCTTACCCCTATAGCAAGTGATGGCCGCCAGCTGGACTCGCAGGGAGCTGTGCGCTAAGCCCTTGTCGAAATCCGCTTGCAAAAATTCCAGCACCTCCGGGACCGAAGCTGACAGGGGATTCCTCCGGCGCTCCGCACACCATGCCTCGAAGATGCGCCAAACTCTTACATAGGAGAGACAAGTCGAGCGCTTCCTCGTGCTCAACAGGGTCGCGATTATTGCCGCCGAGTAGCCGCACTTCATGAGCCGCGCCCTTTCAATAGCCAAGCCATAAGCGAGAATCGATCCACATGTGGCATCTGGACTGGCCCTTGCCTTAGCAGATCCCTCCTGCCGGGAAGCCGCCAAGGCCGGTCGGCGATCATCCTTACCAGATCCGCATACCAGGGGCAACGAGGCCAATCCGGGGCAATGAGGATTACTAGACCCCGGTGAGCTTCCACCCGCTGGAGGACTTTCCCGATCAGAGCCCAAGGGGGGAAAACATAAAGAAGACCCTCCGAGGGCCACTTCTGGGAAAGGGCGTCCAGGCCTTCGGACATCCTTTCCTTCCGCCGGCTGAAGAATCGGCTTACTTTGGCAGATGAGAACCGCGCCATGAGGTCCATGACTGGAGGACCCCAAAGAGCTACTATCTGGTCAAAGATCTCCTGATGCAGTTCCCACTCCCCGTGGTCTATCTTGCACCTGCAGAGGTAATCGGCGGTGATGTTGTCCGTGCCGGCCACGTGCTGTGCTGAGAGTGCTTCCAAACGAACTTCTGCCCACTGGAAAAGGGTGTCCGCCTCTTTCTCCAAGGCTGGGCTGCTGGTGCCGCCCTGGTGATTGATGTAAGCCACCGCGGTGACATTGTCGGAGAGTACGCGAATCGCTCTTCCTAGCACTGAGGACTCGAGTGCCTTGAGCGCCAGCTCTCAATTCTAGCCAGTTGATGGGCCATTGAGATTCCAACACCGTCCAACGCCCCTGGACAAACTGGTCCTTGCAATGCGCTCCCCAGCCTGCTAGACTGGCGTCCGTTGTCAACAGCAACCACTGCGGGGGCTCGAGGGGCATTCCGCGATTCAGATTCCTTGGGCACCTCCACCAGCGGAGGGACTGCTTGGTTCGAGGGGCGCAGGGTAGCTGCAGGAACAATGTGTGCTTCTGCGGAGACCACCGACTCAACAAAGACCGCTGTAAAGGACGCATGTGTGCCCTGGCCCACGGGACTACCTCTTATCGCTGCCGCCATGGTTCCCAGAAATTGCAGGTAATGCCACGCTGAAGGGAGCCGCCTGTCCATGAACTGCGAGACTAGGAGTCTTAGGTCCCTTACCCTCGTGCTGGACAGGAAGACCCTGCCTCTGCCTGTGTGGAACCTTGCTCCGAGATACTCGAGCTCTTGGGAGGGGACCAAACTGCTCTTTGCGCGATTGATGACCCACCCCAGCTCCTCCAGAACTTGTACTACTTTGGCCGTTGCCCAGCGACTTTCCTCTTCTGACTTTGCCCGGATCAGCCAGTCGTCCAAGTAGGGGTGCACTAGGATTCCCTCCTTTCGTAGGGCAGCCGCTACCACCACCATCACCTTGGTGAACGTCCTTGGCGCAGTCACTAGGCCGAAGGGCAGCGCCTGAAATTGAAAATGACCTCGAGGCACTGCGAATCTCAGAACTGCTGATGGGACCTTCTGACCGGGATATGCAAATAGGCTTCTGTCAAATCCAACGACGTTAGGAACTCCCCGCCCCTTACGGCCCCTATAACTGACCGCAGGGTTTCCATCCGTAAGTGTGGCACCTTGAGACAGCGATTGACCTGCTTTAGATCCAGGATCGGGCGAAAAGACCCCTCCTTCTTTGCGACCACGAAGTAAATCAAGTACCAACCCGTACCGCACTGGTCTGGAGGAACTGGAACCACGGCCCCGAGCTCTATAGGACGGGAAAGCGTTGCTTCTATAGCCGCTCTTTTTATTGGGGAACCGCAAGGGGACTGAACAAAGGCTGGAAGTATTTGCTTTGCAAATTCGAGAGCGTATCCCTCTCGGATCACCTCCAGAACCCATTGATCGGACGTGACCCGGGACCAGGCGGGAAGAAACTGCCTCAGGCGACCGCCTACCAGCAGCCTGCCCTCCTGGAGCCCCGGTATCTCATTGTTGTTTTCTAGGGCCCGAGGAGAAGGAGGAGGCCGAAAAACCTCTGCCTGCTCCCCGAAACTCTTGTCCCCTAGCGGGAAAACGACCCCTGAGGAAGGGGTTAGGTCTGGCAGAACGAAACCTCTGGGGTTCCCTAGGTTGGTTTTGTGCTGGGGCTAAGGGATGCGTTTGCTTCGGCCTGTCCTCCGGAAGCCTGCCACCCTTGGATTCGCCAAGGTCCTTTACCAACTTATCTAGGTCCTCCCCGAATAATAGTTTCCCTTTAAAGGGAAGACGACTCAGGCGAGCTTTGGAGGAGGCATCGGCAGCCCAATTCCGTAGCCACAAATAGCGTCTGGCTGCCACCACCGAGGCCATGTTCTTGGCTAAGCTCCGGATGAGGTCATACTGACTATCCACCAAGAAGGCCGTACCGGATTCCAACCTTGCCGCGTTGGCTAGCGCCACCTCGGAGGAGCCCTCCTCTGCCTGGAGTTGCTGAGACCACCTCAAACAGGCCCGCGCCACCCATGCCCCTGAAACGGAAGCCTGTAAGGCCAGAGCGCTCACATCAAAGGCTTGCTTAAGGAGCGTGTCCAATTTTCTATCCTGGGAATCCCTCAGGGCCGCGCTGCCCTCAACTGGGATGGTAGTTTTCTTTGTCACTGTTGATACCGCCGCATCTATCCTGGGGGACTTCAGCAGCTCTTTGTCTGACTCTGGGAGAAGGTAGAGGGGGGACATGGCCCGGACCCCTCTTAAAGCTGACTCTGGTTGATCCCATTTCTCCTGTATCATCTGACGCACTACTTTGTGGACAGGAAAAACCTTCTGGGACCTCCTGATGGCCTGGATTAAGGGATCCTCCAATGCCTCATCCTCCGCTGGGATATCTGAGGCTATGTTGAGAGCTTTCAGGGAATCATTAATTAAGGCAGGCAGCTCCTCTTGCCGAAAAACTCTAATTATGCGAGAATGGCCCTCCTCAGGGATCTCCCCTTCTTCCAGCTCCTCCTCTAAATCCTTTTCAGAGCCCTCCTCTTCTGGCGTGCCCTGGGAAAGGGAAGAGAGGGGCTCCTCATTCAACAGCCTGGGGCGCTTTGGGGGTATCCCTGAGTCCTGAACGTTTGTCCTCATGGGTCTGGCTACCCTGCCTTCGGCCGTCGGGCCCGCTTCCCCTGTCCCAAGCCCCTGCTTGCGCAAGCAATAGGCTTGATGTAGCAAGAGCACGAAATCAGGGGAGAAGAAATCCCCGACTCCCCCCTCCCCTGAGGGAAGGGAGGTGAGAGGTATAGGAGGAGGGGGTACCTCTGAGCATGAAGGAAGGGTTAACTGGGACGCTACTTCCCCCTCCGAAGGATCCGAGGACCCCTGCGAGGCCTGGGCCATGGACAGGCTGATTTCTTGTTCTACTGAGGTAGCTACTGCAGCGCAGCCCCTGCAGACTCCTGCCTCAGATGAAGTACCCCTACGGGTGCCACAAGATGGGCACCTTGACTTGCCAGTCATGCTCTCCAGGGGGATTGCTAAGGAAATGCTTAAGCGCCCCGGCCTAAGCAATCAGCTTTACCAGAAATAAACTTTTATAAAATAAACTTTAGATCCCAGGCTTTGCCAATGCTCTCCCCTGCAGAAGCAATAAACAGAAAAAAACCCCGAGGTAAACTGGAACACAGTAAATTACAAATTAAAGATAAATTTAGAAATTAAAATTAAAATCAGAAATCAAATCAGAAATTAAAATTTGAATTCCAGCGAATAAGCTGAGTACTTGCGATTTAGAGTCTTCTGCTGTACTTTCCAGGTCCGTGGCCACGATTCCTAACCGTTGGCTCAACACGTGGTAGGCCGCGACCACGTGGAGTCCTTAACGGAGGAACTTGAAACTGCCCTCAGCGTTGCCCTGAACACTCCGCCGGAGAAGAAGGGGCTGGAAACTGTGTCCCGAACAACCAGGGACGCCGCCTCTCTACCGGCGCTGTGCTCGCGGCTCCGGAGCTCACCCCTGCACTCTGCTGCTCCGGGTGAAAGAGTGAGGGGGGCCGGAAGAATGAGCACACTCGCGAGGCTGCACACTCTCTCTCCCTCTTGGCGTTGCCTCCAGCGCTCAGCCACCGGGGGGGCTTTGGCGCGAGGTAGGGCAGGTCTTCTGAAAGGGCCGAGAGGGAGCAGGCAGAACCGGCAGCGAGAGGATCTCTGACCGCTCCTCCTCGCTGCTGCAGGCAACAGGAGGCACCACCTCCGATCCCCGGCCCGGGCCGAGGGGGGGGGGGAGGAGTAGAAAGGAATCAGCAGGGAAAGAGACCCAGGGATAAGAAAACAAAAAGGTAAGCAAGTTTCCTAATAAAAATAAAGAATCTAACAATGAAAATTCACAAAATTAGCAAAAATTAGCAAAATTAGGAGAAGGTAAGACTCCAGTAAGCCTTAGGCTTACGGAACCCTCCAGCTGCTTGGAGGCTGAGAATACTGGAGTTGGTGGGTGGCACCAGTGGTATATATACCGCTCCATCCCAAAAAGGTTGGGCTCAGCCTCCAAGCTGCTGGAAGGGTTGCGTAATCCTGAAGTAAAGAGACTGGACTGGAGTGACATAAGGAATAAAGGCAAAAAAACACAGCTTTCACAAAATTCTGAAGTTCACAAACAGAGGAAAACAGAAAAGAATACAAGATCAAACTAAAATAGACAAAAATAAAGGATAGCAAAATTAAAGGCAGTAGAAAAGATGGCTAAAGATGTTACGTATGGCAACAAGACTTTTTTCAGGTATATCCAGGAGAGGAGAAAAATCAGAGGTGGAATTGCAGGACTCAAAAGTGCTGGGAACGGATTCATGGAACGTGACATTGCTAAACAAATACTGCTGCTCTGTTTTCACTAGGGAAAATCCTGGAGAAGGACCACCTGTGATTGACAAATATACAAATGGGAATGGAGTAGATACCACACCATTCACAAAAGATAACTTGTTAGAACAGCTTGCAAAACTGGAAGTGCACAAGTCTATGGGACCAGATGGAATACATCCCAAAATACTGAAAGAGCTCAGAGATGTTCTTGCAGGGCCTTTAAAGGATGTTTTTAATAGATCCTTGGAGACAGGAGAAGTTCCACAGGACTGGAGAAGGGCTGATGTGGTATCTCTCCACAAAAGTGGTAATAGGGAAGAAGTGACAAACTACAGGCCAGTAAGCCTTACCTCAGTGGTGGGAAAAGGGAGATGCTCCTGAAAGAGAAAAACACGGACTTCCTCAAAACCAACAAATTGGTAAAACCATGTTGCCTCGGATCATGCAAAGGACAATCTTGCCAAACAAATCTCACTGAGTTCTTTGACTGGGTGAACAGTGAACTAGATCAAGGGCATATGATGGATGTGATCTACCTAGATTTCAGCAAAGCCTCTGATACTGTTCCTCACAGGAGGCTTATCAAACTCAGCAGCTTGGGGATGGGTCCCAAGATACTGAACTGGATCAGAAACTGGTTGACTGACAAACAGAAGGTGACGGTAAACAGAACTCACTCGGATGAAAGGAAGGTGATTAGCGGTGTGCCCCAGGGTTCGTTTCTGTTCAATATATTCATGAGCAATATTGCCAAAGGAATGAATGGAAAAGTCTGTCTTTTTGCAGAGGACACAAAAATTCGCAACAGAGTGGACTCCCCTCAGGGAGCGGATAACATGAGGAAAGAGTTACAAAAGCTGGAAGAATGGTCTAATGCTTGGCAGTTAAGATTTAATGTGAAGAAGTGCAGTGTCATGCACTTGGGAAGCACAAATCCAAGGGAATTGTATGTGATAGGGGGCAAGAGATTGATGTGCACGGACCAGGAGAAAGACCTTGGTGTGATTCCTTCCGATGATCTCAAGGTGGCAAAACAGTGTGACAAGGCGGTGGCAAAAGCCAGAAGGATGCTGGGTTGCATACAGAGAGTAATTACCAGCAGAAAGGAAGAGATACTAATGCCAATGTACAAGTCGCTTGTGAGGCCTCACTTGGAAGATGAAATTAGTTCTTACCTGCTAATTGTCTTTCCTTGAGCCTTCTCCGGGCCAGTCCAGGGAAAGGTAGGGTTGTCAATCCCCCATAGTGACTGAGGACTGAAGACTTCAAGCTTTTCCTTGTGATGTGAAGCCACTCCCCCTGAGGTTAATCAAGCAGTCTCCTTCTGACAAAGCGACTAAAGAGAAAGAAACTAAACACAGCAGATTAACCCTGCACATACTGCTAACATTCTATAGTCCGTGAAAATCATTTACTACAAACTTATTTGTTTTTTTTCTTTAAATATTTACATATGCAAGCTATAATAGCTGCCAGCGGTGTAGATTGAATACTAGAGGCCCCTAAGCATCCTCCTCTAGAAGATAAAGACGATGTAATTCTGTAGAGGCCTGAGAAAGCGAACACCGATCCTACAATGCACGTAAAAGATAAAGAACAGGGTGGGACCCTGGACTGGCCCGGAGAAGGCTCAAGGAAAGACAATTAGCAGGTAAGAACTAATTTCATCTTCCTTATCGCTTCTCCGGGCCAGTCCAGGGAAAGGTAGGGCAGTACCAAAGCAGTACCTAAGAATGGGAGGGACCCGCCAAACCGGCGATAAGAGCTGATGCTCCCACTCTGGCATCGTCCCTAGCCTGGACATCCAATCTGTAATGCCTAGCGAAAGAATGCAGTGTAGACCAAGTCGCCGCTCTGCAGATATCCACTGGGGGAACAAAAGCAAATTCTGCCCAGGATGTTGCGAGAGCACGAGTGGAATGAGCTTTGAGACCCTCAGGTGGGGAAATCCCCCTAGCTTGATAAGCTGCTGTAATAGCAGAGCGAACCCAACGAGCGATAGAAGATTTTGATGCAGCTTGTCCCTTCCGTGGCCCAGTCCACTGGACAAAAAGCCTGTCCGTCTTTCGAAACGTTCGTGAGAGCTTAATATACTTCTTTAAGACTCACCCAAGATCCAAATGTTGAAGCGCTCGATCAATTGGCGAGCCATCGCTCTCAGAAAATACGGGCAATGTAATTGATTGGTTAATATGAAAAACCGAGAGGACTTTAGGCAAAAAAGAGGGAACTGTTCGTAAGACCACTCGCTCCGGCAGAAATTGCAGATAAGGCTCTTGGCAAGATAAGGCCTGCAAATCTGAAATTCGTCGAGCGGAACACAAAGCCACCAAAAAGGCCGTTTTCCAAGAACACTCCCGAATTTGCGTAGCGCAGAGGAACTTTAAATGCGACCTAGACAAACCGTCCAAGACAATATTCAAATCCCAAGGAGGTACGATAGGTCGTCGAGGAGGACGTATAATTTGCGCTGCTCGTAGAAAGCGGCGAACATCCGGATGAGCGGAAAGACGGCGATGTTGCACCAAGCCCCTAAAACAAGATAGTGCCGCGACATGCACCTTAAGGGTACTGAGAGCCAACCCCTTATCTAAACCCTGTTGCAGAAAGAGGAGAAGATGAGGCACGGTAGAAGCCAGAGGTGATACCTCTTGTCGCTTGCACCAAGCTTCAAAAAGACGCCAGACGCGAACATATCCCAAGGAAGTTCCTGGACGTTTAGATTGGAGAAGGGTAGTTACAACAGAACTTGCATAACCCCTGCTTTATAAGCGAGACCTTTCAAGAGCCAAGCCGTAAGCAAGAAGCGATCCACTCGCGGCATGAGAATGGGACCCTGATGCAACTGGTTGATACGAACTGGAAGGAGCCACGGCGGAGCTACAAGGAGTCGAATGAGATCGGCATACCAGGGTCGACGAGGCCAATCGGGAGCAATGAGAATCACCTTCCCCCGGTGATTCGCTATGCGCTGAATAACCCGACTCAACATTGGCCAAGGCGGGAATACAGAGGAGCGCATCGCAAGGCCAGGGTTGAACTAGGGCAGGGGTCTGCAACCTTTAAGACGTAAAGAGCCACTTGGACCCGTTTCCGAAGGGAAAAAAAAAACTGGGAGCCGCAAAACCATTGCGACATTTAAAACAAATCTAACACTGCATATATTGTTTCTTACCTTAATGCTATATACGACCCCCTACTTTTCCTGTTAAAATATAGGTGTTTGGCCTATACTCGCCGTATAAGACTACCCCTCTTCCTTCACACACCAAAAAAAAAACGCCAGAAAATATCACAACAACAAGTAACAATATTTGATTTCAAAATTATGATGATTTTGTAGTCAAATCACTAATATGAAATAAAATTATTTTTTCTACCTTTGTTGTCTGACCAATTTATTCTTTGATCATGCTGGTCCCGATCTGAGGCTTCTGCTTTCCTGTCTTCTCTTAGCTCTCTTTCTGTGGTCTATGGTCCATCTGCCATTTCTTATCTCTTCTTTCGTTTTCTTCACTTCTTTCCATCAGCCTATTTCCAGTCCCAGTAACCCTCCCCAATATCAGCCCCTTTCCAGTCCTCACTCCCAGTACCTTCCAGTGCTAATCCCCCCTCAACCCCATTACCAGTGCTAGCCTCCCCTAATCAGCCCAATACCAGTCCTACCCCCCATCAGCTCATTACCAGTCCTAGCCTCCCCTAATCAGCTCATTTCCAGTGCTCGTCCCCTCAACCCCATTACCAGTGCTCCATCCCTCCATGTCAGCCCCCTCCCTCCCTCCATCCATATCAGCTCCCTCCCTCCATGTCAGCCCCCTCCATCCCTCCATGTCAGCCCCCCTCCCTCCATCCATATCAGCTCCCTCCCTCCATGTCAGCCCCCCTCCCTCCATCCATATCAGCTCCCTCCCTCCATGTCAGCCCCCCTCCCTCCATCCATCCATATCAGCCCCCCTCCCTCCATGTCAGCCCCCCTCCATCCTTCCATGTCAGCCCCCCTCCCTCCTTCCATCCATATCAGCTCCCTCCCTCCATATCTGCTCCCTCCCTCCATGTCAGCCCCCCTCCCTCCATGTCAGCCCCCCTCCCTCCCTCCATCCATATCAGCTCCCTCCCACCATGTAAGCCCCCTCCCTCCATGTCAGCCCCCCTCCCTCCATCCATCCATATCTGCTCCCTCCCTCCATGTCAGCCCCCCTCCCTCCATGTCAGCCCCCCTCCCTCCATGTCAGCCCCCCTCCCTCCCTCCATCCATCCATATCAGCTCCCTCCCTCCATGTCAGCCCCCCTCCCTCCATCCATCCATATCAGCTCCCTCCCTCCATGTCAGCCCCCCTCCCTCCATGTCTGCCCCCTCCCTCCATACATCAATCCTTATCTGCTCCCTCCCTCCATGTCAGCCCCCCTCCCTCCATCCATATCAGCTCCCTCCCTCCATGTCAGCCCCCCTCCCTCCATCCATCCATATCAGCTCCCTACCTCCATGTCAGGCCCCTCCCTCCATCCATCCATATCAGCTCCCTCATCTGCTCCCTCCCTCCCTCCATGTCAGCCCCCCTCCCTCCATGTCAGCTCCCTCCCTTCTTCTGCAGCCGCGGCTCTCTGTCTCTTAGGGAACCGCGGCTGTGCTTTTAAAATCATCTCGGAGCCCTTCCTGTCTTGACGGGCTCCGTGCAGCATTGTCCCGCCTCCAAAGGAAGTGGTAAACAACTTCCGTTAGAGGCGGGACAATGCTGCACGGAGCCCGTCAAGACAGGAAGGGCTCCGAGATGATTTTAAAAGCACAGCCGCGGTTCCCTAAGAGGCAGGGAGCCGCGGCTGCAGAAGAAGGGAGGGAGCCCATAACGCCATAAATACCGGGCGGGCAGTGTGCTCCGGAGCCGCGGCAAAGGTGAGAAAGAGCCGCATGCGGCTCCGGAGCCGCGGGTTGCCGACCCCTGAACTAGGGCATCGAGACCTTCCGACATGCGTTCCCTGCGCCTGCTGAAAAAACGGCTGGCCTTGGCATTGCTGTAGGAGGCCATGAGATCCATCACTGGCTGTCCCCAACGCAACGTTAGCTGATGAAAGATCGCCGCATTCAATTCCCATTCCCCTGGATCGAGAAGATGACGGCTGAGAAAGTCCGCCTGTAGATTTTCTTTGCCTGCGACATGTGCTGCGGAAATGGCCAGGAGATTGCTCTCTGCCCAATCCATCAATTGCTGGCATTCGGACAGTAGAGAAGGAATCTTCGTCCCCCCCTGACGATTGATATAGGCGACGGTCACTGCATTGTCGGAAAAAATCTTGACCGCTGTCCCCTGGAGCAGCGCTGCGAAGTGAAGCAGAGCTAAGCGAGCCGCTCGGAGCTCCAGACGGTCGATCGACCATGAACTCTCTATTGTGGACCAAGTTCCCTGTGCAATGCTTGACTGACAATGAGCACCCCACCCCGAGAGGCTTGCATCCGTGGTCAGTAACACCCACGAGGAGTCTTGCAAGGGCATTCCCACTGTGAGGTGCTCCCGAACTAACCACCAGTCCAGACTGTGACGGACGCTCTCGGGATAGGGGAGACGCTGAGAGAGCGGATGAAGCTGCGGAGACCATCGTGTAAGCAACGCCTGCTGCAAGGGGCGCATGTGAGCCTTGGCCCACGGAACAAGATCCAGTGCCGCCGCCATGGAACCCAACAGTTGCAAATACGTCCAAGCCGACGGCGCCGTTAAGTTGAGAAACGCTCGGATCTGTTGTAGCAGCTTTTCCACACGAACCTCGGGCAAAAATACCTTTCCTTGTGCGGTGTCGAAATATGCTCCGAGATAAGTCAGCTGCTGCTGCGGTTGCAGGTGACTTTTGACTTGGTTGATCACCCAGCCGAGTTGCTCGAGAAGTTGCACCACTCGAGCCGTCGCTTGAACCGAGGCAGATCGCGACTCGGCTCTGATCAACCAATCGTCGAGATAAGGGTGTACCCTGATCCCTTCCTTCCGAAGCGCTGCTGCCACAACCACCATAAGCTTTGTGAAAGTACGCGGAGCCGTAGCCAGACCGAATGGCAACGCTCGAAACTGGTAATGACCCATGGGGAGAGCGAAGCGCAAAAAACGCTGATGCGAACTCCTTATGGGAATGTGCAGATACGCTTCCGTAAGATCGATGGATGAGAGAAACTCCCCCGGCTGAACTGCCCGAACTACAGTACGGAGGGTTTCCATGCGAAAATGAGGCACCCGTAAGGAACGGTTGACCCCTTTGAGATCTAGAACGGGCCGAAAAGAATCTTCTTTCTTGGGAACCACAAAATAGATCGAGTATCGACCGCAACCGTATTGGTCCCGAGGTACGGGAACGATAGCTTTGAGCTGCAACAGGCGAGTTAGGGTGTCCACAATGGCCTGCTTTTTCCGACCGGGACCACAGGGAGACATTACAAAGGCGGGCAACAACGGGCATGCGAAATCGAGCGCGTAACCTTCCCGGATGACCTCCAACACCCACTTGTCTGAGGTAATGGTGGTCCAGACCGCTAGAAAGTCCTGTAGGCGTCCTCCCACCGGAATTAGCGGCTGGACCAACTGACCTTCATTGCGGCTTCTTATTGGCGGGCTGGGAAGCCCCAAAGTAGGACCTGCCAAATCCTCTGGCTCCCCGAAAGGAAGTCCCCCGAAAGGAGGAACGGCCCCTGGAATAGGGCGTAAAGCGCGCCCCCCGAAACCTACGGGATTCCCTTCCGAACCCCCTGCCGGAAGGAAGCATTCGGGAAGGTTTGGGTTTGTCCTCAGGCAAACGACCGCCCTTAGCGTCGCTCAAATCCTTAACCATCTTCTCCAAAGCCTCCCCAAAAAGCAATTTACCCTGATAGGGCAATTTGCTAAGTCTCAATTTGGAAGAAACATCCGCCGACCAGTTGCGTAACCAAAGAAAACGCCTGGCAGCTACCAGAGAGGCCATGGTCTTAGCCGCAATTCGCAGCAAATCATAAAAAGCATCTGCCATATAAGCAGCGGCTGATTCCAGTTTAGGTGCATCGGGAACTGCAGCAGGAGCATCAGGAGAAGTATCGCCTTGCAACCAACGAATGGAGGCGCGAGAGACATAAGCCCCACAAACGGCCGATTGCAGAGCCAAGGCACTAGACTCAAAAGCCTGTTTGAGTAGAATCTCCAATTTTCTATCTTGAAGATCCTTTAGAGCTGCAGCCCCTTCCACAGGAATAGTAGTCTTTTTAGTCACTGCGGATATAATTGCATCCACTT
Organism: Ichthyophis bannanicus; assembly: GCA_033557465.1. Taxonomy (NCBI): domain Eukaryota; kingdom Metazoa; phylum Chordata; class Amphibia; order Gymnophiona; family Ichthyophiidae; genus Ichthyophis; species Ichthyophis bannanicus. The sequence goes on from CM066042.1 coordinate 16,332,560, forward strand.
TTGGCATGCGAAATAAGTCCTTTACGTCCTGAGGAAGTGGGTACAGGCGAGCCAACGCTCGGCTTCCACGTAAGGAAGACTCCGGACACTCCCATTCCGAGTCAATCATCTGTTTGATCACTCTGTGTAAGGGAAAACACTTCTGTTCAGTTTTAACACCTTGCAGCAAGGGATCCTCTAAGGGTTCCTGAGAAGACGCGGGAAGGGAGAGATGGAGCGCTGCCAAAGACTGGGATATGAGAGCTGCGAGTTCTTCCTTACGGAAAACCCTGAACACATTAGGATCCTCTCCTGGAGCTATCTCCCCTTCTTCCAACTCTTCTGTGTCCCACTCCCCAGGATGTCCTGTAAAAGACTCTGAATCCCCCTGTTCCTGCAACAGCAGGGCCTGAGACAACAAGGGATCTAAGGAATTCTGAACCATATCTTGAATATGAGAGGATCCCTCTCCGGGATCATCAGGCAGTGGTAGGGAAAGTGGCACTGACACAGGTTCAGAAAGAGAAGAAAGCCGCGGAGGCTCAGCAGATCGCATAAGAAATGCTTTGTGCATAGCCAGAATAAAAGCTGGCGAAAAAAATGAGTCCATGTCCTCCTGAGGCAAAGTTGGAGCTGGGGAGGGTAAATCAGGTAAAACCGCCGCTCTAGAGGACTTCGCTTTCCGTTTATGAGGCTTTTGAGGCTCTGCGAGAGCACTGCCTGACGCCGGTAAAATGGCGGATTTTCCCGCCTTTTCGGCGTGAGGAGAAGGCTCCGGTGAACTAATCAAAGGCTTTTCAGCCATTGTTCAAAAACAACTCCGGGATCGCCAAAACAAACCAGTAAGCTCGATTAAAAGAAAAAAAGGTTGGTAAATATGAAAGCAAACTGCCCCGGAATCCGAGGTCCCGATCGCCGAAAATCAACACGGAAGAGAAAATAGACTAAAAACTCACCACAGAAGTAAAACTGTGCCCGGCTGAATGGAGCACAGTTTAGCGGGACCACCGGCAAACTCACCGCGGGTAAGACAGAGGAGAAATCTGGGGCCCCCAGTATCACTCTGCACCGGGAGACGGAACAGTGATAGAGGCAGGCTCTACCTCACACTGTAATGACTAAGTCCCCCACATCTCCTGCGGTCTTAAAGTGACAGCGTATTTTAACAAAAAAAGTTGAAAGGACTATAGAAGATTAGCTCTGCTAGAGCCAATCATAAATTTAAGAAAAGAAAAAAGGGAAATTGAAACCACTACAGGTGTACTTTGAGGGAGAAGGTAAGTTCGATCCTCTCTAGTCACTGAGGACTGAAAGACTGCTTGATTAACCTCAGGGGGAGTGGCTTCACATCACAAGGAAAAGCTTGAAGTCTTCAGTCCTCAGTCACTATGGGGGATTGACAACCCTACCTTTCCCTGGACTGGCCCGGAGAAGCGATAAGGAATAGTGTGTTCAGGTTTGGAAACCGTATCTCGCAAAGGATATAAAAAGGCTGCAAGCGGTTCAGACGAAGGCGACCAAAATGATTTGGCGCCTGCGTCAGAAGACTAATGAGAAGAGACTTGCAGACTTAAATATGTACACTCTGGAGAAGAGGAGGGACAGGGGAGATATGATTCAGACCTTTAAATAAATACTTAAGAGTATTAATGTGCGGGGGGCGGAGCCTGCGCGAAGGCAAGATGGCAGCTTGAGAGCTTAGCTCCCTGAACCCCAGCGAGAATCCTGAGAGAAACTGAGAGCTGACAGAGCTAAGTGGGTAATATTACTACTCTGGCACGTTTTGAGAGTGATGGCCAACATCAAACCCGCAAAATTGGATTTTGCACCCGGTAGCAATTCGGGATCAAAGAGGGCAAAGTCAGAGCCCCTATCCCCGCACAAGATGGCGGCTACACGGGAGTCGGAGGAGCTGATGAGAGAGCTGTTGGGGGAGATGCGGTCAGTGAAGGAGCTGGTGATGGCAAATGGTGAGGCGTTGGAGAAAGTGCAAGGTGAAATGCAGGAAATAAGAGGGCAAATGGAGCGGCTTACGGGCAGGCTGGATACTTTAGGGGCGTCAGTCGCAGTGCACGAGGAAAAGCTTGCACGTGTGGATAAGCTTGAAAAAAAGTTGGAAAAGCTGGAAGTAAGTTTGGAAGATGCTGCAAATAGAAATCGAAGGAACAATGTGCGCATGTTAGGAGTCCCGGAGGGAGCTGAGGGGTCCGACATGATTTCTTTCCTAATAAAAACCTTGCCCTCGCTGTTACACTTGACGTTTTCCGGCTCGTTGGATATTGAAAGGGCGCATAGGATTCCTGCACAGCCCAACTTACACGCTCGGGGCCCGAGACCGATTATTTTTTGTCTGCTGAGATATCAACATGCAGTGCAGATTTTTTAAGCATCAAAATCTTTGCGGTCAGTTGCCTTGGAGGGGCACAAGATTCTATTCTTTCCCGATTTCTGTAGGGGGACCGTAGAAAAGCGGAAGCAGTTTCTCGCCCTTCGACCCCGACTTCAACAACTGCAGGCCCGATATGGGCTATTTTACCCCGCTAGACTGAAAGTTACACTAAACAACCAGACGAAGTCATTTGATGTTCCGGCGATGGCGGCACGTTATATTGAGGAGCAAGAGGCTTTGCAGATGCGGTAGCCATCTTTGTCAAGACGCAGGACTTAATGTATATGAAGTAGAGGGCCCAGTGAGATAGTGTCTCTTAACCTAAGCTCTCAAGTCATATTAGTATTATGTTGGGTTGTCCCTTGATTGGGGCTACTTGCATTATGTCTGTGCAATTAATCACTTGTCTGCTATTTATTCTGGGATCTTAGGGAATCTGTTAGATCTGAGGGGGAGAGGGGATAGCTTCTTCCCTTACACCTCTGCTCTGATAAGGTTGGATGGCTGGGGGAGCAGCAGGGGAGAGGGTGGGTCATGGTATATCACAATATATCATAATTCATATAATAATCCTCTGATGCCTGTATACTGGGGATATGATTGAATGTTTGAGAGGGATGGGGGTTTTAAAGAATTGCTAAGGGGTCATCACTTATATCAGATGATGATTTATGTGTGTCATAGATAGTTAGTACCTGCTGTTTAAGAGGGTAGTGTTTCTCGGGAGAAGCATGTGCTGTATTCAATTTGTAAGGGGGGAGGTTGGGTTTTCGAGGGCCACCTGTTTTCTGTGTATGCTCACCCAATATGTATTTCTCCTTGGAGACACAGTTGACACCTTGCAAGCTTAGCTCTGGCTCTCTCTGCTCAGCTGCCTTAGCGAATTGGGGAAAGGGGGTGCAGACCAGAAAGAGCGGGGTATGGCTTCTTACTGATAAGAATGGGCTTGGTTAGATGCCTATCCCTAAATGTCAAAGGGATAAACCACCCTATCAAGCGTAAGAAGATACTATTATATTGTCAGAAACATTGTGCTGATATAATTCTTCTACAAGAGACACATCTGTCGACCTGTGAAACACAAAAGCTTGCACTAGGCAAATTCAGCCTAGTAGCCCATGCCCCCGCGTGCCTCAAAAAGAATGGAGTGGCAATTATGATTAGGAAGTCGCTTAAGTTCCAGGTTCTGTCTTCCCGGGCTGACATGGAAGGCAGATGGGCTGGGGTGCATATACTCATAGAGGGTCAACAGGTGTGCATTTTCAATGTGTATGCTCCTAATAATGACAATCCTTCCTTCTTCCAGTTGCTAGCAGCTGCTATCCAGGAATATGCCAGTTATCCTGTAATTATCGGGGGAGATTTCAATCTGGCTCTTGATCCCCTAATTGATCGGAAGCCTAGCAGGTTGCGAAAAAGAGAGAGAGCCTTGGAAGTACTGTATTCCATAATGGAATCTTTTGGATTGGTGGATATTTGGAGGTTGCACCACCCAACAGAAGCTGATTATACTTCCTTCTCACATCCGTATAGCTCCCACTCGAGAATAGACTTCTTTTTAGTGTCCCAAGCAATGGTTCCGAGTGTGAGTGAATCTGGAATCCTTAGTACAAATGTCTCGGATCACGCAGCTATAGTGATTGTTCTAGACCTTATGGTCGAATCCTTTAAAAAGGAGTCGTGGTTTTTTCCCAGGCACTTGCTAACAGATGAGTCATTCAAGATATATCTTCGGGGAACCCTGCATGAGTATTTTGAGAACAATCAGGTCTGTGATACCCCTGTATGGGCCTGGTGGGAAGCGTTCAAAGCCTCAATGAGAGCTCAGATAACTAGTTATGTGATTGCCCAGCGTAGGGTGGTTCGAGCTGAGCTGAAGGCCCTTGACCAACAGATAAGGGCTGGAGAGAGAATTCTACAACGGCAATTCAGCAATAGGGTTCTGACACAGTTGCAAAAGTTAAGATATGCCTATAATTCGGCTCTCAGCTTAGAAGTTGAAAGAGCTGTCTTTCCCATGCAAGTACGATATCATGTGGAGACAAACAAAGCAGGGAAAGTGCTAGCTTCACAACTTAAGCCTCGGGAAGAAAAAATTTGAATAGTGGTAATAGAAGATGAACATGCAGGACTTCTATTTAAAGATCAAGAAATCTCAGATGCGTTCTCTGATTTCTACCGCCAACTTTATGCGTCCGAGGGAGTTAGCGAGACAGATGAGGCGCGGTGTTTCCTGGATCAGATTGCTCATCCCTGCTTGGAGCCGGAACAGAAAGCTGCCTTGGGTGCACCGATCCGGCTGGAAGAGCTTAAGTTGGCACTTTCCACAATGGAGAGTGGGAAAGCAGCAGGCCCAGACGGCATCCCAGTAGAGTTTTATAAGCTGCTGGTGTCAGAACTCGGCCCGCATCTGTTATTCTTTTATCACCAGCTGCAAGAGCAAGACTGCCATTCTGGGGCCTTTACGGATGCTACAATAATTGTGCTGCCAAAGCCCGGGAGAGACCCGAGCAAAGTGGGTAACTATAGACCTATCTCCCTCCTCAATGCTGACTACAAGCTGTACTCTTCTATTCTCGCTGCCCGCCTTAAGAGGGTTATGGAATCGCTGATACAGCCGGATCAATGTGGTTTTATTGCTGGAAGATCCACAATGGATAATGCAAGGCTGCTCTGTAATATTCTGGAGATCACAAAGGGTTTGGATTCCCCATACATTGGTCTTTCACTGGATGCTGAGAAGGCCTTTGACAGGGTGGAGTGGTCTTTTCTGTTCCTAGTCCTGGATTGGTTCGAATTTCCTCCCTCTTTTATCCGGATGGTGCAGCTACTATATACCAATCCGGTAGCTCGGATCCTGGCAAATGGTGTGCTGTCTCAACCTCTTTCCTTGTATAGAGGAACACGGCAAGGTTGTCCTATGTCTCCCCTGCTTTTCAACTTGGCACTGGAACCACTGCTGCTCAGGCTACGGCAAGCCAGTGAGATCAGAGGAGTAGCTATTGCAGATCTTCAGGTGAAGGCTTCAGCATATGCTGACGATCTGTTACTGTTCCTTACGCCGGAATCCATCTCTCCGGTGTTACATCATATAGGAAGATATTCTAACTTCTCTGGCTATAAAGTCAACTGGACAAAGTCTGTAGCGTTTCCCCTCAATAAATATGGGAACCAGTCAATGGTACATCAGTTTGGGTTTCAGTGGGAATCGCCGTTGGTCAAGTATCTGGGTGTACAATTCGGCAGTCCTGTTGACGAAATTCCTAAAATAAATGGAGAATGTATGAAGGAAACAGCGCGCCTTTTCACAGTGAAATGGTCCCCTCTTCACCTCAGTTGGTGGGGTAGACTGGATTCTCTCAAGATGGTGCTGGTACCGAAGATAAACTACATTCTGGGTATGATCCCAATATTCTTCCAAGAGTCGCTATACAAGGAGATTGAGAGGATTTTGTCTCGTTTCCTGTGGAATGGAAAGACCCCAAGAATTGCGATGAAGAAGCTGAAGGCTTACAAAGAAGTCGGCGGAGTACAATTCCCGGATTTCTTTCTGTATCATCAGGCAGCAATTTTAAGTCAAGGGGTCCTCTAGGCGGTGGAATCTGGAGACGCCCAGAGACCCATGTGGTTGGAAGTAGAAGAGCACTTGGTCTCTCCGTGTCCATTGAATTTGTGTATGGGGATGACCCTGTTGGAGACCGCGCAGTTAGGGCGCGTTATTCTGTCTACGCAAAAGGCTTATCATGGTCTGTCGCTTCGTCTGGGTGCTGATAACTCCATATCTAGAAGAATGCCCCTTTGGAACAACCCTGACTTTCAAATAAATAAGCGGATGGTATCATGGAAAAACTGGCAACAGTGTGGAATATGGCGGCTGGGACAGTTATTTAGGCAGGGATCAGTGGAAGAACTTTCAAATGCTACACGAGGAATACAATCTGCCGCCCTCATGTTTCTTTCAATGGCTGCAGCTGCAGCACTGTGTGGGACAGAAGATAAAAAAACCTGCTCTAGTGAAGGACAAGTGGGGTCTGGTGGAGTTTGTTGGAGAGCTTGTTTTGCGGAAAGGCCGTGCATCAAGTTTATATGGATTCCTCCGGAGTAGGTTGCCAATCCAGACTCTGGGGCTACAGAGAGTATGGGAAGATGAGTTGGATGTCTGTCTTCCTCAGGATCAATGTTTCTCACATTAGGGATCGTTAGTGCGACCCTCTCGATCAGCCTCCCTCACTCAATCTATGTTCTTTTTTGCGCACAGGGCATTCCTTACGCCGGTCAGAGTGGCCAAGTGGAGTAAAGGAGCGTCTCAATACTGCTGGAACTGTCACAAGGAGCCTGGAACGCTGCGACATATGATATTGGACTGTTTAAGTCTTCAGGAGTACTGGGGGGCCGTCTGGAAGAGGATTCAACAGGTGCTGCACTTTCAGTATCCATTATCCTGGAAGATTGTTGTGTTAAGAGCTGCTGCTGAGATTCCTAATATTAAGAAGGAAAACTTTTTTGTGCTGAACTTCATGTTGGCTATTGCTATAAAAGTAATTCTCATGAGATGGAAGGACCCGGTGAAGTTAAGCTGGCTGCACTGGTGGAACTTAGTATGTCTGTATAGCCGGTATGAAATGGCATATGACCATATTTATGCCTCCAAGGGTATAAAGGGGGATGGTAGTAAGTGGTCTGCACTAGATAGATATTCGAATGTTAGCAGATGCTGAGCTGGGGGGGGGGGGGAGATGATCTGGGCTTGCAAGGTGTCGGGGGGGAGGGAAGGGGAGGGGAGTCATGTATGCTAGGGTGCCGTGGTTTTGGCACCTTTTGACGGACAGTGTATTTGTATTTTGGGTTTCTGTTCTGTTATGTTTGTTGCTTTGTGTTGGAAAATGTAAATATACTGAATAAAAAAATAAAAAATAAAAAAAAAAGGAGTATTAATGTGCAAACAAACCTTTGCCAAAGACGGGGAAGCTGTAAAACTAGAGGGCATAACATGAAGCTGCAAGGGGGTAAACTGAAAAGCAATGTCAGGAAATACTTTTTCACTGAAAGGGTGGTGGATGCTTGGAATGCCCTCCCAGTGGAAGTGGTGGGGGCAAACACAGTGATAGAATTCAAAATGGCATGGGAAGACATAGTGGATGCCTTTATAGCAGTGGAGGAGTGGCCTAGTGGTTGGGGCAAGGTACTTCAGGCCGGGGGTTCAAATCCCACTAGAGGACAGCAACCTTGGGCCGGAAGGACTGGGGTTTCTAGTCCCACAGGTGCTCCTTGTGGTCTTGGGCAAGCCACTTAACCCTCCATAGCCCATGTTCCCTGTAAAATAGTTATCTCCAAGTTATAATGCCCCGTTCAATGTAATCCGCACTGATGCAGAATAGCGCGGTATATAAGAGAATGTAAATAAAATAAATAAATAGCTAGCAACCAGATAAAATCAAAATAAGCATATATTATCTCCTATATTTATTTATTTATTTAACAGTTATTTATATACCGCTCTTTCCCTTGTTTCAAGTGCGGTTTACATGTAACAGTAGGTTAATTGGTATGAGATATACCAGGACATTTTACATAGAACAGATAATTATAAATTACAAGGAAAATTGTAACATTACAAGTATAACATATTAGAACATATATACATTGCTAGTTAAATTATTAATCATCATGTAAATGAGTGTGTAGTATGGTTAAATTAGTGTCATTTATTTTTGAAAATAGGGTATATAATATTAAAAATAAATGTTAGCCTGTATCCCTTTGAGAATTCTGTTTTGGGAGTGTATTATAGTGTAATGTAAATAAGTGAGTTTTTAATTTTTTTTTTAAAATTATTTTATGTCAGACAGTAGGCGAATGTTGTCAGGTAAATTGTTCCAGAGTATTGGAGCAGAGTGTGAGAAAGCTCTCTTATTGGTTTGTTTTCTGGCTTTTGTAAAATCTTTTGGTATTGTTAAAGTATTTATGTTTCTGCTTCTTTGAGATCGTTTATCAATGTCAATGTTAATCAGTGTATTTAGTGCAGATGGTGCAAGTTTAGGGGTGACCTACACCGAGCCGTGGGCACACCCCTAAACAAAGGCATGGGGAGAGGTGGCCTGCACCGAGAGGCAGGTGCACCAATTCTTGCCACTTTGCTGGGCAGACTAGATGGACCATACTAGTCTTTATTTGCCATCATATACTAAGTTGTAATAAATCTTCCTGGTTTATCAATATTTCTTTCAATTCTTCCAATGCATCACCTTTAAATACCATTTCAGTCATGGGTAACATCCATACATATTTTTCAATAAAAACCAAAAGCAAAGAATTCAGTCTCTCCGCTATGACCTTGTCCCCTCTTAGTGTCCCTTTTACCCCTCTTATCTATCATCTAACTGTTCAAACGAGTCACAGTTTTTTTTGCTATGAATATACCGAAAAAGTCTTTATTATGCATTTTTGCTTCCACAGCAAGCTTCTTCTCAAATTCTCTCTTTGCCTGCCTTATCAATGCCTTGCATCTAAACTTACCAGTGCTTATGTTGTTTCCCGCTTTTGTCATTTGGCTCTAACAGCCTCTCTGACCTTACCTTTAGGCCATGCTGGCAGTTTTTTTGTACTTCCTTCCACCTTTCTTAAATTGTGGAATACAGCTGGTCTGGGCTTCCAAGATAGTATTTTTAAACACCCATGCTTGAAATAAATTTTTAACCTCTGCAGCTGCTCCTTTTAGTTTTTTTTTTAAACTATTTTCCTCATAGTCTCCCTTTTGAAAGTTAAAAGGAAGCAGGAAGCATTTATCCACAAGTTGGACCAGGAAGGTTGTTTTCAAATCATATGCTAGTTAAATTGAATGAGTTCTTTATACATTTAATTTTACTTTACATATCCTTCCATCATGTTTCTTTTTTAAAAAAAATATTCAACAAAATGTAAAGTCATCACTCAACCTCTTAAATTACCCAAATGGGACAACAGCAGACCTTGTACATCCTAGATATAGAAAAGTAAAATCAGCTCTAGCATGATCTCAGTTCTCCCTTTCTGATATTTCAGTCAAAATTATTTAACTTGATGAAGTGCATGGCACATACATATGCATTAAAATACATGGAAATAAAATACCATCAAATGCTATAAAAATAAGCAATTCTATTCAAACAACATGATTTAAATAAAAGTTTGCAAAACAACCAGGTTTTTAAACACCAGCGAAATGAGACTTTAGGAGATGAATTGCTTTAGGGTAGATAGCTTTCAGATTATTAGTCTAAAGAGGTAAAGCAAATTTAACTACACCAAAAAAACCACAGAGCACCAAGAGGCACTAAATCACTCAAATATACTTGGGCCAAATCATTAAAAAATGTATAAAACAGGAAGTCAAAGAAGAATAAGAAAGAGTTATATGGATCCTTAGAACATCTTAAAATTTGAGTTACAACACACACACACACAAAGGCTCAATCCAACAAGAATCAGAAGTATACAGAAAGCTCCCAGGAAGGGTATATTAAGAGTCTTCCAAAAAGTATACCTGCATATTTACTCAACTTGCAGACCACCCAGTACACAAATGTGTTTCTCATGCCAAACTACACAATTTCTACTCCAACCACCATAATGTTAAAAAAGAACATAAGATACACCATACTTTTTTGGTACTCCTGGCGACCCAGCTGCTTCTGGGTTTTCATTGCAATGTATGACCAGAAATAGATCACCAGACCTTTTCTTTCGAGGCAATGGTGGGCAAAGTGACTTGCTCTAGGTCAAAAGGAGTGCCAGTGGGAATCGAACTCTTCATCTTCTGGGTAGTAGGCAGTTGCTCTAACCGCTAGGCTACTCCTCCACTCCACTGTCATACTTGATCAGACCAAAGGTCCATCAAGTCTAGTATCCCGTCTCCAAAAGTAGCCAATCCAGGTCACAAAAATTTATTAGGATTTCCCCACTACATTTTAATAATGGTTTATGAATTTCCCCTCCAGGATCTTGCCAAACCATCTTATAAACCGTGCTACGCTAACAGCTTTATTTCATCTTCTGGCAAAGAATTCATGTCATCACTATTTCTGAGGCAGGCCTGCCACTTCCTCCTATACTTCTCTTAAACCCTATGTTGCCATCTTGTGCATTTACGACCTGTGAAATCCAACGAAGCCGACCACTGACAGACGGCTGCTGGAACCACCAGCACGCTCCTTCCCGCACGGCTCTTTCATTTCTCTCTCTTACGAGCCAAGCCCTCTCCAGCTCCTCATCCCTAGGTCACCGCACAGTCCCCGCACTGGCACACGCCAGACCGGCAGCACAGGCACGGCCTGCAGTGATGCAGCATAAACCAGAACAGCACCCCGCCAACCATCCCTGCAAGTCTCCAGAAGTGTTCCCTCACCTTTCGATAACTGAAGACACCAACTGCGGCAATTCCTTCATCTCAAAGGCCGAATAAGAGGCAGAAAGCAGCGGTCGCACTGCCACTTCCCACCCCGGTTCGCTGCTACCCCCGCTCGACGCCATTTTCCTCCAAGCTTGGGATGCACAACTGCTGGGGCTACAGGAAGTGACGCATTTAGTGGGCTGACGTCATCAGCCCTCTCCCGTACACAAGCGGCGGCGCCGCCATATTGGGAATGGAAAAGAATACAGCTTTGGTTTATTGTAGGGGATTTTTTTTTCTCCCATCTTTTAAGAATTCATTCGAAAGCATTTTCCAAATTCTAAGAGGCGTTCACCTATATTCATTCTCTGTTCCTGGCTATGGACCACAAAAAATCTTAAATTTGGCTCTACTTCCAGCATGTTACCAAGTTACCCAGTTCCAGGAGTGAGATTTTTGCCATTTCTGGATTTAAATTTGCATTACAGAGCAGCATGGTATTTGTAGTCCATGATGTCACCCATTGGAATCAGTGCTGCAGGTCCCATAATGCATCATAATGAGTCTCAAATAATTTACTCTGTAGCTTCATTGCATGTTCCCTAGTCTTTCTATATTCTGATTACATAAACGATCGATCTACATTTATCCGTTCCACTCCATTCATTAATTTATAGATCTCTGTCATATCTCCCCTCAGCCGTCTCTTTTCCAGGTTGAAGAGCCCTAACCTTTTCAGCCTTCATAGGGGTATCCTTCCATTCCCTTTACCATTTTGGTGGCTCTTCTCTGATCCTTTTTAATAACGCTATATTTTTAAGATACTGACCAGAATTGCACACAATATTCAAGACGTGGTCACACCATGGAACGATACAGAGGCATTATAATATCCTTTGTTTTATTTTCCATTCCTTTCCAAAGAAGGGGAAGCTGTAAAACTAGAGGGCATAACATGAAGCTGCAAGGGGTGAACTGAAAGGCAACGTCAGGAAATACTTTTTCACTGAAAGGATGGTGGATGCTTTGACAGGGTTGAAAAGCAGGATATAAATGCAGTAAAATAAATAAATAAATGCATGCTTGGAATGCCCTCCTGTTGGAAGTGATGGGGATAAATACAGTGACAGAATTCAAAATGGCATGGGACAGACACAGTGGATCCCTTTATAGCAACAGGATAAAATCAAAATAAATATAACTATCCCTTATATCTCAACAAGTAGGGATGACCTACACAGAGCAGTGGGTACACCCCTCTGCACCTACTCTTGACGCCTTGCTGGGCAGACTAGATGGACCATACTGGTCTTTATCTGCCGTCATGTACTACGTTACTATGTTATGTTATGTCACTGGTGGCCTAGTAGCTGTTAGCCCCCACCCCCTACAATAAAACCGCTAGGGGCCCCTAGCCTGCAACTCCCAAAACAATTAAATCTCCTGATGGGCCTCCCCGAACCCTCTTGATAAGGCAGAACCTCCCGGGTACCTCAAAGGTTGGGTGGTGGGAACTCCTGAACAGCAATCTTAAAAAATGACATCTGGCCCCCACATGGTGCATCCTGCGATATTTGCCTTATATGGCAATTCCCCCCCCCCCCTAGGACAGATAACCCCGCATCATGCACCCAGTTGGGGGTGGGCACTGACATTTTTGTTTTCTATGGCAGCCAGGAGCAGGAATGTGTGGGCATTGCTCCCACCCCTAACTTTTGAGATACCTGGGGGGAGGGGGGTGTTTGTGTTTTTCTAGGAGGGTTTGGGGTGGGGCCAGTAGGCTACCAGCTGATTTATTTGTTGCGGGGGCCACTGAGCGATGTTATTGTTTTGGAAGGGACTGTGATAGGGTCGCCTGGGGAGTTTGGTCATCTCAGATTATCTTTTTTCACCAATCTAGTCCATATGCAAAGATGCCAGAGTTTACGCACGTCCCTGTGTATATGTGTCTGTCTTGTTCCCCTTGTTTAACATGGACCTTTTGTGCACAGCTGATTTGCGTACTGTTTGCTTACAGCCTCATTCGAGTTAGGCAACCTTGTTCAAGTCTTGCACGGGGCTCTGACAGAGTTCTGCTTGAGTCCCAATGTGGGTTTACAACAAACTACAGTCCATACGGCCAGAAAACCAATAACGCTGTTCATCTGTGCTTCCGGACTCCTGCCTTGGACACGTGCCACAAGTCGCCCCGCCTCTAGACCTCGGCCACACCCTCTGAGGCTGAAACGTCAGTACGCTGAGGCGTGGCGCGAGCGGAAGGTCAGCCGCGGAACTACCTTCCGCTTCCGCTGTGCTTGGATGACGCTGGTGTAAGCTATTTCTGCGTTGCGACGGTGCCGCTTTGGTGGTTTTTGCTGACATGAAGTAAGCGCGCGTAACCTATCAGAGAAATGTTGATTGAGACGATGGTAGGGAAAGAGCGAGTAGGGTTGTCAGGGGAGGTAAAGATGTCTTACAGTCCAAGCGTTTTTTGTGCTCTCGTTAAGGTTATGGCCGACTGTGAAAGGAATAATCTATGAGGTCGCCTGATTAAAATAAAAGATCTTTAAATAGCCGATGTACCTTTTATTTTCAGCCCCCTAACGAAGGTAAAGTTAATCAATGAGCTGAATAAAAGAGAATCTGAGCTGGGAGTACAAGATAAAGTTTCCTGGCATGTTCAGTATCGGGATAGTGCTTGGATTTTCCTCGGTGAGTCTTACTTAAAATAGTTTTTAGTTTCAGAACAGATAAAGGCAAATTATTTTCGTGTAACTAATCTGGAAGAAAACACGGCTTAGAATCTAGTTTAAAAATTATACTTTTTTCCTAATAATTGAGTTATGACAGCCATTTATTTGTTGTAATGTATTATTTAACCTATGTCTGCAGTTTGAATTGCTCATGGTTGGTTGCATAAATTTTTAAGTGATGTAATCTGCTTCGATTGTAAGAGGCAGAATGTGACATGCAATCAAAACCAGCAGCCACAGACTTCTAAAAGAAATTATCTACCTCTTAGTTTGCTTGCTGCTAGTGTTTTCTTTTCCTGTAGCACCCTTTTGGGATGCTCAACTCTCCTACACCCTCCCTCCCCCTTTACAGGAAATTCACAGCTGTTTAGTCCCAAAAAAAGGGATAGAGGAATGGATGTGTCTGTAAAAAGACAAAAATGCATTCCTCTCAATGGAGGCAGGTAAATAGTGGAGTACTCCTGGGATCCGTATTGGGATGGATGCTTTGTCACATACTTATAAATGTTTTGTAACTCGAAACAACAAGTGAGGTGATTTAAATTTGCAGATAACAAATTGCAGGAGGACGAACGCTTAGTCAGCGAACGCTTAATCTCTATTCGTCTACGAGGATTGCCTATCAACACAACTATAATTCAAGCATATGCCCCAATAACAGCTGCAGAAGAGAATGAAATTGAAGAGTTCTATGAACATGTACAAGCTGGAATTGACAGAACATGCAAACAGGATATCCTGATAGTCATGGGTGACTGGAACGCAAAAGTTGGCAACAAAGAAGAAGGCAAAGTAGTTGGAAAATATGGATTTGGCAACAGAAATGAAGCTGGAAAAAGACTGCAAGACCAATGATCTATTCATCTCATAAGAACATAAGATATGCCATACTGGGTCAGACCAGGGTCAATCAAGCCCAGTATTCTGTTTCCAACAGTGGCCAATCTAGGTCATATGTACCTAGCAGTATCCCCAAGAGACACAATGCTTGTACTGGGTCAAGTATTGATATCTTCGGTCACTTCTTAATAATGGTTTATGGACCTTTCCTCCAGGAACTTGTCCAAACCTTTTTTAAACCCAGCTACACTAACAGCCTTTACTACATCCTCCGGTAACAAATTCCAGAGTTTGACTACACGTTGAGTGAAAAAATATTTTCTTTTTAGTCTTAAATAGCTTACCCTGTAGCTTCATTGCATGTCCCCTAGTCTTTCTATATTCTGATAAGGTAAACAATCGATCTACGTTTACCCGTTCCACTCCGTTCATTAATGTATAGACTTCTATCATATCTCCCCTCAGCCGTCTCTTTTCCAGGTTAAAGAGCCCCAACCTTTTTAGCCTTTCTTCATAGGAGTATCCTTCCATCCCCTTTACCATTTTGGTGGCTCTTCTCTGAACCTTTTCTAAAATCGCTATATCCTTTTTAAGATACGGCGACCAGAATTGCACACAATATTCAAGTTGCGGTCTCACCATGGAACGATATAGAGGCATTATAATATCTTTTGTTTTATTTTCCATTCATTTCCTTATCATACCTAGCATTCTATTTGCTCTCTTGGCCGCCGCTGCACACTGGGCCGAGGGTTTTAACATGGTATCCACAATGACGCCTAAATCTTTTTCCTGGGTGGTGGTTCCTAATGTGGAACCTTGCATCGTGTAACCATAGTTTGGGTTGTTCTTCCCTAGGTGCATAACCTTGCACTTGTCCACATTAAATTTCATCTGCCATTTTGATGCCCAGTCTTCCAATTTATCAAGATCCTCTTGCAATTTTTCACAATCTTCTTGGGTTTTAACAACTTTAAATAGTTTTGTGTCATCTGGAAATTTGATAACCTCACTCGTTATCCCACTTTCCAGGTCATTTAGAATATGTCAAAAAGCAGCGGACCCAGCACAGATCCCTGGGGTACACCACTATTCACCTTTCTCCATTGGGAAAATTGGCCATTTAGCCCTACCCTCTGCTTTCTATCTTTTCACCAGTTCCTGATCCACAATAGTACACTGCCTCCTATCCCATGACTCTTTAGTTTTGCCAAAAGTCTCTGATGAGGGACCTTGTCAAAGGCTTTCTGAAAGTCCAGATACACAATATCAACCGACTCACCTTTGTCCACCTGTTTATTCACTCCTTCAAAAAAATAACAGATTAGTAAGACAAGATCTTCCTTGTCTAAAGCCATGTTGGCTGTCTCCCATTAAGTTGTGACTATCTACATGCTGAGTAATTTTATTCTTTATGATGATTTCTACCATTTTTCCTGGTACTGAAGTCAAGCTCACCGGTCTGTAGTTTCCCGGATCACCCCTGGAACCCTTTTTAAGAATTGGTGTTACATTGGCGATCCTCCAATCTTCAGGTATTAGAGATGATTTTAATGATAGTTCACAGATTACTGATAGCAGGTCTGCAATCTCATATTTCAGTTCTTTCAACACCCTTGGATGTATACTATCCAGCCCAGGTGATTTGCTACTCTTCAGTTTATCTAATAGTTGTAAGACATCTTCCTGATGTATCGATATTTCCTTCAATTCTTCCGCACCTTTAAATACCACTTCAGTCATGGGTAACATCCCTACATCTTCCTCAGTAAAGACCGAAGCAAAGAATTCATTCAGTCTCTCCGCTATCGCCTTGTCGCCTCTTAGTGCTCCTTTAACCCCTTTATCATCTAATGGACCAACTGACTCTCTCACAGGTTTTTTGCTACGAATGTACTTGAAAAGGTCTTTATTTCGCGTTTTTGCTCCCGCAGCAAGCTTCTTCTCAAATTCTCTTTGCCTGCCTTATCAATGCCTTGCATTTGATTTGCCAGTCCTTGTGCTGTTTCCAGGTTTTGTCGTTTGGCTCTTTTTTCCATTTCCTGAAAGATGCTTTCCTTATTGTCACTCCAGTCCAGTCCCTTTACTTCAGGGTTACGCAACCCTTCCAGCAGCTTGGAGGCTGAGCCCAACCTTTTTGGGGTGGAGCGATATATATACCACTGGTGCCACCCACCAACTCCAGTATTCTCAGCCTCCAAGCAGCTGGAGGGTTCCGTAAGCCTAGGGCTTACTGGAGTCCTAACTTCTTTTAAATCTGTTTTTTTTTTTTTTTAAACTTTTTATTTTAGAATTTTCAAATACAATAAGAAAATACAGTAAGAGCATTATTACACAGGAAATAGCAAATACTATCAAGAAACTTTATTCCCCCGTATAAAATGAAACACGTCAAGGGGAGAATTGCCAACATAGTAGAAATAAATAGATATAGAATCAATCAAAAATACAAGAAAAAGGGGGTTATACACCCCACAAAAGGGAGCCAAAACAACAATAATCATTCCCCCTCAACACTTACACCTCCCCCGCTTTTGAATCCAAGAAAGATTTCAATGCAGTGACATCATTATACACATAGGTTCGCCCCCCTAAGGTAATCACACAACGGCAAGGAAATTTAAGGAAAAAGGTTGCCCCTAATGCCAACACCTGTGGTTTCAACAGCAAAAACTGCCTGCGTCGTAACTGCGTATGACGGCAGACATCTGGGAAGACTTGAATGGCCTGACCACAAAATAAAGTACCCCGATACTTAAAGTATGCTCTCATAACCCGCAATTTGGCAGATTCAGAAATAAACTGAACTACCAAAGTGTTACGTTTTGAGATATTATCCATTGAGTCTTCCAAGAAGGCTGTTAAGTTCTGATCCACTGAAGAGACTGAAGAGGCTGCAGCCCCTGTAGCCCGAGGAGTGGAAGAAGAACCCAAAGGCAAATAATACATGTGGACCGTCTGAACAGTATGAAAATCCCCATTTAAATGCAGAATCTCCAAAAAGTATTTACCCAATAATATATCAGAAGACATTAAGTGTGTCATGGGAAAATTGAGAAAGTGCCGCTGAGTGGGAGCTGCCGTGCCTTTCAATCGCACGGTCCGGTGCAGCGAGACTTGGAGGAGGCTGGTTGTGATCGGGCAGGCGGGAGGAGGACGTGCCTTGGCCCGGAGGACCCTGCTGTGCCTATAAAGCCCTCCGGTTTTGGTGAGAGTTCGGGAGAAGTGCCGCTGAGTGGGAGCTGCCGTGCCTTTCAATCGCACGGTCCGGTGCAGCGAGACTTGGAGGAGGCTGGTTGTGATCGGGCAGGCGGGAGGAGGACGTGCCTTGGCCCGGAGGACCCTGCTGTGCCTATAAAGCCCTCCGGTTTTGGTGAGAGTTCGGGAGAAGTGCCGCTGAGTGGGAGCTGCCGTGCCTTTCAATCGCACGGTCCGGTGCAGCGAGACTTGGAGGAGGCTGGTTGTGATCGGGCAGGCGGGAGGAGGACGTGCCTTGGCCCGGAGGACCCTGCTGTGCCTATAAAGCCCTCCGGTTTTGGTGAGAGTTCGGGAGAAGTGCCGCTGAGTGGGAGCTGCCGTGCCTTTCAATCGCACGGTCCGGTGCAGCGAGACTTGGAGGAGGCTGGTTGTGATCGGGCAGGCGGGAGGAGGACGTGCCTTGGCCCGGAGGACCCTGCTGTGCCTATAAAGCCCTCCGGTTTTGGTGAGAGTTCGGGAGAAGTGCCGCTGAGTGGGAGCTGCCGTGCCTTTCAATCGCACGGTCCGGTGCAGCGAGACTTGGAGGAGGCTGGTTGTGATCGGGCAGGCGGGAGGAGGACGTGCCTTGGCCCGGAGGACCCTGCTGTGCCTATAAAGCCCTCCGGTGTTAAACGCGGCCGCGTGTCGCGGCCCGCGTACCGTGGCCTAAAGGGGCGTGGCTCAAGGGGCAGGACACGCCCCTTTGGCGCCCCTTCGGCGCACGTGAGGTGTCGTGTGGCTTGTCCATTTTGGAGCCGATTGTAACATCATGGGCAAAAGGAAGGCAAAGGTGGATGACAAATCTGGGGCTGGTGCCATAGGAGGAAAAGCGGCGGGCCCTATGGACAAACACGTGACTGTCTTGCTGCCTGGTAATCGATCTCCGGAGGAGGCCTCATTGAGCCCTGTTCTCCGGTCTCCTCCTCCCTTTCCTCTTCCTGCTCTTTCATCCACTATCTCTGGTAGTCCCCCTGAGCGGTTTTCCCCCTGTTCCATGTCCTGTTTTTCTACCTGTAATAGAACCCGGGAATCTAGTATCCCCTACGGGGGAGGTAACTTTGCATGACATATGGTCTGCTATTCAAAAGATAGATGTACGTTTGACTTCAACTGTATCCTCTCTGTGTAAATTTTCCCAAGATGTTGTGGATAAATTACAATCTATGGATAATCAATTAGGTTCCGTAGTAAAGCTTGCTGATAGCACTAATTCTCAATTTCAATCCAGTCATAATTCTGATGTGGCATTTATACGGGATTCCTCAGCTATTTCCTTTCGGCTTGAGGTTTTAGAGAACCGTGCTAGAGCATGTAATTAAATCTGTTTTAATTTAATTTATTTAATTAATTTTACTAGTGGCTTAGTTAGTCTTCTTTATTTTCATTAGCAATCTTGCCTTAATTTTATTTTCCTTCCTCTTCTCGGAGTATTCCTTCTCTACCCTCCCCCCCCCCCCCCACGGCCCGGCCCGGGGACCGGAGGAGATTTCTTTACTTCCTGCAGCAGCGAGGGGGAACGGTCAGAGTTCCTCTCGCTGCCGGTGCTGCCTGTGCCTCTGCTGTCCTGCCGGGAGACCTACCCGTCCTCGTGCCGAAGCCCCACCGGAGGCTGAGCGCTAGAGGACTCGCCGTACAGGAGGGAGAGTGTACTATTCCTTTCAGCCCCCCCCCTCGTTCTTCCACGGCGCGGTAGAGGGCAGCGACGAACTCCGGAGCCGCGTGAGAAGCTCCGGGACTAAAACGAGACTCGGGATCGTTCGGGTCTCATTTCCCAGCCTCTCCTTCACCGCCGGAGTGTGCGGGACAGCACAAAGGCCACTTGTTGCAAGCTCCTCTGCTAAGGGCTCCACGTGGTCGCGGCCTACCATGTGTGGAGCCTACTGAGAATCGCAGCCTCGGGCCTGGGAGAAGCTCCTAAACCGCAAGTATTCAGCTTATAGGCTGAAAAATTTAAAAAAAGATTTATTCTGGATATTACTTTAATAAATTAATGTTAAAGGTTTTACCGTTGGCCTCCTGTACGGAGAGCATTTGCAGAGCCTGGAATCTTATTAGGGGGGTTTATTTAGATGATTTAATTTGTTGATTTTATTTGTTAACTTATTTCTTGATTTATTGAGTGATTTATTTTAAAAAATAAACCTGTTGGTTGGGCTCAGGTCACTGTGCTTCTATTTAGCTACTCCGGAGGAGCATGACGGGCAAACCGAGGTGTCCATCTTGTGGCACTCGGAGGGGTACTGCATCTGAGGCAGGGGTCTGCAGGGGCTGCGCTGCAGTGGCTTCCTCAGTTGAGCAAGAAATCAGCCTAGCCATGTCCCAGGCCTCGCAGGGGTCCTCGGACCCCTCAGAAGGGAAAGTAGTGTCCCAGTTATCCCTTCCCTCTCGCTTAGAGGCTCCCCTTCCCCCTATACCTCCCTCCTCCCTTCCCGCAGAAGAAGGGGGAGCCGGGGATTTCTTCTCCCCTGATTTTGTGCTCTTACTGCACCAAGCCTATTGTTTGCGTAAGAAGGGGCTTGGTCAGGGAGAAGCGGGTTCTGCGGCCGAAGGCAAACTAGTCAGACCCATGAGGCCTAACGCTCAGGACCCTGGGATACCCTCAAAGCGCCCCAGACTGGTGATTGAGGAGCCCCTCACTTCTCTTTCCCAGGACATCCCTGAAGAGGAGGTCTCGGAAAAGGAGGAGGAGCAAGAGGAGGAGCTGGAGGAAGGGGAGATCCCTGAGGAGGACCACTCTTGCATAATCAGAGTCTTTCGGTTGGAAGAGTTGCCCGCCTTAATAAATGATTCCCTGAAAGCTCTCAACGTGGCTTCGGATCCCCCCGCGGAGGATGAGGCATTGGAGGATCCCTTGATCCAGGCCATCAGGAGGTCCCAGAAGGTTTTTCCGGTCCACAGAGTGGTGCGTCAGATGATTCAGGAGGAATGGGATCAACCAGAGTCAGCTTTAAGAGGGGTCCGGGCCATGTCTCGCCTCTACCCTCTCCCAGAGGCAGACAAAGAACTTCTGAAGTCCCCCAGGGTGGACGCGGCGGTTTCGGCAGTGACAAAGAAAACTACCATTCCAGTAGAGGGCAGCGTGGCCTTGAGGGATGCCCAGGACAGAAAACTAGACACGCTCCTTAAGCAAGCCTTCGATGTGAGCGCTCTTGCCTTACAGGCCTCAGTTTCTGGGGCATGGGTGGCGCGAGCCTGTTTGAGGTGGTCTCAGCAACTCCAGGCAGAGGAGGGCCCCTCCGATGGGGTTCTAGCCAACGCGGCGAGGTTGGAATCAGGTACGGCCTTCATGGCGGATAGCCAGTATGACCTCATACGGCGTTTAGCAAAGAACATGGCCTCGGTGGTGGCAGCCAGACGCTATTTGTGGCTCCGGAATTGGGCTGCAGATGCCTCCTCCAAAGCTCGCCTGAGTCGCCTTCCCTTTAAAGGGAAACTATTATTCGGAGAGGACCTGGACAAGTTAGTAAAGGACCTAGGTGAGTCCAAGGGTGGCAGGCTCCCGGAGGACAGGCCCAAGCAAACGCGTCTCGCAGGCCCAGCTCGGAACCAACCTAGAGAACCGCGGAGGTTTCGCTCGACCAGACCTAACCCTTTCCTCAGGGGTCGTTCTAACGCTAGGGGTCAAGGATTTCGGGGCAGAGGTTTCTCGGCCTCCTCATCCTTTTCTTCGGCCCCCAGAAAACAACAATGAGATACCGGGGGCCCAGGTGGGCAGACTGCCGATAGGCGGTCGCCTAAGGCAATTTCTTCCCGCCTGGTCCCGGGTCACGTCCGATCAGTGGGTGCTGGAAGTGATTCGAGAGGGATACGCCCTCGAATTTGCAAAGCAAATACTTCCAGCCTTTGTTCAGTCTCCCTACGGTTCCTCAACAAAAAGAGAAGCCATAGAATCAACACTTTCCCGCCTCATAGAGCTCGGGGCCGTGGTTCCGGTACCTCCAGACCAATGCGGTACGGGTCGCTACTCGATTTTCTTCGTCGTCCCAAAAAAGGAGGGGTCCTTTCGCCCGATCCTGGACCTAAAGCAGGTCAATCGCTGTCTCAAGGTACCTCACTTCCGGATGGAAACCCTACGAGTAGTGATAGCAGCCGTGAGGGCCGGAGAGTTCCTAATGTCATTGGATCTGACAGAAGCATACTTGCATATCCCGGTCAGAAGGTCCCATCAGCAGTTCCTCAGATTCGCTGTACCTCGAGGTCATTTTCAATTTCAGGCACTATCCTTCGGACTAGCGACGGCGCCAAGAACTTTCACCAAGGTGATGGTGGTGGTAGCGGCCGTTCTACGAAAAAGGGGAATCTTAGTGCACCCTTATTTGGACGACTGGCTGATCCGGGCAAAATCAGAAGAGGAGAGTCGCCGGGCGACAGCCAAAGTAGTTCAAGTTCTGGAGGAACTAGGATGGGTCATCAATCGCGCAAAGAGCAGTTTGGTTCCATCCCAAGAGCTCGAGTATCTCGGAGCAAGGTTCCACACAGGCAGAGGCAGGGTCTTCCTGTCCAGCACGAGGATAAAGGCCCTGAGAACCCTAGTCTCCCAATTCATGGCCAGGCGGCTCCCCTCAGCGCGGCATTACCTGCAATTGCTGGGAACCAAGGCGGCAGCAATAGAAGTAGTCCCGTGGGCCAGAGCTCACATGCGCCCGTTACAGCGGTCTCTGTTGCGGCGGTGGTCTCCACAACAGCACCCCTTATCCCGGCAGCTTCCCTGCGCGCCTCGAACCAAGCACTCCCTCCTCTGGTGGAGGTGCCCAAGGAATCTGAGTCGCGGAATGCCCCTTGAATCTCCACAGTGGGTGCTGTTGACGACAGACGCCAGTCTAGCAGGCTGGGGAGCTCACTTCGAGGAACAATTTGTCCAGGGGCGTTGGACGGCGTTGGAATCCCTATGGCCTATCAACCGCCTAGAATTGAGAGCCGTCGCTGGGGCGCTCAAGGCCCTTCAGTCCTCATTGCTAGGAAAAGCGATTCGCGTTCTCTCCGACAATGTCACCGCAGTGGCATACATCAATCACCAGGGCGGCACCAGCAGTCCGGCCTTAGAAAAGGAGGCGGATGCCCTATTCAAGTGGGCAGAAGTTCGCCTGGAAGCACTCTCAGCTCAGCACGTGGCCAGCACGGACAACATCACGGCCGATTACCTCAGCAGGTGCAAGATAGACCACGGCGAGTGGGAACTGCATCAGGAGATCTTCGACCAGATAGTAGCTCTTTGGGGTCCTCCAGTTATGGACCTCATGGCGCGGTTCGCATCCGCCAAAGCAAGCAGATTCTTCAGTCGGCGGAAGGAAAGGATGTCCGAGGGCCTGGACGCCCTGTCCCAGAAATGGCCCTTGGAGGGTCTTCTTTATGTCTTCCCTCCTTGGGCCCTAATCGGGAAGGTCCTCCAACGGGTGGAGGCTCACCGGGGTCTAGTAATACTCATTGCCCCGGATTGGCCCCATCGCCCCTGGTATGCGGACCTGGTAAGGATGATCGCCGACCGGCCGTGGCGCCTTCCCGTCAGATGCCACACGTGGATCGATTCTCGCTTACGGCTTGGCTATTGAAAGGGCGAGGCTCCTGAAGCGCGGCTACTCGCCGGCAGTTATTACGACCCTGTTGAGCGCGAGGAAGCGCTCCACCTGTCTATCCTATGTAAGGGTTTGGTGTATCTTTGAGGCATGGTGTGCGGAACGCCGGAAGAACCCTCTGTCAGCTTCGGTCCCGGAGGTGCTGGAATTTTTGCAAGCGGGTCTCGACAAGGGTTTAGCCCATAGCTCCTTGCGTGTACAACTGGCGGCCATCGCTTGCTATAGGGGCAAGGTGGGCCGAAAAGCTTTGAGAGCTCATGCGGACATTGTCAGGTTTTTGAAAGCGGTCAGAAGGCTCCGCCCGCAACGAAGATCGGTCATCCCCCCTTGGGACCTCAACCTGGTACTAAATGCCCTAGTCGCGGGGCCTTTTGAACCATTGAAGAAGGCCTCCTTGAAGGATCTGACTCTAAAGACAGTGTTCCTTGTGGCCATTTGCTCAGCTAGGCGAGTCTCCGAATTACAAGCCCTGACTTCTCGACCTCCCTTTCTGTCGTTTCTCAAGGATAAGGTTGTCCTTCGGACGGTTCCTTCCTTTTTGCCTAAGGTGATCTCCCCCTTCCATGTCAACCAATCCATCTCTCTCCCGTCCCTTTCGCCGGAGGGATCTGGAGGGGGAGATAGTAGGCTCCATCTGCTCGACGTCCCCAGAGCCTTGAAGCGTTACCTCTCCCGCACGGCGCCCTTCCGGAAATCCGAACGACTCTTCGTGCGGTTCGGAGGGCCTCACAAGGGAGAGGCGGCGGCCAAGGCCTCGATTTCCAGATGGATCAGGGAGGCGATTGCCTCCGCCTATATCCTCAGGGGAAGCAAGTCCCAGGAGGCCTGCGCGCGCACTCCACTCGAGCACAGCCTACCTCTTGGGCGGAGTTCAGCCTAGTTCCTCCTATGGATATCTGTAGGGCAGCGACTTGGTTCTCTCTGCACTCTTTCACCAAGCACTACAGGCTGGACGTGCAGAGCTCGGCGGACTCCAGGTTTGCGCATGCAGTGCTATGTTCCGGAATGGCAAATCCCGCCCGAGCTGGTACTGCTCTGGTACT
This sequence comes from Ichthyophis bannanicus, assembly GCA_033557465.1. Classification (NCBI taxonomy): domain Eukaryota; kingdom Metazoa; phylum Chordata; class Amphibia; order Gymnophiona; family Ichthyophiidae; genus Ichthyophis; species Ichthyophis bannanicus. The sequence continues at coordinate 16,356,721 of CM066042.1, forward strand.
TCCCTGAAGTAAAGGGACTGGACTGGAGTGACGATAAGGAAGAAGTAATTAGTTCTTACCTGCTAATTATTGTTCCTGAAGGAACGACAGTCCAGTCCCTAATCCCCTCCCTAGCTCTGTTGGGCCATTCCGGCCGTTTCTCTGGAGCGGGACTGCGGTCTGAGGGCGGATTCAGGTCTGGTGGGCAGGTCATGCGGGAGGGAAGGCCCATGCAGTAGCAGTTATCCTGCCTCCCCCCTTGTCCCTCTCTCCTACTGTCTACTCCTGTTAAAAAAAAAAAAAAAATGTATAGGGAGTTTTGGCTTTAGTTGGTTTATTTACGTTTTAGACAATTACTTAGTTGTGTTAAGTCTGCTTTGGCAGTAGGTTACTGGAGTTGGTGGGTGGCACCAGTGGTATATATACCGCTCCACCCCAAAAAGGTTGGGCTCAGCCTCCAAGCTGCTGGAAGGGTTGCGTAACCCTGAAGTAAAGGGACTGGACTGTCGTTCCTTCAGGAACAATAATTAGCAGGTAAGATCTAATTACTTCTTTTTGGCAACAACAGCCTCTCTGACCTCACCTTTAAACCATGCTGGCAATTTTTTGGACTTCCTTCCACTTTTCTTAAAGCGTGGAATACAGCTGGTCTGGGCTTCCAAGATAGTATTTTTCAACAACACCCAAGCTTGATGTACGTCTTTAACCTTTGCAACTGCTCCTTTTAGTTTTTTCTTAACTGTTTTCCTCATTTTATCATAGTCTCCCTTTCAAAAGTTAAAAGGTAGTACTGTGGATTTCCTTACTATCCCTCCTCCACTAATTAAATCAAAGGCGATCATGCTGTGATCACTATTGCCAAGTGGCCCCAACACCTTCTTCCAGCAACACAAGCGGCCCCAACACCTTCTTCCAGCAACACAAGCGGCGACTGTACACATGGACTTCACCGAATGGATTATATAAAAATCAAATTGACTACATATGTGGAAGTCAACGATGGAAAAGCTTTGTACCATCAACAAAGACAAAACCTGGAGCTGACTGTGGTACAGATCATCAACTACTAGTATGCAAACTCAAGCTAAAGTTGAAAAAGAGCAAACCACTCATGAATGCAGCAAAATATGACCTTGAGAATATACCACTGGAATTTAAAGACTGCCTGCAAAATCGATTTGCTGCTTTAGATACAAATGACAGAGCTCCGGAAGAGTTATGGAATGACATCAAGAAGGTTGTGTTGGAAGAAAGCGAGAAGTCTCTACAAAAGGTGAAAAAGCAAAAACGGCCAAAATGGATGACGGAAGAAACTCTGAAAATTGCCCAGAAACGCCGAGAAGCTAAAGCCAGAGGAGAAAGAAAGACAATCGCAGAACTCAACAGAGATTTCCAACGTGCAGCAAGACAGGACAAGGAAAAGTACTACAATGACACTTGCAAGTAAATAGAAGCAGAAACTATTAGAGGAAGAACAAGACCGGCTTTCCTAAAGCTACGAGAGTTAAAGAAAAAGTTCCAGCCTCGAATTGGAATGTTACAAGATGCTCAAGGTTCTATGTTGAATGATGCTGAGAAGATCAAGAAAAGGTGGAAGGAATATACAGAGTTTTTATATGATAAAGATCAAGTGGACCAACAGCCGTTTCAACCTGTACCTTATGATCGTGAACCATTGGTGATGAAAGAAGAAGTTGAAGCAGCATTGAAAGCCTTATCAAAGAGCAAAGCACCAGGCATTGATAGCATTCCCATAGAAGTATTGCAGCAATCTGATGCAGCTGTTACCGTACTCACAAGGCTCTGCCAAGAAATATGGAAGACAACATCATGGCCAACTGACTGGAAAAGATCTGTGTTTATACCAATACTAAAGAAAGGTGATCCAACTGACTCTGGAGATTATCGCACAATTGCTCTGATCCCACATGCCAGCAAGATTCTACTGAAGATTATTCAAAAGAGACTACAACCATACCTGGAACAAGAACTACCTGAAGTGCAAGCAGGTTTCAGGAAAAGGCGAGGAACAAGAGACATCATTGCGGATGTGAGATGGATCCTTGAAAAGACTAAAGAATACCAAAAGGATATCTATTTGTGCTTTATCGACTATAGCAAGGCTTTTGACTGTGTAAACCATGAGAAACTCTGTGCCACATTAAGAAGCATGGGTATACCAGAACACCTGATCGTTCTCTTGCGCAATCTGTACATTGATCAAGAAGCAACAGTTCGAACGGAACAAGGAGAAACAGAATGGTTTAAAATAAGCAAAGATGTAAAACAAGGCTGCATACTTTCCCCCTACCTGTTTAATTTATATGCAGAACAAATCATCAGAGAAGCAGGATTGTATGAAGACAACAGAGGTGTGAAGATTGGTGGAAGACTCAACAACCTTCGCTATGCTGATGATACCACATTACTGGCTGAAAGTAAAGATGATCTGAAACATTTGCTTCTCACAATCAAAGAACATAGTCTCAAAATGGGCCTGCACCTTAATGTAAAGAAGACAAAGATCATGACAACAGGCATAATCAACAGGTTCATCATTGAAGGAAAAGAAATTGAAATTGTGAACAACTTTAACCTACTTGGATCAACTACACAGGTACACTACCAAAAAACTGCCTCCAGTTTTGCAACTGATTCCTATAGATTTTGGGGTGCTGAATCCAGGAAAAATAGCCAAAATGTTCCATCACGTCACGTTTTCTTGCAAAATTAGATTTCTTACCCATATAAGGAATGTTCACATAATTTCTTTTTAGCCGACTGCAGTTTATTTTCTTGGCCCAAAATAGAGGTTGTAATGGTTAACTAACTAGAAACACTCCCTCATGATATTTTAGAGTGTTTTGTATTCATTTTATACATTAACAGGACAATTGGGAGGCGGGGGGCTAAATCCAGTACTCGCGCTGGCGCATGTTCTTTCCTGTTCGCCTCGCCTTGTTCGCTCGCTCAAACACGGTGGTTGCGACATCAACGTTCCTGTCAAATTTCAGTTTCTTGCAAGTTCATTATTACCTTTTGTTTGCTCAGTCGTAATCCAGCTTTATTCCGAAGTGGTTCACTACAGTTGTAGTTTGCAGTGCTGTGTATTTGTGATGGCTCACAGAGCCAGAGGTTGCGTCAACTCTCCGGACAGTTTTTGTTTTATTTGTGGGGAATATACCGTGAAAAAGCGGCAGAGGAACATTTCTGCATTTATTCAAAAAGTATATTTCGCCTATTTCGGTTTGAAGTTAGGCGATCAAGACAAACCGTGGGCTCCTCACAAAGTGTGCAAGACATGTGAGGAAGATCTACGCTTATGGATGAAAGGTAAAAAACAAGCATTTTGTTTCGGAATACCTATGATGTGGCGTGAACAAAGAGACCACAGCAGTGACTGCTATTTTTGCTCTTGCATTGTGAAGGGATACAACTTAAAAAATAAGAACGTAATAAGTTACCCCAACCTTCCCTCAGCAATTAGGCCTATGCCTCATAGCAACGAAGTACCTGTGCCTGAACCACCAAAATCTTTGGATCATATTTGTGTGGACGGTTCTGATCATGATGATACTCATCAGATGGCTTTTCCCGATGAGTCCAGTACTTCCGAGTTTGAAACTGAACCAGATCCGAAACCTGAACTTTTCTCTCAAGCTGAATTGAATGATTTAGTCCGGGATTTAGGACTCCCAAAAGATGCTGCCCAACTACTAGGTTCTCGGCTTAAACAGAAAAATCTATTGTCACCAGGAACAACTTTTTATTGGTACCGCAACCGCGAGACACAATTTTTGAAGTATTTCAGCAAAGAGGAAGATTTGGTATTTTGCAACGATATATACGGAGTGATGGAAAAGTTTAAACTCAAGTATGATCCTGCTGAATGGCGGCTGTTCATTGATTCGTCAAAAGACAGCATAAAAGGTGTTCTTCTTCATAATGGCAACACATTCGCTTCAGTTCCTATTGCTCACTCTGTTGTTCTCCAAGAAAAATACGAGAATTTGGCCCTGATTCTTCAGAAGATTCGTTATGATGAGCATAAGTGGATGATTTGTGGAGACTTTAAAATTCTATCCATGCTATTAGGGCAGCAATCCGGTTTCACCAAATATCCCTGCTTCCTTTGCTTGTGGGATAGCCGGGCCCACGACCTACACTGGGGGAAAAAAGACTGGCCAATTCGGGAGTATTTGAGACCCGGTGAGAAAAATGTTCTTCATGAGAGCTTGGTACCTCGTGGTAAAATTCTATTACCACCTCTCCACATTGTTGGGTCTCATTAAGCAATTCATCAAGTCCCTTCCAAAAGATGGTGAGTGCTTTCGGTACCTTTGCTCAAAGTTCCCCCGACTTTCTGAAGCAAAGCTAAAGGAAGGAGTGTTTGTTGGCCCTGATATAAGGAAACTCATTTCAGATGGAGCATTCGCTGAAACGATGTCTGAGAAGGAAAAAGAAGCCTGGGATTCCTTCAAGGATGTTGTTCTCAAATTCTTGGGGAACAGGCGGGATGAGAACTATAAGGATATTGTTGCCAGGATGCTCAATGCCTTCAAAGAACAAGGCTGTAACATGAGCCTGAAAGTCCATTTCTTGCACTCCCATGTGAACTACTTTCCCGAAAACTTGGGGGCGTATAGTGAAGAACAAGGTGAAAGGTTTCACCAGGACATCAAGGACGCAGAGAGAAGGTACCAAGGAAGATGGAACACCACTATGATGGCTGATTTCTGCTGGTTGCTGCTGCGGGAAACCCCAGATGAAAAATACGCCAAGCAGCGCACCAAGAGAAGCATTCGGGGGAAGAAGAAACGGGCCCACCAGGAGATTGATTGACCCAAGAATGACTTTAAAATCTAAACTGTGTTGACAAATATCGTGTTTTTACTAAACTTTGAAATAAAAATTTGCTAGTTATTACCACAGTGTCGGATCTCATTTATTAGAATTTTATTTTCACACCATCGGGTGTTTGTCTTCATGTATTGCAATGGTGCGGTTTGCGTTTTCTATTCTTACATACATACCTGTACAACATTTTTTGCACATTGCTTTGCTTTGTGTCTAACCTCGCTCTTATATGCTCAATGTTTGTGCACATGTATGTGGCTGTTTTAAGTGCAGACAATTTTGCTACCATCACAGTGTGTTTTGTTGACATTACTCTATTCTTATGTGCTGCCTTGTTACAATTTTCTTTATTCTTATTTGAATAACTACTAAACAATTAGTATAAAGAATTCATCCAAGAAACTTTTATCTCGATCGCACTCAATCTGAAACGTTCACCTCAAACTGCTAACCCAATGTAGCAAAAAATCTGTACGTGATGGAGCAAATTGGTTACCAGATTTGGATTCAGCGCACCAAAAACGTAAAAATCAATCGAAACATTAGAGGCAGTTTAAAAAAAAATTTTTTTAGTGTACCTGTGCTATCAATAAAGAAGCAACAAGCAGTCAAGAAATCAGACGACGCGTTGCTCTTGGCAGAATGGCTATGAAAAACCTAGATAAGATTCTCAAGAGCAGAGATGTCTGTCTCCATACAAAGATTTGACTTGTTCAAGCCATGGTATTTTCAATAACATCATATGGATGTGAAAGCTGGACAGTGAAAAAGATAGACAGGAAGAAAATTGATGCCTTTGAATTATGGTGCTGGCGGCGAATACTGTGTATACCATGGACTGCCCGAAGAACAAACCAGTCGGTACTAGAGGAGATCAAACCTAAGCTTTCTTTAGAAGCTCAGATGACAAGACTTCGACTTTCATACTTTGGGCACATCATGCGAAGAGAGAGATCATTAGAGAAAGACATTATGCTTGGCAAGATAGAAGGTCAACGCAAAAGAGGAAGGCCAGCAATGAGATGGATCGATACAATAACAGCAGCTATGGGTACCAATCTGTCAACAATGAGCCGCCTGACTGAAGACTGAACACAATTTAGGATAGCTATCCAGAGGGTCGCCATGAGTTGACTCCGACTCGACGGCACTTAACAACAACAACATAGGAAAGAATAACCCAAACGATAGATACATAATACTGGGTTCTGCATTTGGAGTCACCACCTAGGCGAAGGATCTAGATGTCATTGTGAATACATTTAAATCTTTTGTTCAATGTTTAGGAATTATGGGGAAAACAATAGAGCATACAACAAAGTATCGTAATGCTCCTGCAGTGCTCTTTGGTGTAACTGCACCTTGAGAATTGTGCAATTCTGGTCTCCACATCTCAAAGATAAAGCAGCATTAGAAAAGTACAGGGAAGGATAACCCAAATAAAGGGGCTGGAAGGCTATCTCTGAGGATAGGCTGAAGAGGTTAGGATTCTTTAGCCAGAAGAGGTGGCTGAGGGAGATACGATATAGATCAATAAAATACTTGGTGGAGTGGGTAAATATAAATTGTGGTGGTGGTTTGTGGGTTTTTTGTGTTTTTTTTTTTTTTTAACACAAACATCTTTATCGGAACCAACCATGTAACACGAAAGCCCTATTAGACAAAGTCAAACTTCCACATTAGTGCACATCTGAATTTTCTGGCAAAGGAATTCAGTCTGATCAAAACATTCCTACGCTTGACAACAAGATAGGCCCCCAAGGACAACTCTTCTCCCATACAGATGCCAAATAATGGGCCACTCACAAGCCCTTCTTGCACATCCCCAGGGATGACTCTACACACAATGGTCCATTTTTTCCCCCTTCAGCCCCCCTTCCCCATCCCCTTTCTTCCCCCCCCTCCCCCCACAGGCTTAATAGGTTACTTCCCCAACCAGTGGCGGTTACAGGACTGCTACACAGCAATTCCACAGTTGTCAATATTGCTGTTTGCCCAATCCCATCCCCTTTCCATTCGTGTTGCATCCAGTCAGCTGTCGCATGCATCACAGTCACCCATTGCTACTGCGCTTGAGCGGGTGATTCTTCCTGCGCCCACTGTGCTAGAATAACTCTAGCAACACTATCAACACTACATCCACAAGCTTGCTTTCCAGAGCTCCCACCTGATCTCTGAGGTTACATCCCCCAGGAGCAGGATCACACAAGACAATTCTGTCTTCTTCCCCAAGGTCTGTGTTATATCCTCAAGGACACAGTCCCAATAGTTGCTCAGTTTGTGGCATTCCAGAAAAGTGTGAACCCAAGTTTCCTTATGTGTTTTGCATCTTAGACAATCCAGACTATCCCATAAATGTAATCACATGCCTCGCGCCTTAGTCAAGTAGGCTCTATGAAGGATCTTGTACTGCATTTTCTGTAAGACGGTATTGGAAGTGTGCTGCGGAATCTCTGCACAGAGTTTTGCCAGCAGTCGCTCGTCAACAGAATCACCTAGTTCTGCAACCAAGCTTCACCTAGTAACTTCAGGCCGTCCCCCATTCTGGTCTCCCTACTCAACTTATACCAGAAGGCCAATTTATTGCATTTTGCGGGTGTCACCATGAATCTCTTATCCAAAGGCGTACAGCCCTCGTCATCCTCCCCCCCCCCCCTCCCCCTGAACTTCTACAACACACTTCTGGCAGCACTGGAGATAGGTCATCAAATGTTTTTTGAGAATCTTCCATTTTTGTTTTTAGTTGCTTAACTGATGGAATCTCCATCGTCCCACATATCTGTAATCATTCCTCGCCCACTCCTAAGAAGCCCTGTTCTCTATCCTGGGCACAAACTCAGGGTCGCCCAGCAGTGACCCAAATGGAGATTTGCCCTGTGCCCCTCCTGCCCTTTTTCGCCACCACCGCCATGCCCACCATCAGGGTTCTTAAATATGGTCCAAGCCAATGTTCCCTCTAATTTTCTGTAGGCTGTGTGCGCATAAAATATCAGCTGTGTGCAGCTTTTGAAGGAAGGTTAAATTTTTGTGCTCCACATAATGACACTCGGAGTTATATACTTTAAAATTTGACTACACGTCAGAATACAGTATGTACACCACATTGATTTTAATCAAATTAAATGAAAATAGACGATTACTAAATGAAGCGGGAAATTTCTAGTAATTACAATCATAACTTTTAAATTTTACGACATCTGTGTTTTCTATCAGAATCAGAGCTGTAATTTTTGTGCGCTCTGTTGTAAAGTATGTGCGCTCGCTTGGCGAGGTGTGTGCGCGTGCACACGCGCACAGCTTAGAGGGAACAGTGGTCCAAGCTTCTGTGCCACTGCTGGTTCACTTGCAGGAGATTAAAAAAATTATATTCAGCAGGCCCCACGACATGTACCAACTTTCTTCAGTATGCAACTCATGGAGACACTGGAGTAGAACCACCACATTGTATAATCACAGGTCTGGCAAATTCATTCCCCCCCCACCCCTGTCATGAGACTCCATGAGCTTAGCAAGACTAATGCACCACACTCCGATACACTCTTTCCTTCCCTTAACCCACATCTGTAGTGGGTATAATAAGCGTGGCAGCAATACCATTTGAATAAGAGCCACTCTGCCCAAAAGCAACACCAAAAAGCTCTGCCACCATCTGCACCACTTGTTCATCTGCGTCACCCGTTCACCCACATTCTCCTGATATAGAAGACCCAAGTCTGCTGTGAGATGCACCCACAAGTATTTCATAGTCCCCTGCCCACACAAGAAGGAAGGTTCCTGTAATCTCACTCACATGAGGGGACGACATCAGCATGGCCTCCAACTTGCTCCATTTTACCTTCAGACTGGCAAAGGATCCAAATGCAGCCATCACGCTAGGTATAGTTGAACACTCTCCACTAATAAACAGAAGCATATCATCTGCAAAAAGGTTGATTTTATACACTTCATTGCCGACGCGGATGCCACTCCAATCCTGGGTGTCCCTCATCTTGATAGTCAAGGGCTCCAAGGATATCGGAAACAGCAGAGGTGACAATGGACACCCCTGCCGAGTGCCTCAGAATAAAATGCTCTGATAGCCCGATGTTCATAATATGAGCCTGAGGTCTGCAATATAATAATTTCACTCATCCCAAAAAGGGCTCCATAATGCAAAACGTTCTACCGCCCAGAAAAGATACTTCAATGAGACATTGTCAAATGCCTTTTCGGCATCTAGACTAGCAATGATCTCATCACCTTCCCTCTCTCACTCAGTCTGCAGCACTGCTAAAGGCTTCAAAGGTTAGTTGATGCATACCTTCCCGGTATGAAACCTGCCTTGTCTGGATGAATCAGGTTTAGGATGACCTTGGCTAAATGCTTCGCCAAGATGGCCTTTATAAGCTTAACATCCTGGTTAAGAAGTGAGAGAGGGCAATTCGAGCCTACCAGCGTTTCATTGCGGCCTTGTTTTGGCAGGATGACAATCGTTGCTTTATTCTGCTACCCTCCCAAGTCACCATGGGCCAGAGTCATTTCGCATGGAGCTCGAAAGGGTCGCACCACTGCTTCTCCTAGGATCTTAGAGAATTCTGCCCCCAGCACATCCAGCCCAGGGGCCTTAGTAAGTTCAATATTTTTTATAGCCTCCAGGATTTCGGTGTCACTAAAGGGTGAGTTTAAAGCTCTTATTTTTTCCATAGTCATCTGTGATATAGGAATCCCCTTAAAGAGCATTTCTCTGCCCTCCTCGTCTGCTGGATCTTTATCATTGAGGGCACTGTAGAACACAATGGAACTATCATCTTATCTCTTTGTCCGTCTCTACCCATTCACCTTGTCATGTCTTGATACCAGGAATCTTCGCCTTTTTTTTTTTTTTTGATGTGCTCACTAGATGGGGAACAAATGTGTCAGGTTGTTGGCGCAACGATGAAACTGGTATTTGTAAAGCCTTATTTTCCTTCAGTTTCTGGGCCAACAAGGCTTTAATGGCTTTCCACAGTTCTAATTATTTTTCCCTATCCTGCTTTTGGATGAGCTGGATGTGCCAACACTGGTAGACCTGCAGCTGTTTTGTAAGGAGAAGGAGCTGGGCATCCCTGGCCTTCTGCTTCCTCACGACAAACGCTATAATCACGCCCCTCATGGTGGCGTTCACCACTTCCCACAAAGTGCAGGGATCCAGGGACTCTGGTATTTTCAGACCAATATTGTGACCATGCCTTGCACAACTGCTCATGGAATACTTTCTTTATATAGGGTGGGGTTCATCTTCCCCCCCCCCCCCCGGGCCTCTTCCCATCCTCTCGTAGTTCCAGCCACACGGGTGCATGGTCAGAGAGACCTATGTCTCCGTTCTGCATCATCCCTGTGACTTGGAATAATAGTCGAGGCGTGCATAGCTGTTAGGCGGATGTGAGTAGAAGGTAAAGTCTGCCTTTTCTGGTGAAACACCCACCACACATCTAGAAGGCCTAATTCCTCCAATAAAAAATATACCCCCGTTGGTGTGTTTGCATGAACACGCCCTGTGAGGACAATTAGTTGATAACGTCTCTAAATTCCAGCAGCTTAGAGCTCAGAGTAACCAAGAAGCCATGGCTGTAGATATTGTGTGCATAAATGTTATACAATACTACTCTCCTCCCTGCCAGCTCCCTACCCATTATGTAGGAGTGTCTGTTTGCATCCATAATGCTTTTGTGATGGACAAAGGGGGCCTGCCAATGTATAAGTGTCGCCACTCCTCGCTGTCGTCCATTGTACGACAAACATCCCATGTTCTCCACCCAAACCCTCACTAGTTTTCCTGTGCTCCTGAGCACTCAAGTACATTTCTTGCATAAAGACTGTCTGCTCCTTACTTCCGGAAGTAATTGAGCAATTTTGTATGCTTGACTGGTGATGCGTGTGTATAGTCTATGTTCAGAGTCAGAACTTTGGAGGTTAGCCAACCTCTTGGTGACAAAAAAACCCTATTATCCAGTTTATTCCTAATCACTTTGGGAATTCCCAGCTGAGTGGCCCCTCCTTGCCTTCGTCCCACCCCTGTCATAGGTCAGTACTAGTCAGCCCGTGCCCAACCCTTCTACACCTCCCTTCCCCCTCCCCCACCTTACCCCCCCATGTGTCCTCTCCACCACCCCTCCACACACACCATCATTCTCCCTCTTCATCCATCCCATTTGTGCCACTCGCTCTCCCGACTCGCCTAAGTCTACAGCCATACCCCCATTCATTCTACTCCACTGAATAGGCCGACCAACTCTCTCTCCTCAAGGTCTCTCCTCCCCCAATCCCCCCCTCCACTGTCTGCCTAGACCTTGGCCGACTATTTCTATCACAAAGTCCAGAAGATTAGCCTTGAAGTGGAGGTGACCCTGCAGAGAATTCATCTCCCCCCTCTTCAATCCTAAATCCTTTCCTCACCTTCGGGCACTCTTTCTTCCTTTTCTGATATCATTGAGGAGGAAACGGAAAATCCTGTCCTCCTCTATACTGAATGCCTACTCCTCAGAGCTTAGACAGGAGGGGATGGTATCAATTGCTTCTGCTGTCATCCCTTCCATCTGTCAGATCTTTAACCTTTTGCTTTTCACTGCAACTATTCCTGTGGCCTTCAAACGTGCTGTGGTTACACTTCACTAGATCCTACCTATCTCACTCACCTTTGCTTCAAAACTACTTGACTCTTTCTTCTGAAGACCTTCTGGACCCACTGCAATCTGGCTTTCGTTCTCTACATTCCACAGAAATGGCTCTTTCTAAACTTGTTGCTTGCCAAATATAAAGGCCTCTACTCGATTCTCATCCTGACTTATTTTTTGTTTGACCTTAGATAAGTTCTCCCTAAGTTTCTGTTCTATATAAAACTGCTGTTCCTTTTCGATCACCCAGTTTAGTCTGATACTTCCTGGTAGTGCACCTCCTCCTGCAGCCTGGAGACTGGGCATGTCCAAAAACGTGACATCACTGCATGTAGCTCCCGCTCTTCCAGCAATCCCCAGTGTGTCCAGTCTCCAGGCAGCAGGAGGACATGTGAGCCTAGTGTTGGGCTCACTTTAGGGCTAGATCAGGAGCATTTGGATAGCCACTTCTTGATTTTATTTACTTTCAGGCTGTTTCTTGATTCTTATTAATTTTGGTTCTGCGTCTTTAAAAAAAAAAAAAAGACGGGAGTGAAACTTTTCTTCTGCCGGCCCCTGCTGGTGTGAGTGTGCTCGCTTTCCTCACAGCATAGATCTCTCCATCCTTGCCAGTTCGGGGAGAGCTCTGTAGTCAGCAGTGGGATGCTGCTTTGACTTCTGCCGGCCAGACTCCCGGATCCAGCTGCAGCAGAAGGCTGACAAGCTGGTTGTTTGTCCGATGGCTCATCGCTTGCCCCGGAGGAAGCGGAGCCGCGGACACTAGAACCCCGTGATCTCCTTCCTGGAAGTTCTGCAGAGAGGCAGGTAAGCGAGGGGGGGGTCTGGCAGGCATAGTGACGGCTAAATTCGTGCCGTTTCTGTGGAGCACCGGGGTGTTTTTGGCACCATTTCCTGCACTCTGTCAGCGGCGGGTAGTACCAGAAAGAGCAAAGGATGCCTGTACACTGTGTATAGAAAAACCAACCAAGCAGGCACAAAGACTGGCAACAATAAGTCCAGAAACAAATTCTATATTAAGCCCCAATATTAAGCTTAATATAGAATTTGTTTCTGGACTTATTATCGCCGGTCTTTGTGCCTGCTTGATTGGTTTTTCTATACTCTGTCAGCGGTGGCCATTTTGGCCTCGTGGGAGCCGCATGCACACAGCTAGCAAGGCTGCGGGCAGCAAAGTAACACTGGGAAAGCTGTTATCTCGACCAGCTCGCCTTAGTTATCTTTAGGTTTTCTGTTTTCATAGGGTTTTATCTTTGCTGTTTTCTTTTTCTCTCTGGTTATGCCCTTAGGTCTGGGGGATTGTTCCAGGGGCAAATTTTTGTTACCTTTCTTTTAATCGGAAGGAAGAGTATTTGGGGCAGTCTCTGATAGTTTAAAAAAAAATAGACGCCTCGTTTAAAAAAAACAAAAAAACCCCACAAAAAACAACATAATCTGATTTTGTCCCCTTGGAGGAGCTTTTATGGCGGCACGCCTTCAGTGTGTGGTGTGTGGCTGCCGTAGGGGGGCGATTACAGAGTCTGGCATCTGCCGGGGGTGTACGGCAACGTCCGCCTCTTTAGAACATCAGCTGGAAGTTCAGCCATCCGAGGGTAAAGCCTTGGCGCCTATGGCGGAGGGGAGCCCTCCGTCTGAGTCTCAGCAAACTCCCGTACAGGGTCCCCCAGAGGGACACAGTTTGCCTCCTCTGTCGGGGGGGGGAGGGAGGAGTGGAACAGCAACTCGGTGATTTTTCTCCAGACTTTGTATTAATTATGCATCAGGCATTCTGTATGCGGCAGCAGGGTAGAGTTCCTGATTACTTGACGGTGTCCACGAACTTCAGCAGTTGAGCGGCGGTTCCTTGCGACCAGCTAAGAGTCAAAGTTCGGGATCTTTCGCCTCCTGAGGCAGAGTGGCAAGACTCCGAGGAGCGTGAGGTGGAGCTAGAGGCCGGTGTGGAAGAGTTAGAGAAAGGGGAGATTCCGGAACCAGAGGATCAAGCGAAGATTATTAGTTTGTTCCGGAGAGAGGACTTGGTGGTGCTGATAACAGACTCTCCGCACGCTGAAATTAATGGCGGAACAACCGACTGAGGACGAAGGTGAGGAAGACCCGATTATTCAGGCAATCCCAAGTGGTTTTTCCTGTGCATTGGGTAGTTGACCGAATGATTCAGGATGAATGGGATCTCCCTGAAGCGGGCCTCAAGGGCATTAGGACCATGTATCGATTGTATCCTTTGGCTGATAAGGACAAAGAGAAGTTTCGTTCACCGAAGGTTGATGCTGCAGTCTCGACGGTAACGAAGACGACCACCATTCCAGTGGAGGGCAGCGCTGCGCTAAAGGATGCACAGGATAGGAAGGTGGATGGTCTGTTGAAGCAGTCCTTTGAAGCGGATGCCCTGTCGCTACAAGCGTCTATCTGTGGGGCTTGGGTGGCTAGGGCTTGTCTTAGATGGACTCAGGGGTTGCGCCGGGTTGCGCAACTGGAACCCGAGGGGCTGCGGGAGTTAGACCGTCTGGAGTCCAGGGCGGCTTATTTGTCCGATGTGCATTACGATTTGGTCAAGGCCCTAGCTAATAGTATGGCGTCCTTGGTGGCTGCTCGCTGGTCTCTTTGGTTGAGGAATTGGGCGGCAGACGGATCTTCTAAAGCGCGGCTCAGTAAGCTGCCATTTAGGGGAACCCTGTTTGGTGAGGATCTAGATAAATTGGTAAAGGATTTGGGGGAGTCCATGGGAGGTAGACTCCCGGAAGATAAACCTAAGCAGGGCAGGTCCTCGCAGTCATTTCAAGGACAGTTCCGTGACTTCAGGAGGTTTCGATCTTCTCGGTTGGGGGGTTTCCAACGGGGTCGATTTGCTCCACGAACGCAGGGGTTTTGGGGAGGCGGTAGAGGTTTTGCGACTGCTTCCTCAGCTCTCGCCAGGAAGTCACAATGAAGTGCAGTGGGCTCTGGTTGGAAGTCAACTGATAGGCGGGAGGCTTCGGGCCTTTCTTCCGGCTTGGGCCCAAATAACGACAGATCAATGGGTATTGGAGATAATTCGCGACGGATATGCGTTGGAGTTCGCCCGGCCTGTACGGGATTCCTTTGTCCTCTCTCCCTGCAGAGGACAAAGGAAAACCTTGGTGATCCGTCAGACGCTAGACCGGTTATTGCAGATGGAGGCGGTCGGCCCCGTGCCCGCGAGCGACTACGGCAGGGGTCAATACTCCATCTATTTCATAGTTCCAAAAAAGGATGGTTCAGTGCGACCCATATTGGATCTAATAGGAGTGAACCGCAGTCTCCGCGTATCGCATTTCAGGATGGAGACCTTGCGGTTCGTCATTGTCGCAGTGCAGCAAGGGGCGTACTTAACATCTCTCGATCTGACGGAAGCATATCTGCATATTCCAATCAGAGAAGGCCATCGCAGATATCTGCGCTTTGCTCTGCTGTGGGGGCATTACCAGTTCCAGGCCTTGCCCTTTGGCCTCGTGACGGCACCACGAACCTTTACCAAGATTATGGTGGTGGTGGTGGCGGCGGCAGCGTTACTCAAAGAAGGAATCCTGGTCCACCCATATCTCAACGATTGGTTGATTCAGGTGAAGTCCGAAGCAGAGAGCATTCAGGTTACAAGCAAGGAGGTGAAGTTTCTCGAGGGGCTCAGCTGGGTGGTCAATATGGCAAAGAGTGCACCTAATGCCTTCTCAGGACCTCGAGTATCTGGGGGTGCGGTTCGACACTCGAGTGGGGAGAGTGTTCCTGCCGTACCGGCGCGTGCAGGGCTTAACGGCATTGATTCGGCGATTCCAGGGGTCTCCGGCTCCGTTGGCCTAGAGTTACCTTCAGGTTCTGGGAACCATGGCGGCGACGTTAGAGTCAGTGCCCTTGGCCAGGTTTCATATGCGTCTGTTGCAGGGGGCGTTACTTCGCCGCTGGTCCCACCAGGAGGACTCGCTAAACGCCAGGCTTCCTTGTCCTGCCAAGGTCAAAAGATCGCTTCGGTGGTGGCTGCTTCCTGGGTCGTTGACCTCAGGGATGAGTCTGGAGCAGCCAGACTGGCTTCGGCTGTTGACGGACGCAAGGCTGGGGGGGCTCATTGCAGGGAGCTCTTCATGCCAGGGGCGTTGGTCGGTCCACGAGGCCACTTTGGTCGATCAACAGATTGGAACTTCGCGCAGTGACACTGGCGCTTCAGGCATTCGAGTCCACCGTGACAGGAAGAGCAATATGGGTGCTGTCCAACAACTCGGCGACAGTGGCCTACATCAATCGTCAGGGCGGCACGGGAAGTCGGCCCATGGAAACTGAGGCCGAGGAGCTCTTTCGGTGGGTGGAATCTCTACTGTTAGTGCTGTCAGTGGCGCACATTGCAGGAAAAGACAATGTGACAGCGGACTTTCTCAGCAGAGTGTAGGTGGATGCTGGGGAGTGGGAGTTACATCCTGAGATCTTTGCGCAGATAGTCCACAGATGGGGGTCGCCGGTAATGGACCTCAGGGCGACATTCTGGTCTGCAAAGACAAGTCGATTTTTCAGCAGACGTCGAAAGGATGTCGGAAGGGATCAACGCCCTGATGCAACCTTGGCCGGCGTCAGGTCTTCTCTATGTTTCCCCCGTGGGCGCTAATCGGCAGAGTGGTGCAAAGAATCGAAGCGCATCGGGGGAGAGTGTTCTTGGCTCCGGACTGGCTGAGACATCCGTGGTACGCAGATCTGGTTCGTCTTCTCAGCGGAAATCCATGGAGATTACCAGCATCAGAGAATCTGTTGCAGCAGGGTCTGCTCTGAATGCCTCAGGTGGATCGATTCTCGCTTACGGTCTGGCCATTGAGCGGGCGAGGCTGAAGAAGAGCAGTTATTCAGCAGCAGTAATATCAATGTTGCTGAAAGCACGGAAGAGGTTTACATCTTTGGCATATATTCATATATGGCGGATATTTGAGGATTGGTGTTCCAGGGGGGGCGGATCTGGGCGGCGAAGGCATCTGTTCCGGTCGTGCTCAGCTTTTTGCAGGACGGTTTTGAGAAGGGTCTAGCTGCTAGTTCCTTATGGGTCCAGTGGGCGGTGTTGGCATGCTATAGGGGCAAAGTGCAGGGGGTGGCGCTTGGGGCGCACCCGGATGTGCTGCGTTTTCTGAAGGCCGTAACCAACCTTTGTCCAGCGCGTAGAGTCATAGTTCCTTCGTGGGATCTCAATTTGGTTTTGGGGGCCTTAGCGAAGGAGCCCTTTGAGCTGTTGCGTAGGGCATCGGTGAAGGACTTAACGCTGAAGGTGGTATTTTTGGTAGCCATTTGCTCGGCTAGGCGGATTTCGGAGCTCCAACCTTTATCTTGTCGAGAGCCGTTTTTGTCCTTTTATGAGGACAAGGTGGTGCTACGGCCTGTTCCTTCTTTCTTATCAAAGGTGGTCTCTCCGTTTCATTTGAATGAGACGGTGTCTTTGCCAGTCCTAGGCTTGTTAGAAGACAGGCGGACCGCTGTTTGCGGCGGTTGGACTTGAAGCGTGTGTTACAGCAGTATTTTAAAGGTATCGGAGGCTTTTCGTAAGTCGGAGCGGTTATTTGTTTTGTTTGGCAGTAGCCACAAAGGTGAAGCGGCGGCTAAGGCATCTATTTCTCGGTGGATTAGAGAAGCTATTGCTTCTGCTTATCTCTTGGAGGGCAGAGTGGTTCCGGCAGGTTTGCGGGCTCATTCCACCAGGGCACAGGCTGTGTCGTGGGCAGAACACAGCTTGGTTTCTCCGGTGGAAATTTGTAAAGCGGCCTCTTGGTCGTCTCTTCATACTTTCTGCAAGCATTACTGATTGGGTGTGCTTTCCGCGCAGGATGCTGGTTTCGGTTGGGCGGTGTTGCAGGCCGGTTGGAAAGGTCCCTCCCAATAGTTACTGCTCTGTTACATCCCAGAAGTATCAGACTAAACTGGACGACCGAAAAGGAAATGGAAATTACACTTACCTGGTAATTGTTGTTCCTTGAGGGAATCCAGTTTAGTCCTCATTCCCACCCGGGATGATTTCAGGAACTGAAGAAGGTCAAGTCAGCTATTGTTGCAGGTAAGTAAGGTTTTTTTTGTTTTTCCTATACTTCCCTTTCTGTGGCTTTGCTTAAACAGCTGGAGGCAGGCATAAGAAACCAAGCCTGTCTACCAAAAAAAAAAAAGGGTGTAATGGAAAGGAATTTGCGAAATTTTAGAGTAATTATTCTTCCAAGTTTGTTCTGTTATGTTTGAAACAGATGTTGTTAGATATTTATTGCTCCTTTGAGTGTGCTTTGTCAATAGTTCACTGGGGATTGCTGGGAGAGCTGAGGAGCTACATGCAGTGATGTCATGTTTTTCGACATGCCCAGTCTCCAGGCTGCAGGAGGAGGTGCACTACCCAGAAGTATCAGACTAAACTGGATTCCCTCAAGGAACAACAATTACCCGGTAAGTGTAATTTCCATTTACTACACTGTTATTGTTGGGTTCTGTAAACTGTCTTGAATTGTAGAAAGACGGTATATAAAAAACTTTAAATAAGTAAATCCTCCTTGACCTTTCTGCTGCTTTTGACATGGCTGATCACCACCTTCTCCTAGATACCCTGTCCTAGCTTGGATTTAGGGACTCTGTTCTGTCCTGGTTTTCTTATCTCTCCCATTGCACTTTTAATTTTGTTCTGGTGGTTCCTCCTCTACCGCCATCAAGTTGGTGTGCCTTAGCGCTCTGTCTTGGAACCTCTCCTTTTTCTCTCTCTATACTCTGTTCCTTGGTGCACTTATTTACTCTCATAGTTTTCAGTACCATCTTTATGCTAATGACTCTGGGATCTACGTTTCTGTCCTGAAATCTCTCCAGGAATCCAGGCCTGCTTTTCTGCCTGGATATCTCACCGCCATCTGAAACCGAACATGGCCAAAACTGAGCTCCTTATTTCTCCCCCTAAACCCACCTCCTCCCTTCTCTATTTCTGTGGATAATACTATACTCCTTTCTGTTTCCTTAGCTTGCAACCTTGGGGTCATCTTTGACTCTGCTCTTTCTCTGCACATATCCAACAGATAGCTAAAACCTGTTGCTTCTTTCTCTATAACGTTGACAAAATTTGTCCCTTCCTTGCTACACACACTACTAAGACACTTA
Source organism: Ichthyophis bannanicus (assembly GCA_033557465.1). Lineage (NCBI taxonomy): Eukaryota > Metazoa > Chordata > Amphibia > Gymnophiona > Ichthyophiidae > Ichthyophis > Ichthyophis bannanicus. Next base: position 16,375,287 of record CM066042.1, read on the forward strand.
TCCACTTTTTAGTCCCTTCCCATCTAGACTATTGCAACCTACTCCTTGCTGATTTCCCTCTGAATCATCTCGCTCCCTTTTAATCTGTTCAAAACTCAGCTGCGTGGCTAATCTTCCGCCAGCCTCTACATATATAATCTTTTTGTGGTTCTCAAAAGTAGATGAAAAGGTGAGTAAAAAGAGGGAGGCCTTCTTGAAATACAAGAGATCACAGAGAGCAGAAGACAGGTATCTATATTTGGAAAAACTTAGAGAAGCTAGTAAAGTAGTCAGGAAAACAAAGATACTAAAAGAAGAAAAAATAGCCACTGCAATAAAATGGGGGGATAAGACATTTTTCAGAAACGTTAGTAAGAAGAGGAAGGGTGAAAGTGGTACTGTCTAACTCAAGGGTGAAGGGGAGGAATATGTAGAAGCTGATGAGGATAAAGCAGAATTGCTTAACAAATATTTCTGTTCTGTGTTCACGGATGAAGGGCCAGGAGTAGGATCTCAGAAAACACCCACAAATAGGAACAGAAGCGACGGGGGATCTTGAGCAATTTTCAGGAGACTTTGTTCAGAAGGAACTAACTGAACTAAAAGTAGATAAAGCGATGGGACTGGATGGGATACATCCGAGAATACTGAAGCAACTTGGATGTTCTAACGGCTTCACTGACTGACCTTTTCAATGTCTCTTTGGAGTCGGGAGTTGTTCCAGAGGACTGGAGAGAGGCACATGTGGTTCTTTTACACAAAAGCGGAAGTAAAGATGATGTTCCTTTGCGTCCCTCTAATCCAGTCCCGGAACCATAGAGTTGGGAACCTCCACCAGCAGCTTTGGAGACTGAAAGATGTCATCGCTTTGATGTCACTGGTACTAATAGGCAAGATCCGCCCCCTTTCCACCAGTACTTTCAGTCTCCAAGCAGCTTGGAGGTTCTGAGCCCAGGGACTGGGCTCAAGGGAAACAAATAAGCAGAGCTTTTTTTTTTGGAAATTTCATTTCTTTTAATTTAATTGATTTACTTTAATACTGATTTTGGGTTTTCTTTTTTGTCAGGTCCGGTGCTGCTGCTCAGGGGGTCTTTTCTGGTTCCCCTCAGGATCCCTCTCTCTCTTTCTCTCTCCCTCTTTCCTTCTCCTCTCCTTTCTCTTTGTGTAGTCTGTCTGAGCCCCAGCGTTTAAATGAGCTGTGGGAGGGGGGGGAGTATTTTCTGGAGGGCCTCCCTGCTCCCGAACCCACATAAAAGGGTGAGGAGCAGGTGGAAGGCAGCCGTTGAGCAGCAGTGTGGAAGGCTGCAGGGGAAAGCAGAGGAGCCGTGGCATGGTCTGAACGGGCTGCCCTCTCTTCCTGACAGCACACTGGGGCTGAAGCCGCATTAAGGCTGTGCTCCGGTGCCGGACAGTGTCTTCTCCTCTTCCCTCCTGTTTCCTCTCTTCTCCGGTTCGCCGGGTGAGTAATAGCAGGTTTTTTGCTTGAAAAACTTTGGACGGGGGGTGAGAGGGCTGAAGAGAGCTTTCGTGGCGGCTCCTGCGGGCCTCGTGGTCTCGGGAACTGGCCGCATGCAGTTAGCGCGGGAAGTTTGCCGGCGGCCATGTTTTAGCGGCCCGGCCTTCTTTGCCTCATTAAAGCTGTTCTGAGCTTCGTTTTGCGATCAGGTTGCCTACATTTTGCTAGTTGACTCCAGCTCTTTCCTTTGGTTTAAAAAAAAAAAACAGCCCCTGGGTGCTCAGGGGCCCTGAAGCTTGTGCTGCACGCTGAGTAACATGCCTGCTAAGCCGTGCTGTTTCGTTTGTGGGGTACGGCGAAGCGAGGTCCTGGAGTCCGGGGTCTGCAAAGGCTGCTCCTTGCAGGCGGAGACCATGGATGGGGCTCTGGGGAGTGTCGCTGAAGAACAGGTAGCAGGTCCTTCGGAGGCCAGGGAGTCCAGGCCGCCATCTCTGGGGCCTGTGGAAGCTGTGGCGGGGCCTGCCTTCGCTGAAGGTGTGGGTTCGTCACAAGGAGGGGTCCTCGGTGGGGTTGGCCCTGTAATTCCTCCGGATTTTTTCGCGCTTATGCAGAAGGCGTTTGCCTTGCTGCAACCTGCGGTGGCACCTCTGGCTCGCAGCTCTTCAGGGCGAAAGCGGTCAGCTTCGGGGGGCCTCCCGGAGGAGGAGGTCCGGTCAGTCAAACAGCGTAGAGAGGCTCTAGATGACAGCCCGCCTTCGTGCTTGGACGACAGGGCCGGGGGGGCGGGCTTGGATGTGGAAGAGGCCTCTGATGTGGAGTTGGAGGAAGGAGAGTTGCCGGACTTAGAAGATGTTTCGGCGGGAGGAGTTACCAGCCTTGATTGCTGAGACTCTTAAGACTTTAAACATGTCTTCGGGGCCGCCGTCCGCTGAGGAGTCGTTGGAGGACCCTCTTTTGCAGGCGGTGCGGACTTCTCAGCGGGTGTTCCCGGTTCATAGGGTATTTCGGAACATGATTCAAGAGGAATGGGACTTGCCAGAGGCGGCGCTACGTGGTACTAGAGCCTTGTCCCGTCTATATCCGCTTTCCGAACAGGATAGGGAGATTTTTTGCTCTCCGAAGGTCGATGCAGCTGTGTCGGCGGTCACTAAGAGGACCACCATTCCGGTAGAAGGGGCAACTGCCTTAAAGGATGTTCAGGACAGGAAGTTAGATACCTTATTGAAGCAGATATTTGATGTCTCGGCCATTTCTATGCAGGCCTCGATAGCGGGGGCATGGGTGGCGAGAGGCTGCCTGCGATGGTCCCAGCGTTTGCAGGGGGCGCAGGTGGAGGAGCACGCGGAAGAGCTGGCGCGGCTGGAGTCGGGCACGGCTTATTTATCGGATATTCATTACAATCTTATCCGTGGTCTCGCCAAGAGTATGGCGTCGGTGGTTGACGCGCGCCGGTATCTGTGGTTGCGTAACTGGGCGGCAGACGGCTCATCAAAGACGCGGCTTAGTAAACTCCCGTTTCGGGGAAAACTGCTGTTTGGTGAGGACCTGGAAAAGCTGGTCAAGGACTTGGGGGAGTCTAAGGGTGGTCGGCTCCCGGAAGATAAACCGAAGCAAGGCCAAGTGGCTTCGGGGACCAGGGGGTCCTTCAGGGATTTTCGGAGGTTTCGGTCCTTCCGTTTTGGTCAGCCGCAGTGGGGGCAAGGCTTTCAGGGGTTTCGGGGGGCCGGCAGGGGTTTTGCTCCCTTTCAACCCTTTACCAACAAAAAGCCCCAATGAGATAAGGCGGACTCAGGTGGCGGTGGTGCCCGTGGGAGGACGGTTACGGGAGTTTTACCCTGCCTGGGTCCAAATTACCTCCGATCAATGGGTGCTGGAGGTCATTCGAGAGGGCTACGCCCTAGAGCTACAGCGACCTGTATTAGATTCCTTTGTTCTTTCCCCGTGCAGAGCGCCGCAGAAGCTGCAGGTGGCTGCTGCAGCTCAGAGCGGTAGTACCCGTGCCAGCGGACCAGTGCGGGTGCGGTCGGTACTCCATCTATTTTGTGGTCCCCAAGAAGGAAGGCACGTTTCGGCCAATTCTGGATTTGAAGAGGGTGAATCGGTGTCTTCGGATAACGCATTTTCGGATGGAAACCTTGCGCTCCGTCATTGCTGCGGTCAGATCAGGGGAGTTTGACGTCATTAGATCTTACCGAGGCATACCTCCATATCCCGGTGCGCCGCGAACATCAGCAGTTCCTGCGCTTTGCGGTTCCGCTGGGGCATTTTCAATTTCAAGCTTTGCCCTTTGGTCTGGCGACGGCGCCACGAACGTTCACCAAGATCATGGTGGTGGTGGCGGCGGTGCTCCGCAAGGAGGGAGTTCTGGTGCATCCTTACTTGGACGATTGGTTGATTCGGGCGAAGTCCCGGGAGGAAAGTGTGTCGGCCACGGCTCGCGTGGTGCAGATGTTGGAAAGCCTTGGCTGGGTGGTCAACTTCACGAAGAGCAGTTTGGTTCCCTCTCAGAATCTGGAATACTTGGGAGCTCGCTTCGAGACCCGGCAAGGGGCGGTGTATCTTCCGGAAAAGCAGGCACAGGCCTTGCGGGCGTTAGTGGACAGGTTTCTGGTGTGCAGGGCTCTGACGGCGTGGCAGTACTTGCAGTTGCTCGGCACGATGGCGGCCACGATCGAGGTGGTTCAGTGGGCCCGTTCTCATATGAGGCCGTTGCAGAGTGCGCTTCTCAGGCATTGGTCTCATCAGTGAGATGCTCTGTCTCAGCGGTTAATTTGTCCTCCGGAAGTGTGTCAGGAGCTCTGGTGGTGGTTGCAGCCCGGCCATCTGAACACAGGTGTGTCTCTGGAGCCTCCGGCCTGGAGACTGCTAATGACGGATGCCAGTCTCACGGGTTGGGGGGCGCATCTCGACGGGAGGTTTGCGCAGGGACTTTGGTCGTTGGAGGAGACTCAGTGGTCCATAAACAGGTTAGAAATGAGGGCAGTGTTTTTGGCGCTGCTAGAGTTCCAAGAGTGCCTGCGTCAGGAGACCGTCCGGGTGCTCTCCGACAATGCAACAACGGTGGCCTATATCAATCGCCAAGGCGGCACGGGAAGTGCGTCGCTGGAGGCAGAGGCGAGTCAGCTGTTGTATTGGGCCGAGCTGAATTTGATGGCGCTGTCGGCGCAGCATGTGGCCGGCGTGGATAATGTAGAGGCCGATTTTTCTGAGTCGCCGTAGGGTGGATCCGGGGGAGTGGGGCCTTCACCCGGACGTCTTTGCGATGTTGGTGCGGCACTGGGGGATTCCGGTCATGGATCTGATGGCGTGCTTCGAGTCGGCAAAGGTGACTCGCTTCTTCAGCAGGCGGAGAGAACGCATGTCAGAGGGTCTCGATGCGTTGGCACAGCGGTGGCCAGTGGAGGAGCACCTCTACGTGTTCCCACCTTGGGTTCTTATAGGCAAGGTGGTGCAGCGCATAGAGAGGCACCGGGGTCTGGTGCTTCTGGTAGCTCCCGATTGGCCTCGGCGACCGTGGTATGCGGATTTGGTAAGGCTGCTGGTCGACAAGCCGTGGAGGCTTCCGCTCCGGGACAATCTCTTGCTTCAGGGGCCGTTACGCATGCCGCAGGTGGATCGATTCTCGCTTATGGCATGACTCTTGAAAGGGCTAGGTTAACTGCAAGAGGTTATTCGGCGGCGGTGATTTCTACCTTACTGAGGTCGCGTAGGCGTTCGACCTCGTTAGCTTATATTTGAGTGTGGCGTGTCTTCGAATCTTGGTGTGCGGACAGGAAGCTGCGTCCCCTGGGGACATCGGTGCCTCACATTCTTTCCTTCTTGCAAGACGGCATGGCGAAGGGTCTGGCAGCTAGTTCCTTGCGAGTGCAGCTGGAGGCTATCTCCTGTTTCCGGGGGAAGGTCCGGGGCAGCCGCTAGGGAAACACGGCAGTGTTCGGCGTTTTTTGCGGGCGGTGCTGCTTCTTCGTCCGCCAAGGCGCTGTTCTGTCCCTCAGTGGGATTTGAATGTGGTTTTGGAAGCATTGATCAAAGAGCCGTTTGAGCCTTTAGGAAAGGCTTCGCTGAAGGATTTGACGTTAAAAGACGGTTTTTCGGAGACCACGTGATGCGTGAGTAAGGAAGGACGTGTCCTGCTCGCTCCGGGGCTGCCTCGGCGATTATTCGGCATTTCATAAATCCCTAACTTAGCAAATCTGCCTCTCTACCTCCCCGGGAGTTCCCCTCCTTGAGTGCTTTGTGACCGGCAGTTGCATTTGGTCTTGATGCCGTTGCCCGCGAGGAAAGACCGGGAGAAGGTGACCAGGTCTGGGCCTACGTCCTCCGCCACGCCACAGCCGGCCTCGCCGGGCGTGGAGAGCATCGATTCGGCCTCGGTGGAACTAGCGAAGGAGGTTGTCAAATTGTTGGAACCAAAATTTGACTTGCTTTTAAAAAAGTTGGATGGCATGGAAGAGGCGCTTACCGATTTTGGACACCGCGTGGAGGAATTGGAGCAGCGTGTGGCCTTGGTCGAGGAAGGAGAGGGGAAGCGTGATAAGGAGGCGGCAGAATGGAAGCGGCAACTGGCGGAGCTTCAACAGAAAGCCGACGATCTTGAAAACAGATCTCGCAGAAACAACTTGAGGTTGGTGGGGCTGGGAGAGGAGAAGCCTGAAAGGGAATTGCTGCAGTTTTTAGAAGGCTGGCTGCCGGCGGCTCTGGGAGTGGAGGAGCTGCGCGGGAACTTTAAGATTGAGCGAGCGCATAGAATGGGGGCCCGACGGGAACCGGGGGCCCGCCCCCGGGTGGTGATTTTCCGGGTCTTGAATTTCCAACACAAAGTGCAGCTTTTACAGGCATACCGTAAACTACCGGAGCTCCAATTGGACAATCGCAAGATTCTGCTTTTTCAAGACTACTCGGCGTCGGTGGCAGCCCAACGCAGAGAGTTTTCCCCGATTTGTGCAGAACTCTTTAAGCGAAATATTCGCTTCACGCTAGCGTTTCCGGCGCTCTTGAGGATTACTGTGCAGAGGCGAACCAGCATTTTTGATCAAGCAGCGGTGGCGAAGTCCTTTCTACAGCGCTTGGGGGACACGGGAGCAGAGGGCTGACTGCCATAGGGTGGGATGTGGTCGTTCTCCTGTTCCCGGGGGTGTCCCTTATGGACCCAGCGAGCATGGACTGTGTGTGTGTAAGCTGCGGGCCTTGACCCTGGTTTGAGTTTTGGGTTCGAGTTCGGGACACTGCTGTGATTTGCCCCAGAGGGACGCGCTGGAGCTCGTGGGGTGGAGCGCTCTCCCCTGCGAGGGCAGTGTATAAGTTTAAAATGGCTAGTTCTCACTATGTTAATCTTAATTTGCAAAAGTTGATGTGTTTGGTGTGTTGTGTATATGAGATCACATTGGGTGACCGGGGACTTGGGGGGGGGGGGAGGGCTGAGGCAGTCCTGCTGCATCACTTGGGTCTGGGCCTCAGTGCAGTTAACTGAGGGCTTTATTTGGTTTGTTTTTAAGGGTCAGGGGGGGGGAAGAAGGGGGGGTGGGGAGGTGGGTGAGGGGGGGGGGGTTGGGTAGCTGTACTGGGTGGTAGGGGGGAGATGGGAGGGGATGTGGGGGAGTGGGGAAGGGTGGGTATTCTCCAGGGCAGTTTCTCTGGGACGGAAGTCTGGTTGTTCGCATTGTGGCGGGCCTCTGGGAGACCCGGGCTCTTAGACCTGTGCAGCCTGTGTGCATTTTGCTATGGCGTGGGGTGGAGGCTGGGCTGCCCTGCGCTCATCTATCAGTTTGACTATTGGAATAAACCCCCGGGTGTATGGTATGCCTTCTGATTTAAGATTCGTCACTTGGAATGTGGGTGGGATAGGCACCCCTGTGAAGCACACGAAAATCCTACAGGCTCTTAAGAGGGGGAAGGCGCAGGTCGCTCTGTTGCAGGAAACGCACCTGAGCAAGAAGGAGCATGACAAACTGCAGAGGGACTGGGTGGGGAGAGTCTTTTCCGCGTCCTCTGGGGGGCGGCGGAGGGGGGTGGCCATTTTAATACACAAAAGTGTGTCCTGCGAAGTGCTCACACAGGTGGACGACCCACTGGGCAGATTTCTGTTTGTGCATGTTAAACTGCAGGGGGAAGAATTTTTTATAGGTAATCTCTATGCCCCCAATACCTATGATCATTTGTTTTTTCAGCGCATTTTGGACCATGTTCTGGCTGCCCCACGGGCCCCCATAATTCTAGCTGGGGACTTCAACTGCCCACATGATCCGGCCTTGGATAGGTCTGCGGCGCTCCCCGGGCGTCGCTGGTCTGGCAAGGGAGTGGATTATTTGTGTGAGTTGGGAGCCCTGGTGGACTCGTGGAGGGTGCTACATCAAGAGAGTAGGGAGTACACACATCTGTCCAGGGCACATCAGACCTGGTCGCGAATAGACTATGTATTGGTTTCAAAGCAATGGTTTGGCAAGGTGATTGCGGTTGAGATTGATCCCATTGTGGTCTCGGATCATGCTATGGTACGCTTGGATTGGCGGGGGGAGCGGTCGATGGGAGGTAAATGGTCATTTCCGGTCTCTCTATGGCGGAAAGAGGATTTTCGGAGCTATGTGGCTCGACATTGGGCAGAGTACCTGGCCTTCAACGAGGGTACGGCCAGTTCTGCGGCTGTGTTTTGGGAGGCGGGAAAAGCCGTTCTCCGAGGTCATATTATAGCGTATGTGACTGCGGAGCGGCGACGGCTTAATGAGGAACTTCTCAGCTTGACCCGGGAGCTCCGCGTGGCGAAGTCCGCTGCGGAGCGTCAACAGGGTGGGATAGCAGCGTATCTTGAGATTCAGAAGCGGTTGAATTTACTGTTGCAGGAACGCGCAATCCATTCTTTGCAGAATTATCAACATCAATTCTTTCGATACGGAGATCGTTCGGGGAAACTGTTAGCTAGGTTGGTACGGGATAAGGCAGGCCCCAGAGGGGTTATGGTGATCCGGGATACTCAGGGACAGAAACACAACCGGGCTGTGGATATCGTCAGGGTGCTTCGTACCTTCTATGAGGAGCTGTACGCGGCGGATGTGAGTGATGTGGAAGCCATGGCTGCCTTTTTAGACGGGGTGCAACTGCCGACACTGTCGGTAGACCAGCAGGAGAGTTTGAACCGGCCGATAGGGGGAGAGGAGCTCCAAAGGGTGATTCGAGCGGGAGCCCCTAATAAGGCCCCGGGACCCGACGGGTACCCGGTAGAATTTTATAAAATGTTGGAGGGGCAGTTGGTTCCGACTTTGGCCGCAGTGTACGGCGAGGCTGTGGAGCTAGGTAGTTTCCCCCGGAATATGCGCACGGCCAGCATCATTCTTTTACCAAAACCCGGGAAGGACCCGGAGGAGGCGGCCTCCTACTGGCCGATCTCGTTGATCAATGTGGATATGAAGCTCTTGGCCTCGGTGTTGGCGCAGCGCTTGCAGATGTTCCTACCGTCCCTGGTGGGTGCCCACCAAGCGGGGTTTGTGCGGGGACGGGAAGCTGGGGTAAACATCAGTCGGCTTTTGTTAGGCCTGGAAAAAAGCTTGTTAACTTGTGACCCTGTTATTCTGGTCAGCCTAGATTCTGAGAAGGCCTTTGATCGCGTGTCGTGGAGGTATATGTTTGCGGCCATGCAGAAGTTTGGTATCACAGGTAGCTTTTTGGCGTGGCTACAAGCTTTATATGCGGACCCGTTGGCAGTGGTGGATGATGGGGGGGCTCGTTCGCAGCCCTTTTCGTTGCATCGGGGCACTCGGCAGGGTTGCCCGCTTTCCCCGCTGCTCTATGTCTTACAATTGGAGCCCCTTCTGCGGTCTATTCTTGCGTCACCTCAAATTGCAGGTATCACTTGGGAAGGGGGTTCTATCAAGCTCAGTGCGTTTGCGGACGACCTGCTGCTCTGTTTAGGTGCCCCTGAGAGTTCATTGCCGCAGGCCTTGAGGGTCATTGAGCAATTTGGGGTTTTTTCTGGGTTGCATATTAACCGGGCGAAGTCCATGGTGCTGGATGTTGATGGGCGTTCCAGAGAGGGGTGGCGGGGGGTGTTTCCACTCAGTTGGGCGTCTGGGCAAATTCGTTACTTGGGCATTCAGATCCCTGAGCACCCGCGGCGCCTGTACGAGGTGAATGTCGTGCCGTTACTTGACTCTACGATTAGGAAGATGCAGAGATGGCGGGACCTACCGGTTTCGTTGCTAGGTCGCGTGGCTCTCGTGAAAATGATTGAGTGGCCCCGTTGGTTGTATCTGTTGAGGCATGTACCGGTGTGGCTGCGCCGAAGGGAGCTTTTGGTGCTACATACCCATCTTGGGAAGTTTCTATGGCGGCATCGCCGGGCGCGAATCTCCCTGACTACGCTTATGCGTCCTGTGGAAGAGGGCGGCGTGGGCCTGACTTCTCTGCGCTCCTATAATCTGTGCTATTTGGCGCGGCGTCTGAGTGATTTTGTTATCGGTTCGGAGGAGCGCCTTCCGATTACGCTGATAGATCAGATGTCGGAGAAGTGGCATAGGGTCTATCTGTTGCACTGTACTAGGGTATCGCTGCCGCAGTTTTGGAAGGAATCGATAATCATGGGAGCACTGCGAGCGACCTGGCAGGCTCTGTGTAGGGGGCGTGGTGGCCGTTGGGAGGCCACGGATTGTCTTCCGTTGCGGGGTAATAGGGCTTTTCCGCCGGGCTGGGAGAGGGGGATGGCATTGACTTGGTGTAGGGCAGGACTCGAGTATCTCGGCCAGCTGAGAATGGTCGATGCTGATCACCTAGCTTCGTTTCAAATGTTGGTTCAATGCTATCAGTTGCCGTTGCGAACATTCTATTTCTATTTGCAGGTACGCCACTATCTGCTTAGTCTTTCTGAGGGTGGCAAGTTGCTCGCACGGCCGGGTAGTCTCTGGCTATTGATGGAAAAACTGCAGGAGTGTAGCTCGGCACGGCTTATGAGGGGAGAAATAATTTTGGAGGGGAATCTTGCACATTTGTCGCCGGTAGTGCTGAGGTGGCAGGCCGATGGGCTAGAAGGACTCACTGTGGAACTCATGGGACGGGCGTTTCAGAGGGTGCGATGTGTGTCTGAAGCCGTGCGCTATCGGGAAATGCAATATAAACTACTGTGGCGAGCCTATGTGGCGGAGGTTGGGGCTGTGCGGATGGGCCTTTTGAAAACAGATGTGTGTAGCTTGTGTAGTAGTGGGAAGGGTTCATTATTCCATCGATTTTGGTCTTGTTCAATAATACAGACTTATTGGGGGGAGATTTGGGAGTCCCTTGTTTCCTGGACGGGCACCCGGATTGAAATGCGCCCCCTCTGGTGTCTTTTTCAGCTTCCATACCCGGGTATTGTGGGGTCTAGTCCACACCGACAATTTTATGAGAAGGGCTTCTTAGTGGCCAAGCAATGTATTCTACGACGTTGGCTGTCCGGGGTACGTCCCACACTCTTGGAGTGGGAAAATCAATTACGGGCAGTTTTGCTCCTGGAAAGGAAAACGGCTAAACTGCTTGGGGGGAAGGCCTGGGTGAGGCATCTCTCTATTTGGGAGTCTTTGCAGGGGGATCCTGGGGTACCTCTAGGAGGGGAGAGTGGGGGTGGGCAGGCTGCTTCCTAGTGGGGCCCCTTAGTGCAGTGTTTGGTGGTACGTAGGTGGGTGAGGTGTTTGTCCTGGAGGGGGGTGGGGGGGAGGGAGGGAGGTGGAGGGGGGGGAGTGGGGAGGGTGAGGAGGGTGGGTAATCTTGTTCTTTTGTATAGCACCCATACTGTCGTTCTGTTGTATTGCTATGCTTGAGGCTGTTCTGCCCTCGCTGTCTGTTTGCGGGGTGTGTGGATGTTCTTGCTTGTTCTCTATTGTTATACTAAAAATAATAAAAATGATTTTCTCTAAAAGACGGTTTTTCTGGTGGCAATCTGCTCCGCTCGGCGGATCTCAGAGTTGCAAGCGCTGTCGTATAAGGAGCCCTATTTGTCTTTCTCTAGTCACAAGGTCGTGTTGCGCACCCTGCCAGCCTTTTTGCCTAAGGTTGTTTCCGGGTTCCATGTTAACCAGGTGGTATCGCTTCCAGTGTTTTCGGAGGAGCAATGCGCGGAGTCGGGCGGACGGTTGCATCTTCTCGATGTTCGTAGAGTCCTCAAGAGGTATCTCCGCAGGACGGCGTCTTTCAGGAAGTCGGACAGGCTATTTGTATCTTTCGGCGGCCCCCGTCGGGGTGAAGCGGCAGCGAAGTCTTCGATTTCTCAGTGGCTTAAGGAGTCTATCGCGTCGGCCTACCTTCTCAGAGGTAAGGTCGTTACTGCCGGTCTTTAGGGCACACTCGACTAGGGCGCAAGTGGTGTCTTGGGCAGAGGTCAGTTTGGTGCCGGTGGAGGACATCTGTCGGGCGGCTACATGGTCCTCGCTGCATTCCTTTGCGAAGCACTACAGGCTTGATGTGCTGGCACGGGAAGACGGGCGTTTTGGTGCAGCAGTTCTTCAGGCTGGGCTTGCTGGTCCCTCCCGTTGATATTCACTGCTCTGTTACATCCTCTATGGTTCCGGGACTGGACTAGAGGGACGCAAAGGAAGCGTAAATTAGACTTACCTGCTAATTGTTGTTCCTTAAGGAACTCTAGTCCAGTCCCGGATCCCTCCCTGGGATTTGGGGGTTCAAGCAGCCTGAAGTTTACTGTGTTTACAGGAAAAGATGGTAGGTCGATGAGGCCGCGAATGGGGGATGGGCGGTCCTTGGGTGATGCAGGGAAGCCGCCTCCTTTTTTGCGCAGCAGTACCTACTCAGCTCGAGAGTTTGGTGTTTTCCGTTCTCGTGAGCTAGACCTTTGGTCTGTGCGGTTCATGTTCCTTTTTCCGCTATTCTCGAATGTTTACATAGTCTATCAGTTTTTGTGCTCATATCTACTTATTTGTTACTCTGCTGAGTCTGCTTTGTCAATAGGTGCTGGTGGAAAGGGGGCGGGTCTTGCCTATTAGTACCAGTGACATCAAAGCGATGACATCTTTCAGTCTTCCAAGCTGCTGGTGGAGGTTCACAACTCTATGGTTCCGGGACTGGACTAGAGTTCCTTAAGGAACAACAATTAGCAGGTAAGTCTTATTTACTCATGTAAACTACAGGCCGGTTAGTCTAACCTCTGTGGTGAATAAATTATTGGAAATGCTGTTCAAAGAGAAAATAGTGAAGTTTCTGGAGTCCAATGGATTACAGGATCAGAGGCAGCATGGATTCACCAGAGGCGGGTCTTGTCAGACAAATCGGACTTAATGTCTTTGACTGGGTGACCAGGGAGTTGGACAGATGGAGAGCCTAGATGTGGTGTACTTGAATTTCAGTAAAGCCTTTGACACCATTCTGCACTGCTGATTGGGTTAGAAATTGGTTGAGGGGGAGGTGACAAAGAGTACAGATAAGTGGAGCTCACTCTGAGGAGAGGAAGGATACCAGTGGTGTGCCATAGGGATCTGTCTTTGGTTCGATTAACGTCTTTGATATTGCAGAAGGGCTATCAGATAAGGTTTGCCTCTGCGGATAATACCAAAATCTGCAAAAGAATAGATACCCAGGAAGGAGTAGTTAACACAAGGAGGGATCTAGCTAAGCTTGAAGAATGGTCTAGAATTTAGCAGCTGAGATTTAATGCTAAAAAATGCAAGGGTCTGATAGTGTGTGTGGGAGGTACTTCTGTCCACAAAAGAAGAGCGGGACCTGGGCGTGATTCTATCTGATGACCTGAAAGTAGCTAAATGGGTAGAAAAGGCGACAGCGAAAGCTAGAAGGATGCTTGAGTGTATAGGGAGAGGAATGACCAGCAGAAGAAAGGAGGTGATAGTGCCTCTGTATAAGTTTTTGGTGCGACCTCATTTGGAATATTTATTTAGCGTCCTTATATACCGCTTTTCATCAGTACAAAGCATTTTACAGTTCCTGTTCGGTAATCCAGTTTAGTCCTCTACAATTGGGTAGTGCCCCTCCTGCAGCCGGGAGACTGGACCAATCAAATCTTCTGTAGTATATATGCAGCCGGAGCTCCCAGAAGCCCCCAGTGTGTCCAGTCTCCCTGCAGCTGGAGGACTTCTGTGCCCCCTACTGGGCACGCTAAGTGACACTTGAAGGAGCAACACTAGTTAGTTAGTTCTTTTGGGGTTTATTTCTGGTCCTTTATTTTCTATTTCTTTTGCTAGGTAGCTGTATCTTTAAAAAAAAAAAAAAAAAGCCACAGGGGACATCCTGGGGGAAGCCAGACCTGCCTTGGGCTCCTGCCTTCCTGCCTGGGAATCTCTAAAGCCTGGGTTGAGCTCTCCCCAAGGCTGTTCGGGGAAGAGCCATACCGGCTGCAACATTGCCTGTCACTTGGAGAAGTGGGCTGAGTTCCTTGCTGTTCCCTGAGCTGGTAGGAATTTTCCTTGTTTTAATCTTTCAGCTCTCTGTTCTTTGCTTGGTCAGAGGCTCTGTCGGCTCCCCTGGCTTCCAAATTGCACTTTTTCCTGCTTTTTTTCGCTTGCCCTGTATTAGAGGGTTGTTTTCTTTCTTTTCCATATTATTTGGGTACCTTTGTATTTTCGCACCGTTTTTTACCGCGGGTGAAAAAGTGCGGTGGCCATTTTGGATTTCTAAAGTGTGCTTTTTAAGGGCACTTTTTAACACTTGCGCACGGGTTCCCCTGGTGTTTTTGGGGTTTCTTTTGCTGGCGATTTTGCTCAGGGCACCCCTAGGATTCTGGGGAGTGTTTTGTTTCCTGTAAAAAAAAAAAAAAAAAAAAAAAAAAAAAAAAAAAATTAAATTTAATACTGTGCTGAATTGAATAAGGTTAGTCCCCTTGGTGTGGGCTTCCCTGTTCCTGTTGCCTTATTTCTCCCTGAGAGCAGGTTGCCTTGGCATGGCTGCCAAACCTCAGTGTGCAATTTGTGGGTCCCGCAGAGGTACAATGACTGACTCTGGAATCTGTAAGAGCTGTGCTGCAGTTTCTTCAGACCTGGAGCTTCCTATTGAAATTAAGGAACAGCATGTGCCCGGGGAACCTTCTCTTTCGGGGGACAGTGTCCCTTCACCAAGCATCCTCCCTTCTGGTCTGGGCCCGGCATCTAATACGTCGGTCCCTGAGCTCCAGCAGGCGGCTATGGTAGCGTCACCTATAGACTTTTCCCCGGATTTTGTTCTTCTCATGCATCAGGCCTTCCGCTTAAGCCGGTCCGGTCACTTGCCGGAGGCTTGGCCCGCCTCTCTCCCCCCAGCATCCGCAGGGGGGGTTCAGCGGTCTTCCCAACCCGCTGTCAAGCGGCCCAGGTTGGGGGACCAGGATCAGGACACCCTTTGCCTTCCGGATTCCGAGGCTGAGGGGGATCCGGAGATTGAGGCGGAGGAATTAGAAGACGGGGAGCTTCCAGAACCGGAAGATTAGGCTCGCATCATTCGGGTGTTTCAAAGGGACGAGCTGGTCCCTTTGGTCACGGAGTCTCTCCAAGCGCTTTACCTCTCTGCGGTGCGGCCGCTGGAGGAGGAGGGTCTCGAGGATCCTCTCATTCAGGCGGTCAGGGATGCCCAGGTAGTTTTTCCTGTGCACCGCGTGGTTGAGCAGATGATCCATGCGGAATGGGAGCAACCGGAATCCGCTTTGAAAGGGATTCGGACCATGAATCGTCTTTACCCCCTTGCCGACAAGGACAGGGACTTGTTTAAGTCTCCACGGGTGGATGCTGCCGTTTCGGCAGTGACTAAGAAAACCACCATCCCGGTTGAAGGGGCCGCGGCCCTGAGGGATGTTCAGGACAAAAAGGTTGATAATTTGTTGAAGCAAGCCTTCGAGACCAACGCCTTATCGTTACAAGCTTCTATATGTGGGGCGTGGGTAGCTCGAGCTTGTTTGCGATGGTCGCAGCACCTGCGCTCGGGGTCCGGTATGGACCAACAGGGGCTGTTGGACGTTACCCGCGTGGAGTCGGGATCAGCCTACTTGGCGGATCTGTTTTATGATTTAATACGCTCCCTAGCTAATAGCATGGCCTCCATGGTAGCGGCACGACGGTCCATCTGGTTGCGCAATTGGGCGGCCGACGGTTCTTCCAAGTCTCGCCTCAGTAAACTACCCTTTAAGGGCAGGTTGTTATTTGGTGAGGCTCTGGATAAGTTGGTGAAGGATCTCGGTGAGTCTAAGGGTGGTCAGCTTCCAGAGGATAAGCCTAAGCTTAATAGGTCGTCCACCTCAGCGCGCGGCCAGTTTCGGGATGCTCGCAGATTTCGTTCTTCCCGGCTGTGGACTTCGCAGCGCGGTCGTTTTGGAACCCGTCATCAAGGGTTTCGTGGTTTCAGAGGAGCGGGAAGGGGCTTCTCCGGAGCCGCCTCTTCCTCGGCCTCTTCCTCGGCCTCTTCCTTTAATCGCAAGCCGCAATGAAACGAGGCGGGCTCTAGAGGAAGACCCGGTCATCGGGGGTCGTTTGCGCGACTTTCTTCCTTCTTGGGCCCAAATTACGTCAGATCGGTGGGTGCTGCAGATTATAGAAGAAGGTTATGCCCTAGAGTTTGCGCACCCACTTCCGGATTCGTTTGTTCTGTCTCCCAGCAAGGGAGCTCAAAAGGCGCGGGACGTCCGCGTGACCCTGGATCGGCTGCTCTCTCTGGGGGCTGTGGTTCCGGTCCCGCCTTTGGAAAGAGGCGCAGGTCGCTACTCCATCTATTTTGTGGTTCCCAAAAAGGGCGGTTCTCTTCGTCCGATCTTGGATCTCAAAGGCGTGAATCGCGCTCTCAGAGTACCGCACTTCCGCATGGAGACCCTGCGGTCAGTCATCGTAGCGGTGCGTCAAGGGGAATTTTTAACATCCCTCTATCTTACCGTGGCCTATTTACACATTCCCATCCGGCCCTCCCATCAACGGTTTCTCCGCTTTGCGCTTCCGTGGGGCCATTTTCAATTCCGGGCCATGCCGTTCGGACTCGCCACGGCTCCCCGCACCTTCACAAAGGTAATGGTTGTAGTCACGGCGGCGTTGCGCAAGGAGGGCATCCTGGTCCATCCGTATCTCGACGACTGGTTGATTCGAGCGAAGTCCAGTCGGGAGTGTGTGCAAGTCACGAGCAGGGTGGTGGATCTCCTTCGGTCCCTCGGATGGGTGGTGAACGAATGCAAGAGTTGTCTGTCTCCGACACAGGATCTCGAGTATCTGGGAGTCCGCTTCGACACAGCAAGGGGCTTGGTGTGCCTTCCGGAGCGACGCGTGCTGGCGTTGCGGGCTCTGGTCCGTCTCTTCCGGGGGATGCCAGCTCCGTCGGCGTGGTGGTACCTGCGGCTCCTCGGCACGATGGCGGCGACTTTGGAGGTGGTGCCTTGGGCGCGCTTCCACATGCGTCCGCTGCAGAGTGCTCTTCTGCGACGTTGGTCCAACCAGTTCGACTCGTTGAACAAGAGATTGCCTTGCCCAAAGACGGTTCGCCGATCCCTCCGGTGGTGGCTCTCCGCCGAGAACCTGTCGCGGGGGATTCCCTTGGAGCCTCCTCTGTGGGTTCCGTTCACGACGGATGCGAGCTTAACCGGCTGGGGGGCTCACTGCGAGTCCCGCTTTGCTCAAGGGGAATGGTCTCCCCTGGAGCCCTCTTGGTCGATCAACCGTCTCGAATTGCGGGCAGTCCGGCTAGCCCTGGTGGACCTGGAGACTCTGGTTCTCGGAGGGCCGGTGAGAGTCCTGTCGGACAATGCGTCCACCGTAGCTTACATCAATCGCCAAGGGGGTACCGGCAGCGTGGCCCTGGAGGCAGAAGCGGCGGCCTTGTTCAACTGGGTGCAAACTCGCCTTCCGGCAATCTCGGCGGCTCACATTGCGGGCGTAGACAATGTCCAGGCCGATTTTCTCAGCAGAGTGCGGGTGGACCCCGGAGAATGGGAGCTAAACCCACAGGTTTACGCACAAATCGTCCGGCGGTGGGGTCCACCCATCATGGATCTCATGGCGACCTTTCAATCAGCCAAGACAGGGCGCTTCTTCAGCAGGCGAAGGGAGCGCATGTCCGAGGGGCTCGACGCTCTCATTCAGCCGTGGCCAACGTCCGGTCTTCTTTATGTCTTTCCTCCGTGGGCTCTGATCGGCCGGGTCGTACAACGTATCGAGAGCCATCGGGGTCGCGTGTTACTGGTGGCCCCGGATTGGCCCCGGAGGCCCTGGTATGCCGATCTGGTCCGGTTGCGCGACGGCGTTCCTTGGCTCCTGCCCGCGCTACCGGATCTTCTTCTTCAGGGTCCCTTGCGGATGCCCCAAGTGGATCGATTCTCGCTTACGGTTTGGCCATTGAGAGGGCTCGGCTGAAAAGGAAGGGCTACTCCTCAGCGGTGATTTCTACCCTTCTGCGGGCGCGGAAAACGTCCACTTCTCTTACTTACGTTCGGATTTGGAGAATTTTTGAAGACTGGTGCTCCCGGCGGGGAGTCCAGGCGGCGGCGGTTTCTGTGCCCGTCGTTTTAAGTTTTCTTCAGGATGGTTTCGATAAGGGCCTTGAGGCTAGTTCCCTAAAAGTCCAGTTGGCGGCTATCTCGTGTTATCGCGGCAAGGTGTTGGGTCGTCTGCTCGGGGCTCATCCGGATGTCCGCCGATTTTCTTACGGCTGTTTTTCATTTGCGGCCCTCCCGCAGAGTTTTCGTTCCTCCTTGGGACTTGAATTTAGTTCTGAGGGCCCTGGTTCGTGAACCTTTTGAGCCCCTGCGCAGGGCGTCTCTGAAAGATCTCACGCTGAAGGCGGTTTTTCTTGTAGCCATCTGTTCGGCACGGTGCATTTCGGATCTGCAGGCATTGTCCTGTCGAGAGCCTTTCTTGTCTTTTTCCGCGGATCGGATCATTCTCCGTCCGGTTCCTTCCTTTCTGCCAAAGGTGGTGTCTCCCTTTCACATGAATCAGGCAGTGTTTCTTCCAGTACTTTCTTCGCAATCTGTCGGGTCAACGGACAAGGGTCTTCTCCGGCTCGATGTGGGTCGCACGCTCCATCGTTATTTAAAGGTTACAGAGTCCTTTCGGAAATCTGACCGGCTTTTCGTGCTCTTCGGGGGCGCACGTAAAGGGGAAGCGGCGGCTAAAGCCTCCATTGCGAGATGGCTCAAAGAGGCGATCGCGTCCACGTATCTGTTGCAACAGCGGTCTATTCCGGAGGGTCTGAGGGCTCATTCCACTAGGGCTCAGGCGACCTCTTGGGCGGAGTATAGCCTGGTTCCGCCGGCAGATATCTGTAGGGCGGCCACTTGGTCGTCTCTGCATGCTTTCAGTAGACACTATCGCTTGGATGTGTCAGCGGCTCGGGATTCCTGTTTTGGTTCGGCGGTTCTGCGCGCCGGATGGCAAGGTCCCGCCCGGTCTTAACTGCTCTGTTACATCCCAATTGTAGAGGACTAAACTGGATTACCGAACAGGAAATGGAAATTACACTAACCTGGTAATTGTAGTTCCTGGAGGGTCCAGTTTAGTCCTCCTTCCCTCCCGACTATCTGCTAATGTAGTGCGGCGCGCTTTTCCGAACGGTTGATATTAAGATGGTTCCTCTTGCCGTTCGGTCCCTCTGTTGCAGCCGCGTTTTTTGCTGAGGCTCTTCCCTGTCTCGGGGGTTCAGGCAGCTCCTGAACTTCTGGTGGGGAGCGGTGTTTTGATTCCTGAGGCGTCGATGCCGGCGCAATGCAGTGTTCTGACTTCCTCATTTGGGGAGGGGGTTGGATATTTCTTGGAGGGGAACAAATTGTTCTTTAATTATGTCATTTTGTATATTAATCTAATGTGTTGCTTCGTTAAGTATGCTTTGTTACTAGGACACTGGGGGCTTCTGGGAGCTCCGGCTGCATATATACTACAGAAGATTTGATTGGTCCAGTCTCCCGGCTGCAGGAGGAGGGGCACTACCCAATTGTAGAGGACTAAACTGGACCCTCCAGGAACTACAATTACCAGGTTAGTGTAATTTCCATATATATGCTAACAGGCAGTATTTATTCCCATTCCCTTGTCCCCAAAGGGCTCGCAATCTAAGTGTACCTGAGGCAATGGAGGGTTAAGTAGTTTGCCCAAGGCCACAAGGAGTGTGTAGTTCTGGAGACTGCACCTTCAAAAGGATATAAACAGATTGGAGTCTGTGCAGAAGGTGGCTACTAAAATGGTTAGTGGTATTTGTTATAAAGCATATGAGGACAGACTTGAGGATCTTAATACGTATACTTTAGAGGAAAGGAGGAATAGAGGCAATATGATAGAGATGTTTAATATCTCCATGGCATAAATACACAGGAGGAGAGCCTTTTTCGACTGAAAGCACGCTGTGCTATAAGGGCACATAGGATGAGGGTTAAATGGGATAGACGCGGGAGTAAAATATGGAAATATTTCTTTACAGAAAGATTGGTAGATGCATGAAATAGTCTCCCAGTAGATGTGGTAGAGATGAGGACAGTATCTGAATTCAAAAAAGCATGGGACAAGCACAGAGGAGATCTCTAAGGTAAAAGAAGGGACTATTGTAGTAGTCGGTATGGAAGGGCAGACTAGATAGGCCGTGTGGTCTCTTTCGGCCATCATGTTTCTTATTTTCTTCTGAAGTCGCTTCACTGGCAAGGCTGTTTAGCTAAAGCATTGTCTTCCTCCCACCTGAGGTCCTGACTGCATACATGCACTCATCTAGCAGCAGGATAAAGGAGAGATTTTAATCATACCTGTTAACCTCTTTTCATTGAGTCGTGCTAGACCAGTCCAGGACCTGCCCTGGAAGGCGTTGCTTCGTTTTGGGAAATCCTACTGCCTTTTCAGTTCTTAGCTGTTACAGAGCCTGATCAGCTGATTTTTGACTGTTCCATTTGTTTTTTGTGAATCGCTTTTGAGGGTTTTTTTCTTTGAGGTTTTTTTCAGTTTAAGTGCTGCTTGTGAACACTCTCTCTTACTGGCCTTGTTGTGTGGCATCATTAGTGTTATCTCCTGATGGCATCATGGAAAGTTGCTCATGTCTGCCTCCACCTAATGGCAAGGGAGAATAACCTACTTGTCTGAACTGGTCTAGCAGAATATGGGGAAAGGAGATTATCAGGTATGATTTTAAGATTTCTTCTTCTGGCCAACAAACCCTAATAATTCGTTCTTTGGCACTGGAAGGGGTAATCGCTACTGTTTAAAGCTGTTGCCAAGATGACAGCAGCAGCTTCTCTCCTGAGAGACAGCAATGGACTGAGGCTCTACTCCCTCAATGCCAATATTATAAGTGAGTGAAGCTTTATTCGGCAGTGAATGTAAAAACTTGAAAGAACATGATCATAAGTTTCAGGAGAGTGAGCAAACAAAAGCATAAAATAAAACATCTCTGGCAAAATCTATACTGCTTCAAACAGGAATCGGTGCAACCACATAAAGGTGGGAAGCGCATCTTTTCTGCTGCAGGCAGTCATGGATTTGAACATAGTAGCTAGCAGCTGAGACCCCTCTCTGTCTCCCTCCTGCCTTTCAAGATCTAGCGTAGCTTGTTTAGGGCCAGTTTTTGTAACATTCTTTGCAAATCCTGTGTCTATAGGAAAAACGCTTCAGAAATCGGATCATAGTGCACCACTGCATAGTGACAGCAGACTTCTCTCCCATCCCCTGTCCCACCTACATACCAATCATGCTGTCAGCAGTGTGCCAGTGACCCCTCCCCCCGATAGCTGCACATGAGGTGACTGCCTTATTTCAGGTTTCAGCATGGTCCAGGCCCCCACCAGTATGTTTGCCATTCTCCTGCCCCCTGCTCTCACCCAGTCTCTCCAGTTGTCACAAATTACTCTTGTCCTTACCAGTCCTAATCATAAGAACATAAAATTTTCTGTACTGGGTCAATCCAAAAGTCTAATAAGCCTCATATATTTGTTTCTAACAGTAGCCAATGCCAATCACAAGTAACTGGCAGCCTATCTCAGGGATAAGCAGTGGATTTACTCCAGTCCACTTCTAAGTATGGTTTATGGACTTTCCCTCCAGCAACTTGTCCAAACCTTTTTTTTTTTTTTTTAAACCCGGTTACTCTAACAGCTTTTACTATGTCCTCTGGCAACAAATTCCAAAGCTTAATTAAGCATTGAGTGAAAAAAAAAATGTTCTCCGATTAGTCTTAAATGTACTACTAAAAAGTTTCATTGCATGTCTTAGGGGCTAGTTTACTAAGCAGTGGTAGCGGCTTCCGACCGATATCTGAGCCGTGCCCCATTGAAGACACTACTGCTGCTTAGTAAACTAGCCCCTTAGTCTTTGTAATCCCCTGACAAGCCAGCCACACCACTCCTGTCTCTTCCTCCCTGGCACCTCCTTGATCAGCCAGCAGACTTGATGTTCTCCCCTCCCCACCCCACCCAAGAAGCAGCTCTTCCAAACCTTCCTGCATGGCCCTCATTAAATTTAAGCCAGATGGGTCTCATGAGACATGCACCAGGGTTTCTGTAGGGTGCAATTAGATAGTTTTAAGTGTGTTCTTCCCAAAACCGTTTGAATGGGCATGCCACCCAGCTGATTTAACTGACTGCTTGGCTATCTTAATCTGATGAATTGATTATGACAAAATAATGAGCAGAAATGGAAATATGATTTTAATGATTTTGTAATTCATACTTAAAAGTATGTGTAAATTATAATATGAATGAATTAGACATTTAAATTTGAAACTGACAAATAAATGCATAGTATATGGAACTTCTTGAAAGATGGCTAGTTACATTGTCTGCTGCCTGCCGGCTTCTAGTGTGACCCAGCTAGCAAAACCTCTGTGGAGAGCACTGTTTATTTGGATGGTGGGGTGGGGTTATTTATTTAACATTTTTTATATACCACTTTACAGATTCTCAAAGCGGTTTACATAGAATAACTTTGTTTACATAGAATGGTTCATTAGTAACAGTCAGAAAACCGAAGAAAGCAACCAATGTGTCTGTAAGATGCAATAGAACAAAAAGAACAGATACCCAGACTGGCAGAGTTTTCAGGTTTGGAAAAACCTTTTCTTTATTGCCCCTATGCGTTTCAGCCTTACGGCCGCCTTCAGGGGGGTATTTTAAAGGTGCAAACCTCAAAGAAACAAGCAATAATAATTAAAACACATCAAATAGATAATTAATAAACAATGTGAACACCAATTAAAATCAATAAAAGGTGAAAAGTATAATAAAATAAAAAAATGATAATGTAATAGCTAGGAAAAACAAAACCGCTAACATCTATAATCACCAAATAATAACCATAGAAATAAAAAACATATATATATGTATAGTGCTATAAATATATCTACAGTAAAAACCAGACAGAAAATGAGATGAGGACATAACTAAAACATAAATATGTCTACCGATACTTTCTCTGTATAGGACTTCTGTTAAATAGAGAACATATGTCACTAAAAAAGGAATTAAGCCAATAAATAATACACAAGTAAAATGATTGATACAGAAAATTAATACCATGTGAGATCAATAATAAATAATCTGCTTTAAGAAGATAAATAAATAAAGCATACTTAAAAAAATGAGTACATGATAAATAATGAACATCTAAAACCATAAATAGTGTGATAGTGCGCTAATATTTTAATCACGCAAACATCAATAGATAAAAAACTAAAACCAGAATTCATTATATACATTAAAATCTATTAAATAACTGTAGAGGAGGAAGGACCACATTTTGAGAAACCTTTACAAGAGAATAGTAGCAACATCAAAAAACTTCATGGGAAACCACGGTAAAGGAGGAGCACTGCAATGACCCGAACCAGTAGGAAACAATGTCCTGGATGTTTAAGAAAAAAAACATTGTATCAAATCTTAGTGTGTTGGCAAAATCGATGGACAATGTCATACCAATTTTTAAAAACTATGAAGGATTATAAAGATAACTATCCCTAAATGAGACCCATAAATATATAAAAGTTGATGATAAAAAATTTGTTTGTAATACATTATAAAAATTTGTTTGTTTGTATCTGCACCGCAATGCTGCCATTACATTGTATCAGTAAGATAAGTGTAGAGATTTTGTCATAAGAGAAATATTGTATCAGGGCAACAATGCGTTCAAAGTTAAGGAAATCAGCCATAGCGGCATGTTCTCACTGAACAGATTAAAAAAAAACTAAGCCTAAACATATAACATAGATTGTATTTTCTATCCAAACAGAATGATCAAGTGTGGTGGATTTATGTTGTAAACGAAATAGTGTACCAGACCAGGAGTAAGTTTAAAAATAAAAAAATGAAAGAGAAAGCAAGCAATACTGCTATGTTAGCGTTTTTCCGCCAAACTGAACGAAAAAATCGACGTAACCATTTCTAAGTGAATTAACACCATAGACCATATTCAAATGAAGTTGAACACATATCGTGGATATCCTGAATACCTATACACACCTTCAGAACTATGGTTCCATATACAATGAATGCTAAACATGCTGCTGCAAGCTTAGTATATAGAGATACATAAAGATACATGACGTGCTCTTACACCTCTCGTTTCAAAAAGCATACTTTGCCAGGCTTTAGGAATAAAATTGAAGAAGAAAACTGGTAAATCCTGCATATCATCGTGAAAGAAAACAGTCTTACCGCAGCCTTCAGCATTGTCTGCATAGCAGTAGTAAAGTGCAAGTTACTGATCTGCTTGTATTTAATGGCGTTTTCCGCCATGCAGAGGTGAAAGGTTATATATGAAAGAATAAAATCCATGTAGCAAAATTAAGGGGGAAAAAATTATATGCTATGCTTTAGGAATAACGTTTAAAATGGAAACTGGTAAATCCTGCATTTGATCTTAAAATAGATATGTTCCTTATCGGCCCTCCAGTCCAGTCCCGCACCTCTGGGTAGTCTATCCCTTCCAGCAGCTTGGAGGCTGAGCCTGTCATCTTTTTGATGACACTAGTGTACATATGCAGCTGGCACCGCCCACAAGCCCCCCTGTATACTCAGCCTCTGAGCAGCTGGAGGAGGTTGTGAGCCAGGGTGCTGGACTCACAGAAAGGACAACTAAGGAGATAGCTTTAGTTAGTTTGCTTTTATCTCCCTTGCTAAGGTGCAGGTTTCTTTGTAAAGGCAGAAGTGTAAAAAAAAAAAAAAAAAGAACCAGAAGGAACAGAGACACAACAGGGCTGAGGGGAGAATATTTCTTCTTTTCCCTCTCCCCCCCCCCCCAGGATTTTGGGGGGAGGGTTTTGTGGGGGCCTTCCTCAGTCTGAGACTTCTGGCTGCTCATGAACCCGTTATCGGGTGAGGAACCGCTGCAGGGGCTGCAGTTGCTTGACAGGAGTGAAAGCTGACAGCCCCGAGTCACACACACACCCCCCCCCCCCCACTCAGTGCCGAAGTCAGGAAGGAAGGCTGAGTGAGAGGGGTAGAAAAGCCATGCAGCAAAGAGGCTCCAGGGTAAGAGTGGCGGGGGCAGGGGGGAAGACAGCAGAAACCTCTAGCAACTGCCAGAACATGAGGAGACAGAGAGCGGCCTGCAGCCGCATGTTTGGGAGTCTGCAGCAGTGTGGGAAACTCCCCCTGCTGCATTTAGGTGCGATTTCTTGTTCAGGCCTGCATGTGTTTAACCCCTGCTGTGTTTTTGGTGCCTGGGAGAGGCAGCCACCGGAGAATAAAGCAGGACAGAGCAGCCTGTTCCTAGGGGGCCATTTGCAGTTTCTTTTTCATTTCAGTTTCAGTTAATTAGGTTTTATTTTATTTTAGTTCAAGTACTCTAGTGCTCTGTGCCTGAGCCTGTGGAGGTGCACTGTGCTGGGGATCCTGTTACATACCCAGGTACAGATTGAGGGCATTCCTGGGGAGTGGCCCCAGCCCTTCCCACCATGCCGGCCAGAACGCAGTGCCTGGTATAGGATGTATCAAGGGGTGTGAACCCTACTTAATCCTTAAGAATTCCTTGTGTTATACAGCTCAAAACTTATTCAGTGCACAGTGACTTGAAGCAGACATGTAGGAAAGGCCTAATCAGGCCATTGTTTGTTGCTGGGCAAATTTCAGAGTGTTGTGTGCCTGGTCAAGTGATCTAAAAGAAACAATGTATCAACCAACTGCCTTTCTCCTGAGAAGGGTCTGATAGAAAGTCAGGGACAGGAATAAAGATGTGTTTAAAAAAACCCCCAAAAAACTGCATATAGGCTTGTAGCAGCTACAGCTCTGTGGAAAACAGGAAATACCTGCATACGAGAAATGTATGTGATTTGAAAGTGGATAGGAAGCAAATGAAATCCTTCCATCTGTCTATGGTCAGTGAGTAACCTAACATGATCATCTCTTGTCTCTTAGCCCAGATTATGTACCTATTAAATCTGTAATATTGCTTGTAAGAGAAGCTGTATTCCCTTATAGCCATTAATAGTATTAGAATAAAAACGTAAACTTTACTCGGAGAATGTGTCAGTTTTATTGGATCAGGGCAAGGTCTATTTCATATCTTTAAGATACAGCACTGCAGTGCAATCTAAAAATCCTCAAGATGTGCAGTCCCCGATGTGGTGTGATCTCGGAGGTAGGTGTCTTCCTAAACTGCACGCAAGAGGAGATCATGGGAGCAGGACCTGCAGGATGAGATGAGGCAGGAGAGTCACTCCCAGTTGCAAGAGACTTTGGGGGTGCCATGTTACCTTCAACGGATCTGGCCCCCGGTCCCTGCACAATGCCCTGACTATCCACCCCTCAAGCCAGGGTGCGATAGGGCTCCCGGGGGAGTTCTCACTGGAGTTTCTTACTTTTGCATAAGGCGTTTTGCCTACCAAGTGGCTCCTTGTCCCCGGAACACCAGGCTAAGAGGATGTTGGACGCAAAAGAGCACGAGTCGGGAGCAGGGGTGTCTAAGCGGGCTAGAGGCTTAGAGGAGTGGCAGCCATCGCCGCTGTCAGGGGGGCTGTATGGGGAAGACCTTGACACGGAGTTAGATCTGCAGGAGGAGTTGGAAGAAGGAGAGAGCCCAGAACAGGAGGATCAGGGCCGAATTGTTCAGGTTTTCCACCGGGAGGAGCTACCAGCGCTCATCTTTATGCTTATGTTTATGCAATTTCTTGATATACCGCCCAGGCCGAAGGCCATCAGAGCGGTTTACAATCACTGCAAGCAGGTATTGATACAATTCCTCATTCCCAAAGGGCTCACATTCTGTGTACCTTGGTGACCCTCAAGGCCCTGAATATGCCTGTTAACCTCCTGGCAGAGGACGAGGCACCTTAGGATCCAGGCGGTACGGAAATCGCAGGAATACTTACCAGTACATGGAGTAGTAGGACAGATTTAGGATGTGTGGGATCTGCCAGAGGTTGGCCTTAAAGGGGTGCAATCCATGATGCCCCTATACCCACTGCCGGAGCAAGAATGTGAGCTCCTTTGCCCAAAGTGGGTGCAGCGGTGTTGGCAGCATAGAAGAGACCTTGACTTGTCTCCTGCAGCTGAGAGCTGTGGAGCTGGTTCCGTGAGACCAGTACGTCTGCGGTCGATGCTTCATGTATTTCGTTTTGTCCAAAAGGAAGGTTCCTTTCGCCCAAATCTCAACTTTGAGGGCATGAACTACGGTCTCCAGATACTGCATTTTCACAGTAGTAATGGCGGTAGGAAACAGAGATTTTTGATGACTCTCAATCTCACAGAGGCGTATCTGCATGTTTCCTTCCACCCAGAACATCAGCAGTTTCTCCGCTTTGTGGTGCCAAGGGGCCATTTCCAGTTTCGAGCGTTGCCCTTTGGTCTGGCGACCACCCCCATACCTTCACCAAGGTCATGGTGGTGATGGCATCAGCTCTCCACAAGGAAGGGATTCTCGTCCACCCGTATCTAGACGATTGACTTATCCAGGCGAAGTCCAGGGACGATAGCAAAAAGAGCAACAGCGCGGGTGGGAGTTCCTTCAAAGTCTCGGTTGTGGTCAACCTGGCCAAGAGCCAGTTACGGCCGGCACAGGAGCTAGAGTATTTGAAAGCGTGCTTTGATACCTGTGTGGGCAGGAATTTCCTGCCAGTTCGCCAGGCATAGGAGCTATGACACTTGATACAGCAGGTCCTGAAGAGGGCAAGACCATCAGCGTGACATTATCTGCAGGTTCTGGGGACCATGGCGGCCACTCTCGTGCTAGTCCCATGGGCAAGGGCGCATATGCAACTGCTATAGAGGGCTCTGCTCCGTCGATGGTCCCATCAGAGTCAACCCCTGTCCCAAGTACTCTCCTGCCCACGGAGCGCCAGGAGAGCCCTCAGTTGGTGGCTGCATGTGGAAGGAGTCCCTGGTGTGGGTTCCTCATATGACCAACCTGTCAGGTTGGAAAGCCCATTGTGAAGGACGCTTTGTTCAGGGACAAGAGTCTGCAGGAGGCTCTGTGGTCGATCAGCAGGCTCGAGATGCGAGCGGTGACCTTGGTGCTAGAACGTTTCGAGCCATGGTTGCAGGGGAAGGTGGTCCAAGTCCTCTCAGACAATGTGACCACGATGGCTTACATCATCCGGCAAGGAGGCGGCCAAAGGTCTGTTCGGATTGGCAGCGATTTGTCTCCAGGCATTATCAGCGGTGCACGTAGCAGGAGTTGACAGCGTGATGGCAAACTACCTCATCCAAGTGTGCATGGACCACGGAGAGTGGCAGCTCAATCAGAAGGTGTTCGAGCAGGTGGTCTGCCAATGGGGCACACTGGTCATGGACCTAATGGCAATGTTAGTCGGCCAAGGCCTGCTGGTTTTTCAGTAGAAGAGAAGTCGTCCAAGGGCCTGGATGCTCTAATTCAGCAGTGGCTCGAAGAGGGTCTGCTCTGTTTTTCCCCGTGGACACTCACAGGCCGGTTAGTGCAAGGGCTAGAGGCACACCAGGGATTTGTGATTCTGGTGGCACCAGACTGGCCGAGGTGCCCGTGATATGCTGACCTGATTCGGATACTGACGTATTGATTGTAGTGGCTTCCGGTTCGGAAGGACCTCTTGATGCAGGAGCCGCTTCGCATGCCCCAGGTGGATCAATTCTCGCTTACGGCATGGCTTGTGAAAGGGCGAGGTTGAAGAAAGGATAATCGGGCTCGGGGATAGCGACCTTGCTACAGGCCCAGAGGTGGTCTATGAACCTGTCGTGCATCTGCGTAGGACGCATCTTTGAATCATGGTGCGGAAAGAGGCAGCCATGCCCTTCCACTGCCTCCGTCCCGGACATCTTGGTGTTCTTGCAATCCGGTTTTGATAAGGGTCTAGCTGCCAGTTCCTTGAGGATGCAACTGGCGGCGATTTTCCGGTTATCGCGGGAAAGTCCACAGGGTGCCGTTGGGTACACACCCAGACGTGCTGAGCTTTCTAGGGGTGGTGACCCACCTCCGTCTGCCAAAGAGGGCAGTGGTACCGCCTTGGAATCTCAATCTGGTGCTGTCTGGGGGAACCTGCTGAGCCATTGAGTCAAGCTTTCCTGCAGGATTTGGCTCTGAAAATGGCATTCCTGGTGGCGAGTTGCTGGGCACTGTCAGACGGCTGCCTGGGTGAGAATCTTCACAGTCTTGGCAAGTGCATATATCTATATGATTTGCAAGGTATTGTGGGCAATGCAGTTCATTCACACCAGACACAGCTGCTCACAATAATTAGTTGTGCTTTTGGGTAAAGCCAAAAAGATAATAATTTATGGGGTTATTTCACCCAACACAGATATGCTTGGTAGCACATAAATCAGGTTACTTGCTTTCAGTGTTAAACTTGGAAAAAACAAAATAAGGAAAACAACATTTTAACTTATCAGGCAATCAAAAGCAAAAGAAATAAGACCTGGTTGATAACAAACTGGTCTTTTCTGTAGGCTTAGCTAATATCCTCTTAGCAAGTATCAAACAACAAACCAAAAGCCACAAAGAAAGAAAAAAAACTGTTCTTTTCAGGTTACTTCTTATATCTTCCCACATAGATTCAGAAGTGATTCTCTCCTAGCTCACAAAGAATTAGGTAAGGCTCAATTGCTAGCAGTTATCCAGCTGAAACCCCTTAGCTGGCTTGCTTTCTACTGCGTGGGTCAAATCCTGCTTCAGGAGCTTTCCTGAGTAGATTAAAGAACAAGTTTGTATTTCTTTGTGATGGTTGCTGTACTTTATAACAGAAAGTTACCAAAGGAGTTTATTTATTTATTTATTTATTTATTTATTTAACAGTATTTCTAAACCGCCTTATCTTAATAATCAAGGTGGTATCACAGCAAGCAATCAGGTAAAGTGTGTGTGTTGTACATGCAGTGAGGATAAAACTTAGTTGTGTGAGGGATGTGTTGGGTGCTTGATTTGTTTGAGCTATATACAGGGTGGGCTATTTACAGTGGTGCTAGAATCATATTTTATATATATTCAGTTGTTTGGGAGGATTGGAGTGCTGTTATCCATTCTCTTAGGTTATGTGATGTGACCATAGTGCTCTATGAACAGCATGGTTTTCAGTTGATTTCTGAAGTCTTTGAGGTCTGGAGTTGCCCTTAGATCGTCCGGTAGATTGTTCCATATTGTTGGAGCAGCCATGGAGAGAGCTCTGTCTGTTGTGTCCTTGCGTGTGTGCTTGTACTCATTTGGGGTGCTGACTCGGTTGCGTGTTTGACTTCTTTGACTTCAGAGAGCAGTCCATGTAAACAGAATCTTCATCTGCTATCATTTCCCCTTCTTCAACAAGCATGGGTTCAATATCATGGATTGGCACAGATGAATCTCTCAATGGAGCACTTTCAGGAGAATACTTGTTTCCCTGCTGTCTTTCAAGGTTATAGCTAGGGCATAGATCAGTGTTCATACCTGAGCTTCCATTGCTGTTAGAGTTCCTCTCTATATAGCCTGGCCAGTATGTAGTCCAGTTCTTATGTCCAGCCTTCCAATCCAGATCCCTGGACACTGGATCTCTCTTCACATACCTTCTGGCACAGGTCTTAGGGTCCCTTCCACGTGTAGCCGTCTCTCTCACAGGTACCGTCTGGAGATTCCTAGCTCTGCAGCACCGTTCCTCTGGCTTTCCCCAGTCCAATGGTGTATGCTGGCCCTTGGAATGCCTCCCAGTATACGTACTGTTCTGGACTCTTCTAGACCTCTTAAAGGCTTTTCTCCTCTTTCTTCCAAAGGGTTTCTTTCCCTCTGTCCGTCCGGTTTGGCTTCTGCTTCTGATGATCCTCCTGATGATGAAGATGATCAAAGCTCAAGCTGATTCTCAGGATACTTCTCTGTAGAATAAACTCTACCTTTATTCTGCTTAGATGAGTGCTCCTCCCTAACACAGCGCAGCTGTGCTGAATCAGGCCCTGCCCTTTGAGATGAGTGCTTAGGGATTACCTCATAGCCCTCCTGATTGAACACACGTTTCCCCACTTCAGCTCCTCTAATGGCTGTTGGAAACCTGGTGCATTCTGGGACTGGTAGTCTTTTATGGGAAAATTCTGTTTTCTTATTTCTACCAGAACTGACAGGTTGCTTGTTCAGTGTCACTTTACCTTTTCTATAGCTTCCTCCTGAGCTATGATAAGCTTCCTTATCACAGCACGCAGGATTTCGGAGCGTTGGACCCTGTCATGCCAGGAGCCATTCCTTTCCTTCTTCAAGGAGAAAGTGGTCCGTCGCCCAGTACCTTCATTTTTGCCAAGGTGGTGTTAGCATTTCATGTAGATCAGGCCGTTTACTTACCGGCTCTGGCGAGCGTGGATGAGGGCCGAGCCACTCCACAGCTGTGCCACCTGGATGGTAAGAGTCCTGCGAAGGTATGTGAAAAGGGCATTGTCCTTTCGGAGATCGGACAGTCTGTTGGTTCTGTTTGGCAGGTCGCACAAAAGTGAGGCGGTAGCTAAGCCTCCATTTCCAGATGGATCAGTGAGGCAATCACGTCGGCGAACAGTGCCGGCGGGGTTACAGACGCATTCCATGAGGGCTCAGGCAGCCTCATGGGCAGAGTATACTTTAGTTCCTCCAGTGGAGATCTGTAGGTTGGCATACTTCTCTGAACATTTTTGCCTGGATGTCCAGGCGGTGGGGGATGCTCGTTTTGGATCGGCAGTGCTTCAGGCTGGTTGTGCAAGTCCCTCCAGTTAGTTTAACTGTTCTGATACATCCCAGAGGTGCGGGACTGGACTGGAGGGACGATAAGGAAAGAGAAATTAGACTAACCTGCTAATTGTTGTTTCTTGAGGAACTCCAGTCCAGTCTTGGAACCCTCCCTGAGTGCTTCTTGTGGTGATCTGTGCACATCCCGGTCCTGAAGCTGGTTCCCTTGGTGGAGGAAGTGGCCAGGAGGAGCTGGGGAGGGGCGGACTAGAAGAGCTGTCGGTTGCTCGCATCCTGCTGGTTGGAGTTGCTCAGGCGCTCAACAGGTAGGCCTCTTCATCCTGGAGTGGGGGACGGGGTATCCTTCCCAGGGGATGGAGGGGGTACTAGTTTATTTAGACGTAGAAGCGTTTTGTTGCATGTTTAACTACTTATTTGTTGCTCCTCTGAGTCTGCTTTGTCAGTAGGTACTGGAGCTGTTGGGCGGTGCCAGCTGCATATGTACACTAGTGTCATAAAAAAGATGACGGGCTCAGCCTCCAAGCTGCTGGAAGAGGTACACTACCCAGAGGTGCGGGACTGGACTGGAGTTCCTCAAGGAACAACAATTAGCAGGTAAGTCTAATTTCTCTTTTTTAGGAACTTTCTTTAGTCGGCGGCATCAGTAATTGCTCTCAGTTGGTGTGGTAGAGAATTCCATAGTGAAGGGGCATAATGCTCAAATACTCTATGGAGCATGTTTTGTGAGATGCCTGTAGAGAATGTGGTATTTATAGGGGTGTTTATGTGCTGCTTCCTTCTTGAACGAGTGTTAGGGAGTTTTCTGATTAAGTTGGTTATCCGGCAGATTAGTTGTGTAGTAGTTCGAAAGTTATCATTATTGCCTTATATTTTATTCTGGAGTGAATGGGGGGCCAGTGAAGGGATTACAGTATAGGGGTGATACGAGCCTGCTTGATTATGCCAGTGATCAGCCGGGCTGCTGCGCTTTGAGCCAGTTGTAAAGTTTCAGTTGCGCATCTGGGTAAGCCATGTAGGATCAGGTTACAATAATCAAGCTGCGGGATGGCGGATCTGAAGTGGTTCTGATTGAGTAGAGGTCAAAGGTTCTGTAGCATTTTCATTTTATAATATACTTTGGAAGTTGAGTCTCTGATCCAGATGCATTCCTAAGTATTTTAGTTCACTCTTTATTTATTTATTTTATTTAACATTTCTTTTATACCGCCTTTCATGATATCAATGCAGTTTACATTGGACAAACTGAAATTACATTGAACAGGGCATTATAACTTGGAGGTAACTATTTTACAGGGAACATGGGCTATGGAGGGTTAAGTGGCTTGCCCAAGACCACAAGGAGCACCTGTGGGACTAGAAACCCCAGTCCTTCTGGCCCAAGGTTGATGTCTAGTGGGATTTGAACCACCAACCCTCCGGCCTGAAGTACCTTGCCCCAACCACTAGGCCACTCCTCCACTCCAATCCTTTAGTGGGATTGTTTATGTTCCTATTAAAAGGCTAAGAGGTGGGTTGAATGAGGCGCCCTGGTGATTGAGAGCCTCTGATTTGGTGTAATTGTTAAGTTACTTTGAGCCAGCCATTCTGTCACTTCTGATAAACAAGATGAGATAGCAGAGTAGTCAGGGTTCTTTATGTCTAGGGTGGTATATATATTAGGTCATCTGCGTAAAGGTGGTAGAGTATATTGTGGTCTTATAAGATCTTGCAAACTGGTTGGATGTAAATATTGAAGAGGCGCATGGAAAGTGCTGAGCCTTGGGGAAGACCTATCTTTAGTGGGAAAGGACTTGAAGTGTTGTGGTGGTTTGTTTTTTTTGTTTGACCTGGGATGTTCAATCTGATAAGTAGGAGTGAAACCATGACAGTGGAGTGTCACCTATTCTATTTCTCTGTCTGTCCAGGAGAAAGGAGTGGATTATCGATATTAATATGAAGCCCCTCTTTATGTCTTCGATTCCTTTGAGGATTGTGTTCAGTAGAGATGTTAAGGTTTCTGCTCCACGGAGCTCTCAGAATCTGTACTGTTGAGGGTCGAGTGGAAATGCTGAGTCCATGTGGTCTTGAAGTTGTCGTTGGTCGGTATTTTCAATTAGGTAAGCTAGGAGCGGAATGCTAGATATTGGGCGGTATGAGGTGGGAGATGTTGGGTCGGTTGCATTGCTCTTTAGAAGAGGTCTCATGGAAGAGGTTTTCAGTAGCGGTGGCATGATTTCTTGTAATAGGGATAAGTTTATTATTTTGCTGATAGTTGGTGCTATATTTTGTGTGACTGCCTTTATCCAAACGGATGGGCATGGATCAAGTGGGGAAGTGGTTGTGTTTAGGGACTTTATGAGGTTGGTGCAAAGATAGTCGGTGACTGAGTAGAAGGCGGTCCAAATTTTTGGGTTATCTTGTACAGGAGATGTGATGGATTGGTTTGGCGAATAGTTTAGCTTGCTCCGGAGATATGTTGCATAGGCTTCAGGGGTTAATGCATCGATGTCTTGACTTTGTGAAAATCTTGACAGCTCTTTCATAATGGGAATCTCTAGGGTGGTTTCGTGAACTTGTGATGAGGTTTGTATGATGCTGTTTCTTGTGTTTATGAATTAGCTCATTGTACTCTCGCTGTTTTGTTAAGTATTCCTGGTGATCTGAATGACCTTTGAATTTCCTCCATCGTCTCTGAAGTCATCTTAATGTGATCTTTGCCTGTCTGATTGCTGAAGAATTCCATGAGGCCTTGTTTTCACGTTTAACTGCCTTTGGTTTAGGTGCAGCAATGGCTGCTAGTGATAAGGTCTTGTTCCAGTTCTCCGTTAAGACTGGGAGGTCCATGGCATTAGTTATGAGCTTTGGGAGTATTTGATCTAGTAATGCTTCCTTATTGAGTTCTTTTTAAAGCGGCGGTGGAAGTTAGAGTGCTCCTGCGTGCTCAGAGGGGAGTTTATAGGGAGGTCAAAGGATATCATATAGTGATCAGACCATAGTATGGGAGTTACTTGATAGGAGATTCGGGAGTTGAGGGACTGGAGGGTAGTTGGCACGAAAACTAGGTCGAGAGCGTTTCCACCAGAGTATGTTTGAGATTCAATGATTTGGGAGAGATCTAGTTAAGTTAAAGCATTGATGAATGCGGTGGCTTGAGCCAGAGGTAGAGAGCTTAAATTGAAGTCACCTGGGATTATTGGTAGTTAGCCTCCAGTCTCTCCAACAAAGGCAATCTCAATTATAGTTTGCCAACAGCCCAGCACATAGTGAACATCGTGGATATCCTAAACACGACGACATCTCCAGCCGATCCGTGCCCAGTGGAGTGGATCAAAGATGCCAAGGACCAATTAAGTCAGCACCTCCACAAAATGGTGAGAGTCCCTACAGCAAGGACACATGCCACAAGCACTCAAACATGCTATGATACGACCTGTCCTCAAGAACACAAAGCTAAGCACCACTGACCCATAGTCTTACCGCCCCCTATCAAATATCATCGAAAAAGTAGTACAAAGGCAACTACAGGATCACATCAATCTGCATGCCCCGTTAGACCCCCATCAACATGGCTTCAAGCTACAGCACAATGTGGAGACCCTACTCGCATCCCTCTTCGACAACCTACTGAGGGACCTAGACAATATAAGAAATGGATTCCTGCTAGTTTTTATGGACATATCTTCAGCTTTCGACACAGTGTCCCACTTCATAATGCTGAATCAACTACAAGAGATCAGACTATGCAGCA
Organism: Ichthyophis bannanicus; assembly: GCA_033557465.1. Taxonomy (NCBI): domain Eukaryota; kingdom Metazoa; phylum Chordata; class Amphibia; order Gymnophiona; family Ichthyophiidae; genus Ichthyophis; species Ichthyophis bannanicus. The sequence goes on from CM066042.1 coordinate 16,410,415, forward strand.
ATACTATAAAGTGGTTCACATCCTATCTGAGAAATAGAACACAGCAAGTTAAATGCGACCAAAAAAATCAATACAGTTCCCCATCACTCAAGGCATACCCAAGGATCAGCACTCTTGTCCATCCTATTCAATATATACATCCAACCTATCTCTGACATTCCGGAAACCCCAATTTCAACCCGCCTCAAGCCATCAGTATCCTAAACGGAACAATATCACTAAGGGATGAGGTGAAATACCTAGGCATTATCCTAGACAATCGCATATAAACAAAACTGCTGCAAAAGCATACTACCAATTGAAGCTCATCAGGAAACTCCAACCAATCCTCAGCCAGAACCATTTCCGCACCGTATGCCAAGCGGTCATTACCCCAGTATTTGACTACGGAAACTCCTTGTACCAAGGTCTGCCCAAAAAGTCTACCCACCCACTCCAGCTGGTACAGAACACTGCAGTACACATCATAACAGGCACAGCCAAACACGAACACATCACACCTATACTCCAACAAATTCACTGGCTAAATTGCACAGGCTAAATTCAAGACAACCATAAGCATATTCAAGATTATGTATCTATGCTCAGGAGATGTTCTCCAGGGCATATTGACCAAGGACACAACCAACAGACCCAGACGAGCTAGGGGCATCAACAGACTTCATTTACCCACAGGACACCATAAGACAAAACAAGCTACCTCCAACAGAACCATATCACTCTCAGCGCCGGCCCTCTGGAACTCCCTTCCGGATGAATTAAGAGCCATAAATGACTTCAAAGATTTCCGCAAATCTCTCAAAACACCTTTATTCACAGAATTCTATGATCAAGTAACCTAGAGAACCCAAGCCCCACCAACACACATGAAAGAGAATGAAGAACCAACTTTCCAAGTCTGTATGTACATCTTGTCACCCCCTCCCCTAATGTTCGATGTAGGCCCACAATTGTGTTATCAACCACTTTGATTAAAGGATAAAGTGGTATACAAATCTGGTTAAATAGTTGAGAAGTCGTCTGAGTTGGATGTTGAGGTCCTATAAATTAGGCATATTGCTAGGTCCTTGCTTTCAAGGCTTATAGAGTTTAGAGTAGTTGTGGAGAGAATACCGGTGGTCTTGAGGTTTAGTTGCTCGTTTGCTAATATGAGAGCACCCCCCTCCTCTGCGTTGTGCTCTATAGCAGTGGTGGACATCCATGTGAGCTGGGGTGAGTTGATTTATTAGAATATTGTCCGATTCGGTCAGCCATGATTCCGTTATACACATAATCTCCACTTCCTGGTCTTGTATGTTGTCCTTTATGGTGTGAATTTTGTTGCGGATGGATCGGGCGTTAATTAGGGAGCACTTGATTGTTTTGGGTTGATGATTGGCTGTTGTGTGATCCTCTGATCATATTTGCGTTTAACTGGATGTCTCTGTGGTTTTTTATGTGGGTAGGCGAAGAAGGGATGTGGTGCCAGTGACTGTCTGGGTTTATATAGGATTGGAATTGAATTATTTCAGATATGTGCAGCCTTTGTTGGTCTTAAGAGAACTGCTAGGAGGGGAAGAAAAATGGTGGCTTGAATCCACTTCATATCTGCTGTTTGGCAAGATGTTTGTTCTGCGGCCTGCAACGAAATGTGATGGGGTTGTATGGAGCAATAAGCTTTGGGGTAGGTGGCTAGGTTTAGAGAGATTTGTAGCCAAGATTAAAGTGTCAAATGTTTCTTTATCAGTGTGCTAGTGAGAGATATAGTTGCATAGTGAGATGAGATACTAGTTACATACAGTTTTGGACGCGGTTTGCCTCTGCAGATCTACGCCTAGTTTCCACACCTAAGGGCCACACCAAAGGGCCTTCGGGCACGGGTGCGCCTTGGGGCGCCTTTAAATTTAAAGTCCGTGAAGGGGACCTGATTTGGCCTTGCGGTGCAGGTCGTGGAGAAGCGATCCATCCCGCTCTACTCCCCAATGCCTCTCAGGTTGGCTCTGGCGAGGTAGTGCTGGCGGCGGCTTCTTATTGTCCCTCCAGGCCAGTCCAGTTATGAATGGGTTGTCCGCCTCCTCCAGCAGCTGAGGATTGAGCATGACAGTCTTGCTGATTCAATATAAGAGCTCCCCCTACAGCTGCAGTCTCTAGTCTCTGTCCTCAGCAGCTGGGGAAGAGCTCCTATCTGTGGATTCCCTGAAAGGATGATTTGGATAGCCTAAAAAACAAAAACACAGAATTGCTCAAAAAGGGTTTGTCACTCCAGGCAGGAACCCTGGCCATACCAAGCCAGGCTGTTGCTGCCGAGTCTGTCTTCTGGCAAGCTACCAGCAGTGGCCGTTTAAAAGCAGTGGCCTTGTGCTGCCTTTTTGGTGCCCATGGCAAGCCATGTGTACCAAAGCACATGGCCTGATAAAGGCACCAAGGGATGCCTCAAAGCCACTGTGCTGCCCGCCATGGTCTGCCATCCTAGATGGCTGCCTAGCCTACTTTTTGGATAGGCTGACCCTGACTAAGAGATTTGTCTGCAGATGTTTGTTCTTATCTGGCCAAAAGGTGCCAGCAGGTGTCGGTGGACTGTCTTCTCCTGCAGGCATGGTGCAAAGATGTAGGGTGTCTCGCAGTTCAGCTTTGATATGTTTAGGGTTCCATTATGGATGCTTGTGTTTGCTTGGATTGAAGTAGTTTATATTATATTACTAAAGGTGAGGGAGAAGAGTCTGTGGTGTCTACGATATTGTCAAAACAGGCTAATCAGTAGTAAACTGAGGCTGTGTATAAAGAAGACTGAGTTGCCATGGTAATGCTCTGATACACCCCTAGTTTAGCGTGGCATCTCTTCAGGTCCTAGGTAGTAATCTGGGAGTACGCTTAGACTTGCTTTGTGTTTTGTGGCTATATCTCCAGGATCATTGGTGCTTCTTTTGGATGGTTAAAATAGCATTGCCTTAGCCCCTTTAGTTAACTAAACACTGCACCCCTATCTGGACAAGTCCTAAATAAATGTAATTACAGTAGTTCATCTGGGAAACTACAATATAACCAGATGAACTACTGTAATTACATTTATTTAGGACTTGTCCAGATAGGGGTGCAGTGTTTACAACTTGTGCAAAATATTGCTGCTTGATTTATGGGTAGATTGTGAACAAGAGACCATATACTGTTTATTACAAGGAACTCCTCCAACTAAGATAACACAAAACAACATTCAGATAAAGGTTCAACCAGAATTGAAATACCTCTGGATCACTCTTAACAAGCAACTTTCCTTCAAAGCTCAAATAATGAAGACAACAAAATCTATATACTTCATAATGAAGACCCTACAATGACTCTTTCCCCTCCTCGAAGCAACCAACTTCGGAAGAGCCCTACAAGCTCTCATTCTCCCTCATGCAGACTATTGTAACAGCATTTATCAGGGCTTACCATAAGTCACCACCTCCTCCCCCTTCAAACTGCTCTACACACTGCGGCACGTACAATCAAGGGAGCTGCTATACATGATCATATTATCCCCATTCTAAAACAGCTCCACTCGCTGCCCCTTCACATAAGAATCAAATATAAAGCATTGCTCCTTACACACAAGGCACTACATTCCCAACCACCTACCAAACTTCAATCCCCCCTTCAGAAATCCTCTACAAACAGACCACGCGAATTGCCACAACCAACAAACTCATCATACTACATTCTAAAACAAAATTCAACCAACAAATCTGCCATAGAGCATTTGAACTCTACGCACCATCTCTGAAATTCTTTGCCAGACACTAACCTCCTCTCCTTTCACACACCCCTGAAAACCCTCTTATTCATTGAACACTTTGGACCCTCCACCTGACACCCTCCCCCCCCTCCCCCCATTACACCATCAAGACAGGATCTGCTTTTGTGAATATTTAATGGATATAATATCCATACACTACTCTCGTATATAGCTCAATGCTTGTAAATATTAAGCTAAGTTGATATGTGTTCTATGTAATTGTTGTTCTGTTCCCTGTAAACCGCTTTGACACGGTGAAAAGCAGTGTATAAGCCTAGTCAAATAAATCAACCTACTTGCCTACACTGGCTCCCTGTTTCACATACAATTAAAGTCCCGACAATGTTTTTTAAGCTAAGTCTGATATATATCAGCTTGGATGTTAAATTCACAGGCAGTACCTTGGCTCTGATTTGGAGCACTGAAAGCTATTTGTCAATGTCCAGTAGTCGGTCCACTACTGGAATAGTCTTCCATGAGATCTAAGGCATGAAAGCAATTATCTTGCATTTTATAGAATTTTTAAAACCATTTTTGGTTACCTGGCATTTTTGCGCGTGCACTGTTTGTTTTTCTACTTTGGGCACTGAGGTTGTATTATGTGCTAATGGTCCCGTTATTTTGCGATCTGGTCCATGTTTTTAATTCCTGTAGGTTGTGTTAATTGTAATTGATTAGTTTTACTATATTATTGAGTTGAGTACTTATGCCACATGTCATTGGGTAAGTTTATCATGGTGTATTTCTAGAATCATATTTGTTTGACTTTTTAAATTGAATTTTTTACTGTTAAGAAGTAAAAGTAAATTGCATTTATGGTGAAAAATATGATAAATACTTAAACGGATTCTTATCAACTGGATACATAGTTTTTTACTATATGCCACCACTCATATTTTTAATGTTTGTGATTTACAAACATTTCAGGGATTCTGAAAAGTTGTATCCTGGTTCCTGAAATCAGAGGCAGAATGTTAGTTTTTACTAAGTTTTGATCTTGTCAGACGAGTCTGATTATTTCTTTGACTGGGTGTACAGAGTTGGATTGGAGTTGGGATGGGGGGGGCAGGCATTTGATGTGGTTTCAGCAAAGCCTTTGATACAGTCTTCACAAATAACTTAGAAATAAACTTGTTCCCTTTTTATGGGCCCTGAAGCAGGCCTTAACAAACTTTCTTGGAACTAGGAGCCAGCTTAAACATTTAGGAGCTAACCGCCAAGGTCTCTGTCTCCCCACCATCAGCCCTAATGAGCATGTTGTCAGCAGCATATTGATGACCCTCTATTGCTGCACCTGAGACAACGTCCTTTTTTGCTTCACATATTACCATGGCCTGGTAACGTGAAGCCCCCCAAAATCTTCTTGTTACACCCCACACTCTGCCTTCGCCCATTGTCTGTCTCTCGCTCTCCTATTGCCCACCTCCCAGCTGTCACCTGATGTTTCACAGTTATGCCAGTGTTCTTCCCTCTTCCACCACAATTGGCTCTACGTGTAGCTCTGTGTAGCTCAATCGTGGTGGAAGAGGAAAGAACACAAACAGATGACAGCTGCGGGAGGGAGGTAATCAAATCTTGGGCCCTAGGGTGTAATTTCTAGTTGCCATGGCAATTTGGTGCCTGGGATTAGAAGAGCCTTGTCCTATGGCGATTGCGTTAAAAACTGGTTGAGTGGGAGGCAACAGGATAAATGGCTTTCACCCTGGGAAGGAGTTACCAGTGGTGTGCTGCAGAGATCAGTCCTTGATCTTTTTTCTTAACATTTTTCTAAGTGGTGTTGCGGAACAACTGTCAAGTAAGGTTTGCAGAAGCTACCAACATTTGCAACAGGGTTGATAGTTTGGAAAGTGTGAATAATGAGATGGGATCTAGCAAAAACTGAAGAATAGCCTAGAATTTGGCAGCTAAAATGTAATGCTAAAAAATCAAAACAAAAAATTCAGGCCTATGCATGTCAGATGCCCTCTATACAAGGGCAAACAACTACAACACCACTCCTCCTTTGGATTTTTGCAGGTGGACCTTGTCTGTCATTCTCTCTCTCTCTCTGTTTGCAAGTTAGTGTTGTAGAGGAAGGGACTTTATCCTCCCAGATTAATATAATGTTGAATATTTTTCTTTTAATTAACAAGAAGTTTTAGTGAACAAGTGAGAATCGGCTTTAAACCATTTTACATTTTGCAATTTTAGATAATGAGTTTTATAAAATGTTTCAGAGCATTGTCTAGAAGAACCTTGATGTTGCTTATAGTAACATGGTAAATGACGACAGATAAAGACCAGTATGGTCCATCTAGTCTGCCCAGTAAGATGGCAAGAGTAGGTGCACCTGCCGCTCTGTGCAGACCAGCCCTCCCCATGTCTTTGTTTTAGCGGTGAACCCTCCCCATGTCTTTGTTTTAGGGTTGAATCCACCACTCCGTGTAGGACACCTCTGTATGTTGAGAAATTAGTTAAGTTTATTTTGATTTTATCCTGTTGCTGTAAAGGGATCTACTGTGTCTATCCCATGCCATTTTGAGATGAGATCCTGTTATATAATCACTACTGCTAAGCATGACAGATTTACTGCCTCTTTTATTTTAGGAGGGTTGCCGTATGAACTGACAGAAGGAGATATTATTTGTGTGTTTTCACAGTAAGTACATTACCTTTTTTATTTTAAGGTAATTGACTTGATTAGCTGTTTAAATATCCAAACTGGGGTCAGAAAAAGGTGACTGTGCTTCAGTCATAGCTTTCTGTGGCCTCCCATGTAAAAATTCCTTGAAGTTCAGTAGTTCTTCAGTATCCATTTCCTCCAAGTGCATCAACATGATGTGATCGTCTACATCAAACTGAGCAGTAATATCTAAGAGGACCAGTAAGGATCTGTGGCCTTGTCTGTTTCTATGGAGATAATTGGTTAAAGCCAGCAGAGTTGTGTCTGTGCCCAGTGCAGTTCTAAAATCTGATTGTGATAGACCCTAAATAGTCCAGGAAATGGTTCTGTTATAAGAGTCCTACCTACGGAGGAGGAGGGGAATAGCCAACTTATTTACTTTTGGGACAAGGTCCACAGATCCTTTACACCCATGCACTTAGTATCAAGTTTGAAACTTGCTTTTCTTGAGTAGATTTTCTACAACAAATTAATGTGCGTAGATTAAAATAAAATCTCTACATGCTATTGCTTAAGAATCTCTCGTCATTTGCTCTTCTACTTTTTAATTTATTGACCGTAAACATGCACTGAAATGTTTCTACTTTTTAGCCAGCCTGTAATACATTTGTTGCTATTCAACTTTTGTGACTGGCTTTAAAAATTGTCCTCATGGAGCAAGTGACGTCAGCAAGCAGGATGGCAGTTTGCTAGGGGAGCTCCGTGGCACCCCACCTCCATTAAGCCAAAAAGTGCAATTAAATCAGATATCACCCCATTCCAACTGGGACCGGTTTGAAGGCAGAGTTGTGAAAAGCAATATCCATGAGAAAATGGCTGGCAGAGTACCAATTGCCATATGCACAGGCTGAAAGGGGCGAGTGTTGGAGACTGCACCCAAGATGGCGGACAGAGTGAGGAACAGAGGAGAAAGACTAAGGTGTCCTGGGGAGCCAGGGCAGCGGTAGACCTTAAAGGTTGGCTTTCAGAATTTAAAGAGGAGCTAAAAAATGGAGCTCAGTGGATTTAAAAATGAATTAAGGGTGGCTTTGAGTGAGCTGCGATAGGACCTCTGGGACTTCAGGACACGTGTAGAGGAAACAGAGGGGCACTTAGAACAATTACAAGGAAATGCTTGGAGATCTGCAGAGCAGATGGGAGGAATTAAAAAGGGCTCGGGAGACTTTGCAGGTGAAAACAGAAGTCCTTGAGGACTGATTGCATCGGTGCAATATACGAGTGTGTGGGATCCCGGAGGAAACAAACTACAGAGACTGTGAGGTGGTGTTACTTAGACTTTTTGCAGTGTTACTGAAGGCTGCCGATATGGAGATATAAATTGAACAAGTGCATCAGGGGCTTGGGCCCGGGACTGTAATTAGGCCCTGTGATATGGTAGTATGCATGAGGACATATAAATTGAAGGAGCAGTTCCTGACAGATCTCAGAAGATGGGGCCCTTCACATGGGAGGACTGCGAGGTGGAGCTGCACCAAAATTTATCAGCAGACACTTTACAGCGGTGCAGAGACATGAGGTAAGTAACAGCGTCATTGAGGAGGGAAGGATGGCGATATAGGTGGCTATACCCATTCGGACTGATGATGACTGTGAAAGGGACAACGCGCAAGGCCTATTCACTGGAAGTGGCCTTGCAGGCGCTGAAAGAACTGGGACTATAAAATATCGCCGAAATAACGCTTAAGGGAGAAGATATACCAAAGATGCCCACTCCAAAAAACTTTAGCTCGAAGTGGCTGAGAGTGAAGAACAAAGGCAAAGGATAAGAATCCACTGGAAGACCGCACCAGGAAGGTCCTGTGAGTGATGAGGTGAAGCTTACCGGAGGGGGCGGACATTGCTGAAAAAGACTGACAGTATAAGAAATAAGAACTTTGTGTAAAGATGGTTTAAGATATGGGAATTTAAGGTAGGAGGGGGTTACTACTATTGGTTAGGGAGGAAGGGGAACACATAGAGGTTGGGTTGGGTGGAGGTGGAGAATGTTGAAGGGGGGTTGAAAAGATAAATATAAACAAAGTTTTGGGGGGAGGTGGGGAGGGAATGAGGAGAGAGGGATTCAGGGATAATGGCTGAGGAGGAGATCCCAAAGGGAAGCTAAAAGATATAGGGTATGGGTTGCTGAAGCAGAAGACTTTGGGGGGGGGGGGGTTAGAGGCTGGGTTAACTATGGGAGGGGTGAGGGTAAGGGGATAAGCGGGCATAAGGTTTATGGATTGGAAGGGTTGGAGGTAAGGGGGCAAGGAAGCGAGGGGGGGCGGTATCATGAATGGAGGGGGGAGCCACTGGAGCATGTCGCTTGTTAAAAAGTTTTCACTCTAAGAGGAATAGCAAACATCAGGAGGAGGGTTGGGAGGAGAGAGGAGAAAGGGGGTGGGGATAGTAAAAGGGGAAGCAGGGGATGGCAGAGACAGCAGGAGACCAGCAAACTCCACACAGTAACATGGTACAGGTAGTCACTGTTAATTCAAAGGGCCTAAATACCCCTCAGAAGAGGCAGCAGATGTTCCAGGAAGTGGTGTGCCTGGGATGGGATATGGTATTTTAATAGGAAACACTTGAGATGCACAGATGAAGGGCTGTTGTGGAGACACTCGTACCCACATTAGTATTTTGGGTGCTCAAGGGAGGGGGGGGCAGGGGGACCCAGAAGAGGGGTTGTAACAATTTTACTAAGAGGCTGCTCATTTCAAATGAGGGAAGTTATCCAAGATGATGAAGGGGTTACAAGGGGACATAATAGGGGAACAGGTCACTTTAGTGAATATATATGCCCTGAATGACCAACAAACTCAATTTTTGGAAAGGAGTTAGTCATGCTGGAGAAAATGGTGCAGAGGAAATTGATTCTGGGGGGAGATCTTAATCTTGCCCTTCACCCTGAGTGGGATTGCCAAAACACAGGAGGAGACAGCAATAAAAAAAACCTAGGCAACTAGTAAGGGGTATTATGAGAAAATATCACTTGTTGGACATCTGGTGACAAAACCACAAGACAAGTAGGGAATACTTCTATTCGTCCGCACATGACAGCTATAGCAGGATAGATTATATCTTGCTAGATAAGCTATGGGCAATGAGAATTGAGGAAACTGACGTGGGTAATATCACATGGTCAGTCCATTCACCAACGTGGTTAACACTGGGAGAGGGTAGAGGAGAAGGAGGAATACAATTTTAGCGGTTGAATGAAGGTCTTCTCAAAAGAGCTGAGGTGGTTCAAGACATAAAGCAATGTGTAAAAATGTACTGGCAGGACAATGATAATGGGGAGGTATGAAGGCTGTGGTTCAGGGGCGGCTAATTATGTGTGCTTCACGGTTTAGGAGGCAGAGGCTGGAGAAAGAGAAAACCAGTTGCAAAGAGAAATCAAGCAGGCTGCAGAATAGTATAGAGAAAAGGGTACAGCACAGAGGCTCGAGCACCTGAACCAATTATGAATGGAACTAAACAAGCTGCAGCTGGAGACAATTGCGTTTCAATTAGATCATTTTAAAACAGTGGTAGTATGAGTGGGGGGATAAAGCTTGGGCGCCTGCAAGCTTGTAAACTGGAACTGGGAGGTGGTACTACCATCACAGGTATTAAAGGGAGGGAGGGAGAGCTGAGAACTGAGAAACTTAGCGGGGCGTGATTGTCAGTTCTGTTTAGAACTTTATAAAACCCAGGGAGGGGAGATGGGAAGGAAAGGAACACAATATTTGGAGGGGATAACATTGCCCAGATTAGGTGAGGAAGAGAGGACTGCAATGGAAAGCGAGATACGACAGGAGAAATTAGAGCGAACCATTCAAGAAATATTCAGTGGGAAGACTCTGGGACTGGATGGACTCTGGTTATATTTTATAAGACCTTTCAGGAAGATCTGGTAGAGGTACTGGGAAGAACATTGAACAGCTTGGGGGGAAGGAGGAGGAGCCCTTTCTGCAGATATTAACAGCGGGGATAACATTCATACCAAAAGAGGGGAAAGAGATTCCTACCGCCCAATCTCCTTGCTCAATGTAGATTTAAAGATATTTGCCAAAGTATTGGCCAACAAACTGGCAGGGCAGATGCTTATATTGGTGGGGCCAGACTAAATAGGCTTTATTCAGGGTCGGCAAGCCTCAGACAATATTAAACGGGTTCTCTAGGCAGTTCTGGTTGTACACCAACAAAGAGAGGGTGCCATGGTGCTCAGTCGATGCAGAAAAAGCCTTCGATAGAGTCGAATGGGCGTTCTTGTTCCAGGTGATGCAATGGATGCCCATTGTACTTGAAGTGGGTGCAGGCCCTATACCGGGATCCTATGGCAAGGGTAAAAATTAATGGGAGGTATACAGAGGCATTCGGATTGAGGGACAAGACAGGGCTGCCCCATGTCTCCATTGCTATATGCACTAGCGTTTGATCCCCTGGCGCAAGCTATCAAAGGATATAGGGATACGAGGAGTGGATAGGGGGAGACAATCGCATACGATATCCCTTTTTGCAAATGACATTCTCTTGTTTTAAAGCGGCCAGAAGAGATACTGGAGAGGACAATGGAACAATTACAGCAGTATGGGGAAGTGTCAGGTTTTCGAATGAATGTAGACAAGACTGAGGCCCTAAATATAAACTTTAATAGGGGGGATAATAGACTGAAACATCATCATTTCCCTTTCCAGTGGGCCTACAAAGCTATCAGATATCTAGGAATAAATGTTACAGCACACCAAAAAATTTATATGAAACAAACTACACCCCCTTTGGGATAAGATAGAGAAAGATCTAGAGAGGTGGACAAATGGGGAATTATCTTGGGTGGGCCAAATAGTGGCAGTAAAAATGAACATCCTCCCTAGAGTGCTTTACTAATTTAACAGTAATGTTTTAAAGATCCCAGTAGGTCATTTACGGGAGATACAGAGGAAGATCGTCCAGTTTATCTGGCAAAGGCAGCCACTGTGAGTAGCTAGGTCTGTACTATAGAGATCCAGGGAAGAAGGGGGATTGGGCGTCCCAGATAGTCAGGCCTATTATTGGGTAGGCCAAATTAGGCATGTTATGGACTGGCGGGAGGGGGTGAAAGGAAACATTTCGTAGTCTTAGAAAGTGAGATTGGGGGAGGGGGTGCCTTTTTTTAGAGTGCCTACCTTGGATGAACAAAGGGGGGGAAAAAGTGGAATATTAGAGAACCCATACATGAGGCATGTGTTACAAGTGTGGGATGATATCCATAAAAAAGAAGATGAAGGGAGAGTGATGGGTTTGTCACTTACGCGAGCACTCTGCCATACACATGACTTTCTCCCAGGGTGGGAAGGGGGGCCCATACAAAAGATAGGTGCAATTAGGATTAAAATGGTATCATCAATTTGTAGATGGGGAAGATTAGGTTACATTGCGGAGTTACAGGAGCAGTATGGATTAAGCTCAGTGCAGGATTTAGTGCTCACCAACGGAGATGGCTTATTGAATATCCAAGTGGGTGCCCATATGAGCAGCAGCGATCATCACACTGTGGTTTTAGATAAAAGCCAAGGTAGAATCTAATCACAGCAAACTCAGTCATAGACTTCAAAAACACTAACTTCAGTAAAATGGCCAAGTACCTGAAGGAAGAGTTGGTAGGGTGGGAGGGGGATAAGGGAAGTGGAATTGCAATGGGCTAAACTAAAGGAAACAATAAAAGGAGCAGCAGATACATATGTAAGGAAAGTAAATAAGGGGAAAAAGGAAACCTATTTGGTTCTCCAAAGAAGTGGCTGCACAAATAAAGGCAAAACCCCCAGCTTTCACAAAATTCAGAAGTTTACACAGAAAAGAATACAGGATCAAACTAAGAGACAAAAAGAGAAATAAGGATAGCAAAATCAAAGGTAGAATAAAAGATGGCTAAAGATGCGAAGTGTGGCGACAACATTTTTAAGGTATATTCTGGAGAGGAGGAAAATCAGAGGTAGAATTGCAGGACTCAAAAGTGCTGGGAATAGATTTGTGGAAAGTGACATAGAAAAAACGAAAATGCTAAACAAATACTTTTGCTCTGTTTTTACTAGAGAAAATCCTGGACAAGGGACCACCTGTGATTGACAAATATACAAATGAGAATGGAGTAGATACCACACCATTCACATTAGATGTGTTAGAACAGCTTGCAAAACTGAAAGTGGACAAGGCCATGGGACCGGATGGTATACATCCCAGGATACTGAGAGAGCTCAACGAGTTCTTGCAGGGCCATTAAAGGATGTTTTTAATAGATCCTTGGAGATAGAAGTTCCACAGGATTGGAGAAGGGCTGATGTGGTACCTCTTCACAAAATTGGTAGTAGGGAAGAAGTGACAAACTACAGGCCAGTAAGCCTTACTTCTGTGGTGGGAAAAGTAGTGGACGTGCTCCTGAAAGAGCGAATAGTGGACTTTCTCAAAACCAACAGGTTTCATGATCCGAGGCAGCATGGTTTTATCAAAGGGCGATCTTGCCAAACAAATCTGACCGAGTTCTTTGGGTGACCAGAGAACTAGATCAAGGGCATGCAATGGATGTCATCTACCTAGATTTCAGCAAAGCCTTTGATACTGTTTCTCATCAGAGGCTTATCAATAAACTCAACAGCTTAGGGATGGGTCCCAAGGTGGTGAACTGGATCAGAAATTGGTTGGTTGACTGACAGACGACAGAAGGTGACTGTAAACTGAATTCACTCAGATGAAAGGAAGGTGATTAGTAGGTTGCCCCAGGGTTCAGTCCTGGGACCGGTACTGTTCAATATATTTGTGAGTGATATTGCTGAAGGACTGAATGGAGTAGTTTGTCTTTGTGCAGATGACATGAACATTTGCAACACAGTGGACTCCATTGAGGGAGTGGAGAACATGAGGAAAGATCTACAAAAGCTGGAAGAATGGTCTAATGCTTGGCAGTTAAGATTTAATGTGAAGAAGTGCAGTGTCATGCACTTGGGAAGCAGAAATCCAAGGGAATTGTATGCGATAGGGGGTGAGAGGTTGGTGTGCACGGATAAGGAGAAGGACCTCAGAGTGATTTGTTTCTGAGGATCTCAAAGTGGCGAAACAGTGTGACAAGGCAGTGGCAAAAGCCAGAAGGATGCTGGGTTTCATACAATTAACAGCAGAAAGGAAGAGGTACTAATGCCACTGTAGAAGTCACTGATGAGGTCTCACTTGGAATACTGTGTTCAGTTCTAGAGACCATATCTCACAAAGGATATAAAATGGCTGGAAACGGTTCAGAGGAAGGCGACCAAAATTATATGAAGCCTGTGTCAGAAGACCTTTGAGAATAGACTTGAAGACCTAAATATGTGGAGGAGAGGAGGAACTGGGGAGATATGATTCAGACGTTCAAATACTTAATTAATGAACAAACAAATCTCTTCCAAAGATGGGGAAGCAGTAAAACTAGATGGTGTAACATGAAGCTGCAAGGGGGTAAACTGAAAGGCAATGTCAGGAAATACTTTTTCACTGGAAGGGTGCTGGATGCTTGGAATGCCCTCCCGATGGAAGTGGTGGGGGCATATGCAGTGACAGAATTCAAAATGGCATGGGACAGACACAGTGGATCCCTTTATAGCAACAGGATAAAATCAAAATAAACAACTATTTCTTATATCTCAACAAATAGGGGTGACCTACACGGAGCGGTGGGTACACCGCTAAACAATGGCATGGGGAGAGGTGACCTGCACGGAGCGGCAAGTGCACCTACTCGTGCTGCCTTGCTGGACAGACTAGATGGACCATACTGGTCTTTATCTGCTGTCATATACTGCGTTACTATGACCTGGAGATAGTGCCTTACTTGTCCATAATGGAAGTTATCTGGGGCAGAAACTAGATAAGGAACAGTTGGACAGGGACTTTACATGACTAGAAACCTTATGATATGATGATAAGGGATCTAGAGGCCTCATCTCCGCCTTCTACAAGGCAATAAGGGGAAAATGGGAGGGTAAACATCACCATGTGTCAGAGTGAGAGGGAGACCTGGGGCTGGCAATTAACAATCAGCAGTGGGAAAACAATTCTAGATCAGGGTCGCCAACCCCTATATTATTGGCGATAAAAGAATACTACTACCACGGAGCATTTGTGTAGTGCTACAAGTGATACACAGTGCTGCACAGACATACAACTGGTATAAGGTTTCGATGAGGTGATGGACAGGCTAGACAGGATGTTTCCCTTGGCACCCAATCAATGCTGGAGAAATTGTGGTGGGGTAGGTTCTTTTTTTCCACATTTGATGGACCTGCCCCCAAATACAACTCTTTTGGCTAATGGTGAAAGAGTGAGTACAAGTAGTGGGGGTGGAGTTGGAGATGGGTCCATGTACATTTCTGTTGGGATGGTGGAGGACGGGGGGGGGGGGGGCGCCAAAATAGAAGAGGCAAATCATGGCATGCCTTAGTGCAACACGATGTGAGAGTTGGCCTATAGGTGAAAAACCAGATAGTGCCTCCTACTATAGAACACTGTGTGGAGAGAATCCACCAGATTTATCTGATGGAAAAGTGTAACTGCTTTGCGCAAACAAAGAAGTGAACTATTTGAGAAAGAATGGGATAAAATGGGATATGGGAATGGGATAAAACACATCTATACAAGAAACACTATGGCACACAGATTAATACTGACACACAAATAGACAAGGGATAACTGACAAGAAACTAAAAGTAAGTCCAAGCTAACACAGTAACTAACAAACATTCCCATTCTGTACATAGATGAGACTGCACTCCCTTGTAAATTAACCAGTTCAGATTAGTTTCCACAGAAGCAACCTGGAATGTAATTTGTACTGTCTGTACATAGTTACTATGTTACATGTAAAAAGTTACTTGTAAAAAGTTTCCAAATGTTGCATGTATTAAGACTAGACATGCACATCTGTCATGCCTTGCATCACTTGTTTTGTAAACCGCATCCAATTCTTGGGAGGATGCGGTATAAAAGTGTTTGTTAAATAAATAAATAAATAAAAATAAAATGCTGGTCTACTTATGCAGGGAAGGGTGGGGGGGTTAAGGGGGAGGAGGGGTTGGGGTAGAAGGGGGTTGTTGTGTTTATGTTGAAGGGGAAAATTGTAGTATAATTGTTAGAAAATTGTACTCTGTTGGGTTGTTACAAATGATTGTCACTCCATGCAAACGTTGCATCAATAAAAATATTAAATACAAAAAAAAAGAAAATTGTCCTCCATAGTAGAAGTAGAAAAAGATTAAATGACTCATCTAATCAACTTAATCAACAAGGACTAACCAACAAAGGCCCCCCCCAACCCTGACGAGAGATTGCATAACGGCCCAGGATTTAACTCAAGCCCTATCTGGACTGTACCTTGTAATATAGAACATGCTGTATCATAGCGCACACTGTACATAGCCCACCCTAATCTATACACCTCACACCCACGCACATTTTAAACAATACAGCCACTGCATGATCTTCCCCCCACACGCACATTATACCCCTCCTTCACTGCATGAAATTCCCCCCACATACATTGATTGTATTGTTGTGATACCGCCTTGATTTTATGATAAGACGGTTTAGAAATACTGTTAAATAAATAAATAAATCTAGTCTTTTTGTATCTATCCGTTGGCAGGAATGGGGGGGGCGGCTTATGCACATGTCAACATGCATGTATACCCTGATATGGAACTTCTCATGTATGATATGGTGGGGGAGGAGGGGCGGTTGAAGTGCATCACTGTACAAAGTAGTGTGTATGTGTGTATTGGTGTGCATGCACAACCCAATGCAGAGTTGCTCTCACGATCATTAGCACTGGTGTCCCATGTACACTGTCTCACTAGCACCATCAGGTGAGGAGGGGCTGCCGCAAGTGTTGCCGGTGGAAGAGACCAGACTGTGTCCCCTCTCATTCATCATGCAAGCATCCTCAGAAGAGGGTCTGCAGTGAAAAGAATTATTGAAATGATGAGCGAGAATGAAGAGCAAATTCAACAAAGTAGGAGACAAAGCAAATAGTGTCACTGACAAAATATAAGTAGGATAGTCATCAGGAGAAATTAGTTGGGGAGCAAGAAAGATCATCAGATGCCCAAAGGGTCAAATGAGGCCTATATTGGCTAGTCGGTAAAGGCAGGGGATACATTTTTGTTTCATTTTACAAGTGAAAACAGTAAGGCCAAATGAGCAGGGAAAACATGTAGAGCGTGGCTCATGGAATTCTTTCCAACCCTAATGGGGGTATACGCACCATTCTCTATCTACGTTGTATGCTTATCTGTTTTGTATGTTTCTTTGTATGCATGTGCCCATCTTTGTGTGTCAGTCCATATATGTTTTGTGTGTGCCTTAGCATGCTTACGTGTGTGTGTGTTTACATCTGTTGGGTCTCTGTGTTTCTGATGGGGAGAGTAGAGAGGAAGGCAATGTTTTGAAAAATGTCCTGTTTTGAGTTATTTTTCGTTAATGTCTGAGGCATTACTGTTCTCATTTAAGGCTGCTTCAGCTTCCATTAATTGAATATTCTTATTTACCAAGGCAGAACATAAGAAATTACATACTGGGTCAGACCAAGGTCCATGAAGCCCAGTATCCTGTTTCCAACAATGGCCAATCCAAGTCACAAGTACCTGGCGAATTCCCAAAAAGACGCACAGGTTCCACAATGCTTGTTCCAGGGCAAGCAGTGGATTTCGCAGGTCCTCTTTTTAATAGTGGTGTATAGACCTTTCCTCCAGGAACTTGTCCAAACTGTTTTTAAACCCAGCTACACTAACTTAAAAAAAAAAAGTGTTTTTACTACATTCTCTGATAATGAATTCCAGAATTTGTGTTGAGTGAAAAAAATATTTTCTCTTTTTAGTCTTAAATAGGTTACGTTTTAGCTTCAATGCGTGCCTCTAGGCTTTCTATTTTTTGATGGTGTAAACAAGCGATCTATGATTACCCGTTCCACTCTAGTCATTAATTTATAGACCTCCATCATATCTCCCCTCAGCCATCTCTTTTCTGTGTTGAAGAGCCCTAACCTTTTAAGCCTTTTCTAATAAGGATATCCTTCCATCCCCTTTATTATTTGGGTGGCTCTTCTCTGTACTTTTTCTAATTCTGCTATAACCTTTTTAAGATACAGCGACCAGAATTGCCACGCCAATCAAGGTGTGGTTTCACCATGGAACAATATAGAGGCATTATAATATCCTTTGCTTTAGTCTCCTTTCCTTATGATTCCTAGCATTCTATTTGCTTTCTTGGCTGCTGCTGCACACTGACAGAAGATTTCAACATGTTATCCAAAATGACACCTAAATCTTTTTCCTGAGTGGTGGTTCTTAATGTGGAACCTTGCATTGTGTAACCATAGTTTGGGTGTCTTTCCTAGGTGCATAACTTTGCACTTGTTCACATTAAATTTCATCTGCCATTTGAACAGCCAGCCTTCCAATTTAGCAAGGTCCTCTTTCAATTTTTCGCAATTCTCTTGGGTTTTAACAACTTTGAATAATTTTGTGTCTGCAAATTTGATTACCTCGCTGGTAATTCTCATTTCCAGGTCATTTACGAATATGTTAAAAAGCAGTGGACCGAGCACAGATCCCTGGGGTACTCCACTATTCAGCTTTCTTCATTTGAAAAATTGGCCACAGTAGATTTTCTTTGTATCTTCGCTCGTTATTAGATCAAATGTGATAAAATTGAACCACTCTGCATTAGTAATTTCTAGTCTTTTTATTTAAAGGTGCTTGGGCTGTTTTAGCCTTTTTTTTGCAGCCTTTCTATCAAGATACCCTAACTTCCTTACTATGATAGTATCATTCATAAACACTTTGCTCCGAACCATGCTTTGCTCAGCAACTGTTGGCTTTTCCTATCTCTCTTTTCTGAAGGATAGTGCCAGCAGCCTGGTACCACCCCAGTTAAGGTGAAACCCATCTTTATGGAATAGGCTGCTCCTTCCCCAGAAATTAGCCCAGTTCCTAACAAATCTAAAACATCTCTGCTCAATCGTCTCCTCCATGCATTGAGACTTTGGGTCCTTTGCAAGGAACTAGAAGCATTTCTGAGAATGCTGTCCTGGAAGTTCTAGATTTTAACTTTTTTCTTAAAAGCCTAAATTTGGCTTCTAGAACCTCCCTCCCATGTTTTCCTATGTCATTGGTACCAACATGTACCAGGATAACCAGCTCCTCCCTCAGCACTGTCTAAAATCCTATCTAGGTTATGTATGAGGTCCACCATTTTTGCACCAGGCATGCAAGTGTCCAAGCAACCATCACTCCCACCAGTCACCTAGCTGTCTACATAATGATCATATCACCAACTAAGATGGCCATGCTAACCCTTCCCTCCTGGGCAGAAGCCTCTGGAGACACATCCATGGTTTAAGAGGATAATGCATCCCCTGGAGGGCAGGTCCTGGTTGCAGGATCACTTCCTGCTACACCAAGGTCTTGCTCTTTCCATGTAATCTGTCCTTCAAGGCAGCACAAAGGCTGCCAAACTGAAGGTGTGACTTCTTTGCTATGTCTCTGAAGGTGTCCTCTATGTACCTCGGTCTTCGTCTGCTTCTCATGCCATGACAGATTGGGCTCATTCTCAGAGCCAGGAGCTCTTTGCACTGAGAGCACACATGACCTCTCATTAACTGGGAGATAATCATACTTGCAGCAGTCTTGCAAAAGACTGGATAACTCCCACCTCGCTGCTGGACATGCTGTCTTCATCTTTGTATTGATGATTTTTCAGTTGTATAGAGTTGCCGAGGGAGTAGGAATACCTAGTCTAAAGGGTAGGATTTCAAGGGTCTTTTTTGGTATATTTTCTGCTTTCTGCTCACTGAGTTACTAATCCTATTAAGGATTAAATCACCTATTGATTAAAATGTCCTATGATAACAAAGTTTAGTCCTCATTGGGAAAACAAACTATAAATGAAGGGATGATCCTGGGGTGCGTGGGATAAGATCAACTACCTGTTTGTTTTGGGTTTTAACCTCTAAAAGGCCTACCTACAAGCTAGGGTAAATTTTAATTCTAAAACTGTAAGCCAAGCCAATAGCTATTTTATGCATTTAAAGAATTTAAAATAAAGAATTTTTAAATACATAATCTCTCTTGTCCAAAACTTTGTCACCAAATTTACAATCTATTTTTATTTTTTATTTGCTGTATTTATATCCCGCTTTTCACCAGGTCAAAGCGGTAGCATGAAGACGTTCTTTTATTTTATAGTACACAGGTAATATTCTTGTTGTGTTTTGGCTCCAAGCTATGAATACATTTTATTTATACACTTTTCACCTATCTGTACACCATCTAAGGGACTACAGAGAACACTCATAATAGCAGTATAAGATTGACCAATACACAAATCAAACATTAAAATGGTAGGTCTTCAGGCCCTTACAAAAAGATAATGTTCTTTGTAAACCACCTTGGACTAAAGGCGGTATAATTAGAGCAACTGCCTACTACCCAGAAGATCAAGAGTTCGATTCCCTCTGGCACTCCCTGTGACCTTGGGCAAGTCACTTTACCCTCCATTGCTTTGAAAAAAAAGTTCTGGTGATCTACTTCCAGTGATGCCTCTGGGTTTTCTTGGCCACAGTGTAACTGGGTCGCCAGGAGTCAGCACGGACTTGACAGCCGTAAAAAAAAAAATCACACAGCCTGAGATATAGAATTCCAAAGCATAGGCTCTTTTACAGAGAGACTACGATGACTTGTTACTTCCTTATGAACAGAAGCAGCTGATGGAACAGTCAACAAGACATGAGAAACAAAATGTAGTCTTAATATATGAGATGGAGTGCACCTGCTACATTCTGTACACCTGTAAAGGGCCGGCCCAACCATTAAGCAAATTAGGTGGTTGCTAGGGTAGAAAGCTCTTGTTGAAGAGGGCTGCAAAGAGCAGGAAATTCAAAGCTAAACAGATTGACAGCCAGAGGGACAAAACGCTTTAGGTTTGCCTAGGGCACAGATACATTGACCCGACTCTGGGACCGGCACTGTGCCTGCATGGCCTTTGGTTTCATCTGAGAAATGCATACACTCCACTGCCTAGACACTTTCTGAAGTAACAAATATCCCTGCAACAAAGATGCTCAGAACCTATATAGTGACCACTTTACCAAAGCAGCAGCATCATCTCCTAGGATTCAACGTGCAATAGCCCTGCTTATGAAAAGGCAACACTGCAGATTTACACATTCAGTCATTCTACCTGGGGAAACGCAACTAATGGGACTGCAGCAGCTTCCTACATAGGGATGACGAGCTTAGCAGAATCCTGCACCTCTGTTGCACAAGCAGAACATGGAAGAGCCTCGCCTAATACAGAAGAAGGAACCACAAATTAGAAACAAACGAGCAAAAAAAACCTGAAGTGAAACCTAAAAAAGCAGTGCTCTGAGCTGTGTAATACTGAAAACATGAAATCTAAGAAGAGATTTACGTCCCAAAGCTGACACGTTCTAGTCTTCTTTTTTTAATTCAACTTTTAAAGTTTTTATACAAGAAAAAACAATAAGAACAAAGAAGATAAGTTATAGCTCATAGAAAATTGCATAAGAAAACCAACGTAAAGCCCACATCGTGGAGGACTGATCGAAAGGAAAAGGGGGGGGGGACAGTGGCAAAGCTTATCTGCTAGTATCATCAACAATTATAAATTAGGACCCATTTAATCTAAGCTGTTCAGCAAAAAGAAATAACCAAGAAAGAGTTCAACCATTATTCCTGCCAGGAAAGCCTGCAATTGCACGGCATCAAAAAAGATCCAACTTTAACCCTGATGTAGCACCAAAATTAAGACCACCACTGCTTAGGCCCCAAAAGTCTCCTTCCTCAATCTCCCTTCTCTTTTTACCTAGTTCCCCATTTCCATCCTCATCTTCTCTTATCCTCTTACTAGTCCCAGCTCTTCCCCTGACACTCGACCACATCATCCAGCAACAGATTTACAGCTTGCTTGTTTTCTGCTGGGGTAAAAAAGAATGTTCTACAAATTGTTTTCATTCTGCTGGTGATTGGTTTCATTGAGTGTTCTTTGCTTTTGTGGTGTGTGTTTGAAAGGTAAAACAGTGGTTCCATTTTTAACCATTCCGCCCCACACATGATTTTATAAACGTCTCTATACCCCTCTCTTTTCTTTAAGCTGAAGATACCTACCGGTAACCTGTTTAGCTTTGCTTCATAACAGAGGTGGTCTGTCCCCTTTATCTGTTTTGTTGCCCTTCTCTAAACCTTTTCTAGTTCCGTTCGGGGGCATAAACAGTGAGCCTTTGGCTCAGGCCCTTCCAGTGAGGACTTACCATTGGACTGTTGAGGGCTGCCTGAGGCTACAACCATAATAAGCCTTGACTTGTTGGCCTACCGCATATAGTAATTATCCCGTAGTATTAAACACTTTCTTGAAACATGAGGGAACCTGCTTCCTCTTCCATAGGGCCACTGAAGTTTGATGTGTGCAGGTTTGGTAGGTCCTGCGAGACACTGGTTCATGTATGGAACAATAGGCAGGTGGATGAGGGCAAATGCTGCTACTGCTTTTTGGGGAAGTGGAAGAAAAAGTGAATGAGAAATACAGGGAGGAAATAGAGACTGGAGAAGAATGAGTGGGGGAAGGGAGAGAGAAAGTGGGCTGGGGGAAGTGAGGTCACAAAGGAAGCTGGGAAAGAGTTACAGTAAGTAGTGAAAGTGAGAAAAGCAGGTGTTGGCTATGGTGAAAAAATGACTGAGGGGAACAGGGATATTAAATGAGCAAGGCATGATGTATGAGAGCAGTACTTAGGTGCACACGAGCGCATTATTTTTCTAAAAGGATTTAAGTTGTATGATTCAGACCTCTGTCTAGTGTTCACCCATGCTGACTTTGGGCCTCTTCCCCCCCCCCCCCCCGCCCCCCCAAAATAAAATCAAGACTGGCTACACCACTGGTTCCATTTAGACCCTTTTTGAGTTGGAATAACTGAAACTCAAAGTATTTGGACGCATCAGGGAGCTATCGGAGGCATAATGATATTCTTCTATTTTTTTTTTTGTTCCCCCATCCCTTTTTGAGAAAACACATAACATTGTTTGCTTTTTCAACAACCATGACACATTGGACTATAAATTTCAAAATATTGTCCATGACTTCTGATTCTGAACCGAGCATTTTGTACCGGTAGTAGAGATTATTTTTCCCTATGTATATCACTTTGCAATTTTCCATATTAAATTTCATCAGCCATTTTAGATGACCAGTGTCCTTGTCTCATAAGATCCTTCTACACATCCTCATAATTCTGTGTTAATGGTTTCTAAACATCCCATAGTTTTCTTTTGAAAAATCTACTATTGCTATTAATTTATATATCGCTACAACGCGTATTCAGTGCTATACAGACACACATAAAAGATGGTCCCTACTCATCAGAGCTTACAATCTAATCAAGATGGTACAATAGATGAGAACAAGGGTACAGTAGGGAAGGAGAACAAAGGATTAAGATCCAAAAGTGACCTCCTGAAAGAGGTGAGCCTTTAGCATGGATTTGAAAAGGGGGAGAGATGAAACCTGGCGTAAAGATACAGGTAGTTTGTTCTAGGCAATCTTGTAGCAGCAAAGCGCAGACAAACCAATGATACCAGGAGTCTGTTCAGAAGGTCCAAATCATTTATTTGTGCACAAGTCTCAAGCAAGACAATTTCAAAATGGCTGAGCAAAGTTTTCAAGCATTACAACAACTTTTATAGACTTCTGTTCCATTCTAGGTATAGAAAAACAATTCATTGGTCCCGGTACGCTCCCGTACCTCCCGTAGCCCCTCTATTGGTCCCGGTACTGATAAGTTTCTCCAATTATGTTCCTTCTGTGGGCTTCTGTAGGCATGACACCTGCCTGCCCCCCTTCTAGTCCCAATTACAATGGTCAGTTCATCAACTTGTTACTTTCACACTTTCAAGGCTATGGGACCATTTGTGCGTGCAGAAGAGCAAGGTTCTGTAACTCATCTGTCAGCACTCCTCAATATTTCTCTGCAAATGTACTTTTTCTTATCAGTAACTTTAAAACACATCTTTTCTGTATTTTTCCATTTCTTAATTCTGCAATTCTGCTTATCTAAGCTAATTCAATATTTCTACTGAGTTCTTTCTTACAATAGCAGCATATTGGGGGATGTGCAATCCTATATGCCTCTCCACAGGCCTCATTTACAGGTCAAGCTAGCCATGCTGGCCTGCCTATGTCAGACACCGTGGGTCACAGGCCTGCACCTGCCACATTCCCCCCTTTGATTAATCTCACCCTATTACTCAATAAGGTGTGAGAATTAAATCACTTTCTAGAAGATTCAAATCCTGATTAAAGGATTCTTACTAGTTCCACTAGGGCTAGCTTTATATAAAGCCATTATTCTAGTTGCGGTCTTCCGCTCTACTGTACTATCAATAGCACTATGAAGGGAACGCATACAACATGGGATTAAACATGGTAAGCAGAGCACAACAGCAACAAGGATTAGTACTAAGATAACGAAAGTCTTAAATCCTCCCAGCCAAGAGAAAAGGTTAGCAAACCAATTAGGAAATTTCAAGGCGTGCCAAGTCTGTACTGGCACATAAGCATGTCTTTGCATATCTTTAGCAATTTCTTCAACTACTTGACCTTTATCATCTATTTTTAAACAGCAATTGGTTAAATTCAGCTTACCACATACTCCTCCTTCAGCTGCTAGCAAGTAATCAAGGGCTAAGCGATTCTGGTATATGGCAGTGCGCATCTGAGTACTTTGTCTAGCTAAGAGCGTGAGAGCATGACTAGTTTCATTAGTTATTATTTCAACTACTGCTTGTAAGCGAATAATACGATTAATCATATAAATTGGGGTACGATAACCATACATACCATCATCATTCCAAGTGGCAGGTCCATAATACTCAATAATTCTTTCTGGTGGCCAATCATCACCTTGCCATTTCTCCCACTTGCCTATCTGTAAGGCCTCTCTTTTCTGTCTAGATGCTCCTTTGTGTTTGTGGGTGGTATATACAGGGTATCCTAATTGTTCTCCATGTTCAGTGTTTAACAGGAAGAAAGAAGGTCTGATGGTTCCTAAGACACATGCTCCTCCCCATTGTGGTGGGAGTTGCGCATATGCTCGGTTTCCACAGATCCAATACAGGCCAGGTGGGGCTTGCCAGGCTTGGACTTTGGCAAGGTTAGTCCATAGACCTGCAAGTTCAGGAAATCTGGCTAATGGGTTAGGAGGTTCAGGATGTCTGATTCCTGACCACCATGCTACCTTCTTGGTCGTGGCATTATAGTATTTCTGGCTAAGACAGACCAGCTGTCCTACCTTTTGGGTGAACTGGGGTCCAGTTCTGGCATAGCAAAGACGTCCAACGATTGAGTGCGCTAACACCCATTCACTGGTTGTCTTGTGTAATTCAGTCTGATTGTAAATCATGGAATAATTCAATTCTTGGGCTTCCCAGGGCCATTGGTCTCCCATTTGGGTTCCGCCACAGAAATAACAATCTGTGATCTTAAGACTAGATACTACTGCTCCGGCTAATTCTAGAAACAAATTCTGTGAAGGGTGAGGGATCTCAAACTTATTTACATGCATAGCTTCATAAAAGGTATTATGAATATGATATTTAGATGACTTGTGGGCTTGAGTATTCAATCTAATATACACAATGGTCCCTGGATCTGTTCCTCCTCCTGCAATACGTAAACCAAACTTATATCCTTGTTTCCATGCATGGGGGTTATGTACACGCAAATGTAAGGGGTTACAAGCATCTTTCTGACATTTATCATTCGTGGTTGGCTTGGTTAGAGTAGCCATCCGTTTATCTATTTTCTCATTAGTTATACCAGTGTTCCAGGTAGCATAGAAAACACATTCCCAATACGGGCAATAGTAGTCTGCCGCTGTAGCAGTACTATACCCTGATCCTGTTTTACCTGTACACTTCCACCAATTCGTGGCACCTTCTGGACACATATACTTATGGTCATTTCGATACGCTTTCTCCCATGTACCACAGGTGGACTGACTATCTCTATTAATAGCATTACATGCATCAAAATTCAAAACAGCAGGTTTAGTAATGTCCTTAAGTGGTGGTGTAGCAGCTAATATAGGTCCATCTGCATCCTTCCATCTTATTTCCAACGTGTAATAGGATGGATTCTGATGCGGATTATAGCATGCTTTAATTTTGCCATGAGTGCAAACATTTAGTTCAGTGGTGTTGTAGATACACCGAGTTATTGTTCCCTTGCAGGTATAGTAAGAATGATAAAGCAAAGTCTGAGTTACTTTCAGTCCAGTTCTAGTAGAAGTAATGCAAGCTGTGCATGGAGGTAGAGCATAAGTCTGTTCAAAACCTCCAAAGAAGGCAACCAGGGCAAAGCAGAAGCAAAGATACATGTTGATGTTGATTGGAGTTCTTCTGAATCCTCAGCTTGCTGATCTTGATCACGACGGTCTATTATTCTTCGTCCCGTTTGCTAATGAAGCAATTTAACGGGTGCTGAGTGTTGATTGAAGATCCTCAAGGTGTCCAGCACACATTAACCAACTTAGCAATTCAGTTGGCTTGTGAAGTCTGGCTTAGTCAATGTAGTCTCACAGTAGTGTGTCAAATCACACACGCAAATTGGGTTCGTTGAAACAAAACTGTTGCTGCATGGAAAACAGCAATCCTCTTCGAAAGACTTGGCTACTGCAAAGCACTTGTGATGAAGTGTCTATGCTGCTGGTTGCCGTCTCAGAGTGACTCGCAAGGGTACATCAGGGTGCTGCTCTGCTGTCCACCGCTCTGGTTCAGGATCGGCGGCGGGCTTGACTCGGCTGTGGTGGATCCAGGCGTCGATCTCGGCTACCTTTACTGCAGTTGGGGTAGACAGGATGACGGTGTACGGTCCCTTCCAATGGGGTTCCAACGGTATCTTCTTCCAATCTTTGATCCACACCGAAGTTCCAGGCTGGTAAGGATGCAAGGGTTCCGTCAAGTTGATAGGCAACTGGTCTTGGATCCACGTATGGAGAGTCTGCAGAACAAAACTAAGAGCTAGGAGTTCTTGTCTGGTTACTTCTGAACCAATCTGGGCTAGATTTCCTTTGACTCCCTGCACTATTGGTGGGGGTTTACCATACAAAACTTCAAAAGGGGAAAATCCTGTTGACTTTACAGGGGCTGAGCGTATTCTGAGTAAAGCTATGGGGAGCACTTGGGGCCATTTCAAGTGTGTCTCCTGACAAAGCTTAGACATTTGGGCTTTCAATGTACGATTCATTCGCTCAACTTTCCCTGAACTCTGGGGTCTGTATGCAGTGTGGAGCTTCCACTGTATCTGCAAAGCTTTTGCTAACTGCTGAGTAACTTGGGAGACAAATGAGGGTCCATTGTCTGACCCTATCACTGCTGGGATTCCAAATCTGGGGACAATCTCTCTCATTAAGGCTTTGGTAACTTCTCGGGCTTTCTCAGTTCTGGTTGGGAATGCTTCTACCCACCCAGAGAAAGTACAAACTAATACTAGTAGGTAATGGTATCCATTGGCTTTTGGCATTTCGGTGAAATCAACTTGGAGGTTGTGCATGGGGGTCACACCTCTTGACTGAACTCGGGGTGCTGTAATAAGGCCTTGCTTGGCATTATTCTTGGCACAGATTTGACATTGTCGGGCTACTGAGGCTGATATGGTTGTCATCAGAGGAATGTAGAAATGTGGTCTGAGTGCTTTCTCCATAGCACTCTTTCCGTAGTGGGTGGCTTCATGGAAAGCTTTAACAAAGGCTGGTCCTAACAATTCTGGAATTACTATTCTTCCCGGAGGTTGACTACCTTCTTCTGGTGGCAGCTCAATCCATCCATCTTTCAATACTCCCTCTTCTTTGTCACAATAGTAATCCAATTCTTTGGTGGTATATCGTGGGGTCCATAAATTCAAGGGTACTGGAAACAATGCTGCTTGCATTGGCATAGCTTGTGGGGCAATCTGTCCTGTCATAGCTGCTTGTCGTGCTGAGGCATCTGCGAATCTATTCCCTCGAGCAACTTCTCCTTTTCCTGCTTGATGTCCTCTACAATGCATGACAGCTACACGTGTTGGGGCCCAGACTGCATCAAGTAACATCAATATCTCGGGACCATATTTGACTGATTTTCCTCCGGATGTGATGAGTCCTCTTTCTTTGTAGAGAGCTCCATGGGCATGCAAGGTAGTGAAAGCATATTTGGAATCTGTATATACATTTAGCACAAGTTTTTCTCCTAATAACAATGCTCTGGTGAGTGCTATCAATTCGGCTTTCTGGGCTGATGTGCCTGAGGCTAGGGCTGATGATTCAACTACTTCATGTTGCGTGACGACTGCATATCCGGCACAGCGTCGTCCGTCAAGGATGAGACTGCTCCCATCAACATAATAGATCTGGTCCGGATTGTCTATGGGCACATCTGTTAGGTCAGGTCGGCTAGAAAACACAGTTTCCATGACTTCGATACAGTCATGTTCTGGGAGTTCTTCACTGATGGGTATCAAGGTGGCTGGATTCAGGGCATGGCTCACTTCGAGTTGTATCTGTGGGTTCTCACATAACATGCTCTGATACTTTAGCATTCGGGAATTGGTGAGCCAATAATTTGCTTTCTGTTCCATAAGGGCAAGGACTGCATGTGGCACAGTGACTCGTATGTTCTGTCCTAGTGTGAGTTTGTCTGCTTCA
The DNA here is from genome assembly GCA_033557465.1 of Ichthyophis bannanicus. Classification (NCBI taxonomy): domain Eukaryota; kingdom Metazoa; phylum Chordata; class Amphibia; order Gymnophiona; family Ichthyophiidae; genus Ichthyophis; species Ichthyophis bannanicus. Next base: position 16,438,537 of record CM066042.1, read on the forward strand.
CTCACTAATAGCGCTGTAGCTGCGACTGCTCTCAAGCAGGGTGGCCATCCTTTGGCCACAGGGTCCAATTGTTTCGATAGGTAGGCTACAGGTCGTTCCCAATTTCCTAATTTCTGAGTCAACATGCCTAAGGCATTTCCCTGTGCTTCATGTACAAACAAGTGGAAAGGTTTGTGGACATCTGGTAGTCCAAGTGCTGGTGATGACATCAATTCTTCTTTTAACTTCTGGAAGGCTGTATCCTGCTCAGGTCCCCACTCCAGTGGTGACTTCTCTTCTCCTTTTGTGGCTTCATACAGTGGTTTGGCAATTTGGGCAAAGTTGGGTATCCAGATTCGGCAATATCCTGCCGCTCCCAGAAAGGCTCTGACTTGCTTTCTGGTTGTTGGAGTTGGAATTCTGCATACTGCTTCTTTTCTTTCTCTGCCTAATCTTCTGCTTCCTTGGGTAATACGAAAACCCAAGTATTTCACTTCTGTTTGGCATAGTTGTGCTTTGGCTCTGGAAACTTTATATCCAGCTTCATTTAGTAACTGCAAGAGATCTTGGGTGGCTCGTATACATTCTTTTTCTGATATGGCAGCTATCAACAGATCATCCACGTACTGGAGAAGTACTCTCCTCCCCGGGGCTACTGGATAGCTTGAAAGGTCTTGATTTAGTGCAGCACTAAAGATGGTAGGTGAATTCTTGAATCCTTGGGGTAATCTTGTCCAGGTGAGTTGGCCCCCTCTTCCAGAGATGGGGTCTTGCCATTCGAATGCAAACAATATTTGGCTTACAGGGGCTAATCTTATGCAGAAGAATGCATCTTTCAAATCTAGTACAGTGAAATGGGTAGCTTCAGCGGGTATCAGTCCTAGTAAAGTGTAAGGATTGGGTACAACTGGGTGTATAGTTTCAACTGCATCATTTACTCTTCTCAAATCTTGCACTGGGCGATAATCATCTGTCTCAGGTTTCTTTACTGGCAAAAGTGGAGTGTTCCATGGGGATTGACATACTTTCAGTAGGCCATACTCAAGTAATCTCTGTAGGTGGCGATGAATGCCTTCAATTGCAGCTCTTGGGAGAGGGTACTGCTTGACGTGCACTGGTGTAGCGCTAGGCTTGAGGGTTACAATCACTGGTGCTATATGCTTGGCTAGGCCTGGGGGACTGCCTTCTGCCCACACTTCAAGTGGTGCATGAATGTTCTTTAAAGTTTGTTCAAAATAGGTATCTTGAATCGAATCATCAATGTAATATCTCCATTCTTCTTCTCGGGGTACTGTCAGCAGCATTACTCCTGCTGGTTTGGCTTGAGAATTCACTGTCATTTGCATTTCTCCTTGTTCGGAGAAAGATATCTGTGCTTGAAGCTTGGCTAGCATGTCTCGTCCCAGTAGGGGTACTGGACATTCGGGCATGTAAAGGAATTGATGAGTTACTTGCTGTCCTCCTAGACTGCATATTCGGTTTTGAAGAAAAGACTTTGTGGCTTTGGCACCAGTTGCTCCTATAATGGTGACTGCTTTCTTGGTGAATGGGGCTATCTTTTTGTCTATTACTGAATGTTCTGCTCCAGTATCAACCATAAAGTTCATAAATTGGTCTCCTATTTGTATTTCGACCATAGGCTCCTGGAGACCTAAAGCAAACTTGGAGCCCGGTCTGTCCTAATCCACGTCATCCTCTTCATGGGCCTGTGTGGCCAATGCTTGGATGGCTCCTCCTCCCCTCTCTCGCTGGAATTGTTCTCGATTGGCTCCTCCTCGGCCTCGGGGACGGCCTCGTCTTTCTTCTCGCCACTGATGATCGTTGTCGTCATCTTGCTGGGCGTCTTCGAGTTGCGGGCAAGTATCTCTCCAATGTCCTTCCTCTTTGCAGTAGGCGCATTGGTTCACGCCTAGTCTCTGGGTCCGGCCTCCGCCTTGACCCCGCCCTCTTCCTCTGCTCCTTCGATTAGGGACACCTCCCCTTTTCTTTTCAACTATGGCCGCAGCCAAAAATCAGCTTTCTTCTTCATCTTTCTATCACATTCTCTCTGTCTTTCAGTATCACGATTCACATACACTTTATGAGCGACTTCCAATAACTGTGTTGCATTCATGCCCGCAAACCCTTCTAATTTCTGTAATTTACGTCTAATGTCTGGTTGAGACTGGTTTTACAAAAGCAGAATTCACCATGCATAAACTTCCTGGTGCCTCGGGATCATAGGGAGTATACATTCTATAAGCTTCAGTTAATCTTTCATAATAATCTGCTGGGCTCTCATCTATTCCTTGGATAATTCCTGCTACTTTGGAAAGGTTCATAGCTTTTTGGCCTCCTCTTCGCAGGCCTTGTAAAAAGCCTTGGCGAAAACGGGCTAGGGCGGTGGATCCTTCATCTGTATTTGGATCCCATTGGGGGTCTTCATTCGGGAATTCTCTCTGAGCTGCTTCTCTACGATCTATTATATTCTGCCCCTGCGCTGGAGCTGCAGGGTTTTCTGCCATCCATTCGATAGCTGCTTTTCTAATTCTCGCTCGTTCTTCTGTAGTGAATAGGGTGGTCAGGAGCTGACGGCAATCTGGCCAAGTGGGCTGGTGAGTTTCCATAATACTAGTTACTAATTCTGTCAGCTCCTGGGGCTTGCTAGTATAGGAGGCATAGTGCGACCTCCAATTTAATAAATCCGTTGTAGAGAACGGGATATACACATAAGTTAGGGGTCCCGCTACCACTTCATCATTATCATTCTTTACGGGCACCCCCGGGACTTGCCTTAAGGGAAACAGTTTGGCTGTCCTCGGCGTCATTTGAGTCTGGGATCTAAGGGCTATTGTCGTTGTCTTTGCAGGAGTTGCTGTCTTTTTCTCAACTGGTTTTGCTTTGGGTTTTTCTTTCACTGGCTTGCTAGTGCTAGCGCTGGCTTTCTCAATTATTTGTACACTTTCCTCTTCTTCTTCTTCTGGGGGATCCTCACTTTCCTCTTCTTCTAGCTCCGCTTCTGGCTCACTTTTTACATCCTCCTCTCTTCTCTCCGCTAATTCTCTCTCTTCCTCTTCTCCAGGAGGAGGGAGGTCAGGGATTGGGTCTGGCCTCGGCTCCGGCGGTCTCTGGGGTGCTGGGGCAGGACGCCGCCGGGCTATTCTTACTGGACCTGGGGTTCGGGGCTGCCTGAGGACTACTTCTGGGGAATCGGGATCTGCCAAGATGGGTTTTCTTCTTGGCTTTCTTATCCTGCTCTTTCATTCTAGGCTGTTCCTTTCTCTGTCTAGAATCTGTTTTAGCCAACATTATTCTGCACTGTTCCTCATAACAGCGCTGCGCCCAGGAGGGCGGATCTTCACAAATACTTAACCAGGAATCTATATAGGGGTACTGATCTGGGTGCGCTACCCGCACTCTACGGTGTATTGACTGAATAATCTCTACGGTGAACGTTCCCTCTCGGGGCCAGATGGGGTCTAGATCGGGCCACTCCCTAGTACACAAAATCTGCAAACGGGCTGCTGTCATTTTAATACCATAATCTCCTGAATATCCCTCTTTAAAATGTGCGATCATACATTCTAATGGAGTGTTCCTAGTAGACTCCGCCCCTCCCATTTCGATGTGTGCGCGCAACAACAGACAGAAGGGAAAAGGTGGGCGGACCGTGGGTAAGGGGTCCTCACGGCCCTGGAAACATACAGGGAGTACAAATAACAAGACAAGACGACAATCGCTTCCCCCTTTTCGCGACCTGAACGCGGTCGCCCGGTCAGGAAATGCGCTAATCAGGGGTCAGCTCTCACTTGGTCCGTGCTGCCAGACCTCTCAATCACACTTCGTTCACACAATCATGCTAGCAACGTATTCCCAGAATGCATTCGTTTCTATCTATTCTGACTAGTCTTTTCCAAGTACAATTACAAAAAGGATGAGGGTTTCACCTAGCGAATTCCCATGCCAGGCTACTCGGCTCTTCCTTGAGAGTTGATCAAGCTCTCTTACCAATTCCCAATATCTCGAGATTACAAATTCCAAGTTCCAAGTTTCAATGGCAGTACTGTTCTTTCTATTTCTGTCTAGACCCAAAATCAAAACTATACTCACCGGATCCGGTCCTCAAAACTTCCCAAGCAGGCGCATGAGTTGGACCTCGGACTCCCCTCACTCGGGTTCGAGGCGTTGACTCCAGCCGGGCTCGTCACCCGCCGAGGTCCGACCAGCTCCCTCCGATACAAGGGACCGGCGGCGCCAGGGAGCGGCCCTCGTCGGAAGGGCGCGATCCCGGCAGGACCAAGCCTATAGAGGCGGAAAGTCGTGGTATATTGCCCTATATACACTTTGATTCCACAACTTCCCGGCCAACGCACCAAGGAATATGTAGCAGCAAAGCGCAGACAAACCAATGATACCAGGAGTCTGTTCAGAAGGTCCAAATCATTTATTTGTGCACAAGTCTCAAGCAAGACAATTTCAAAATGGCTGAGCAAAGTTTTCAAGCATTACAACAACTTTTATAGACTTCTGTTCCATTCTAGGTATAGAAAAACAATTCATTGGTCCCGGTACGCTCCCGTACCTCCCGTAGCCCCTCTATTGGTCCCGGTACTGATAAGTTTCTCCAATTATGTTCCTTCTGTGGGCTTCTGTAGGCATGACACCTGCCTGCCCCCCTTCTAGTCCCAATTACAATGGTCAGTTCATCAACTTGTTACTTTCACACTTTCAAGGCTATGGGACCATTTGTGCGTGCAGAAGAGCAAGGTTCTGTAACTCATCTGTCAGCACTCCTCAATATTTCTCTGCAAATGTACTTTTTCTTATCAGTAACTTTAAAACACATCTTTTCTGTATTTTTCCATTTCTTAATTCTGCAATTCTGCTTATCTAAGCTAATTCAATATTTCTACTGAGTTCTTTCTTACAATAGCAGCATATTGGGGGATGTGCAATCCTATATGCCTCTCCACAGGCCTCATTTACAGGTCAAGCTAGCCATGCTGGCCTGCCTATGTCAGACACCGTGGGTCACAGGCCTGCACCTGCCACAATCTGATGACAGATACTTTTAGTACCTGCAGATTTTGCAGTGGTGATGCCAATATAATACCTGATGGTTGTCCTCTCATCTCCCGTCTTGATCCCTGTCAGCTGTCTTCTCTTGATATCTGGCAGTCATGTCTTCCCACTGCTCCACCTCCCATATTCCCTTCCTGAATGCCTTTCTTCTTGCCCTTCCTCCTGCCTGTCCCTTTCTAAGTGCCATCTCTTTTCTATGGCCCCTTCCCTGGTCCCTTGCTTCCTACTCCATCTCCGGCCCAGCATGATATTACTTTTTATGTTCTTGCATCTCATTTGTAGTTAGAAACATAGAAAAATGACGACATAAAAAGACCACATGGCCTATCTAGTCTGTCCTTCCATATCAACAACTACAACAGTCCCCTTTTTTTCATTAGAGATCCTCTGTGTTTGTCCCATGCTTTTTTGAAATCCGATACCGTCCTCATCTCTACCACCTCCATTGGGAGACTATTCCACGGATCCACCACTCTGTAAAGAAATATTTCTTCATATGACTCCTGAATCTATGCCACCTAAACACATTACACGTCCCACTCAACATACGCAACGCCAAAACCCTCACCAGCAACAGAGCTTTCACATATATAGCGCCCGCCCAATGGAACAACCTGCCTTACACACTAAGAGCCAACAAGGACCTAAAAGATTTCCGCAAGAACCTAAAAACCTACCTATTCCAGGAATATTACAACTTGTCCTAATGCAACGGTACACAAGAATATATAAATAACCTGAAACACATGTAAATATGTATATAAATCTGCCTCAGCAGCTTGCAAGTTGTAAATATGTATATAACCTCACAAATGTCAAACTGTATAATTCCAATTCTGTGTTATGTAAATGTACAAAATGTTTGCTGTGTGAAGTTCCATGTAAACTGCTACTGATTGCTGGAAGAAGCGGTATATAAATGTAACCAAATAAAATAAATCCCCTTTCACCCTCATCCCATGTCCCCTCGTAGCAGAACTTGCTTTCAATCGAAAGAGGCTCTCCTCCTGTGCACTTATGCCACGGAGGTATTTAAATGTCTCAATCGTATCACCTCTATCCCGCCTTTCCTCTAAGGTGTACATATTAAGATCCTTAAGTCTGTCGTCGCATGCTTTATAATGGCTACCAAAATGGTTAGTGGTCTTCACCCTCTGTACAGACTCCATCCTGTTTGTATCCTTTTGAAGGTTTGGTCTCCAGAATTGCACACAATACTCCAAATGAGGTCGCACCAAAGACTTATACAGAGACATTATCACTTCCTTTTTCCTGCTAGCCATTCCTCTCTGTATGCACCCAAGCATCCTTCTAGCTTTTGCCGTCGCCTTTTCTACCTGTTTGGCTACTTTAAGATCATCAGACACAACCACGCCTAGGTCCCGCTCTTCTTTAGTGGACAAAAGTACCTCACCCCTGATACTATATTGTTCTCTTGGTTTGCTGCAGCCCAAATGCATTACCTTACATTTTTTAACATTAAATCCCAGCTGCCAAATTCTAGACCATTCTTCAAGCAGATCGGAGGAGTTGCTTGGAAGTCCTGATTGAATAGGGCATATGGAGGGAGCCTTAGATTGGATATGGGAGAGAAGCTTTTGCTTTCTAGAACAATTTCACTTACACACACAACTTTAAAATTCCAAAATATGCACACTAATTTATAAACTATCATATTTGTTGGATTTGTTTTGTGTTTCTAATTTAGGTATGGGGAAATTGTGAATATTAATCTAGTGCGAGATAAAAAGTCTGGAAAGTCCAAAGGCTTCTGCTTTCTTTGTTATGAAGATCAGAGGAGTACTATTCTGGCAGTGGACAATTTCAATGGAATAAAGGTTAGTAGCTATAGAAATAAATTTCCCACTGCTGTAAATAAACCACATTTTTGATGGAACTCTAGAAGAATGTGTAAAATATACATCTGCCTGTTCCAGTGAAAGGAAACGTTTCAAGCTGCTTATTTGATATACCACTCATCAACTGAGTGATTTTTTTTAAGTACATTTTTCTTATTTCTTTGTATCTAATTTTAGTTCTGCAAGCCACTTAGACAAAGTAAATCAAATAACATAATGTACAATTCACATAAAATGTAAAAGCTGTAAGATTATATAAAATAACAAACCGTGAAATACAGCTATATGCCAACATAAGGAAACTGCACAGTATTAGTGGAATAGCTCATATATACTTGGTGGGGGAGGGGGTGAAAAATGGTTGACAAATATAAACTGTTTATAGAAAGTGCAGTTCAGAGGTTACCATAGGGATGGGGTATCTTTCACCACTTCCAGATGTCTGTGTACCTATGCAGAACTCCTTAATGCTAGGTTGCTTGTTGAACTTCATCACAGCATGGTTGTAATAGTCATAAGAACATAAGATATCCATATTAGGTCAGACCAAGGTCCATCAAGCCCAGTATCCTGTTTCCAAAAGTGGCCAATCCAGATTGCAAGTACCTAGCGATTTTCCCAAAAAGACACATAGGTTCCACAATGCCTGTATTGGGGCAAGCAGTGGATTTCCTGGGTCGTCTTTAATAATGGTTTATGGACCTTTCCTCCAGGAACTTGTCCTAACAGCTTTTACTATATCCTCTGGTTCGGGCATGGAGCCAGAAGAGATTCCTAAGCTGGAATCAGCCATGGCCTACTTGTCCGATTTCTGTTATGATCTGGTCCATTCCTCTTCCAAGAGCATGGCATTGGCCATCGTGGCTCAGTGGTTCCTGTGACTACATAACTGGTCAGCGGATGTCTCTTCCAAAATCTGATTGAGTAAGCTGCCCTTTAAAGGCAAGCTGCTGTATGGGGATTCGCTGAAGGTGCTGGTCAAGGATCTTGGTGAATTGAAATGGGGTAAGTGGTGGTGGTTTTTTTTCCAAAGGATAAACCTCGGGGAGGTATGGGGACTGCCGGCCCATCATGGGGTGGGTCGAGAGATTTCCGCTGCTTTCGGGCATGTCTCTTTAAGGCGTTGTCCTTTCACTTCTCACAAAGAGGAAGTTTTCCGTTTCAAAGGCAGTCCTTTTGAGGTAGGGGCCCCACCCAGGGATATTACACAGGGTCCTCGGCCTCCTAAGAAGCTGCAGTGAGATGCAGGGGGCCCAGGAGATTGGGGAGCATATAGGCGGAAGGCTCCAGCACTTCTACCACTCTTGAGTCCAAATAACCTCAGATCAGTGGGTACTGGAAATATTTCACAAGGGATATGCTCTTGCGTTCCAGCACCACCTAACAGAAGGCTTCACCTTATCCCCTTGCTCAGCTCTGACCAAGTGTCAGGCCGTCTGTACGACCCTACAACGGATGCTTGCAATAGAGGCTGTCGTTCCTGTCCCATTAGAACAACAAGGGTCAGTTCGATACTTTATCTATTTCGTTGTGCCCAAAAAGAAAGGTTTGTTCCAACTCATCCTCAAACACTTAAACGCTGCCTTACAGGTTCCGCGCTTTCATATGGAAACATTAGTCTGTCATAGTGGCAGTGCAGAGGGGGGAGTTCCTTATGGTGCTTGACCTCAGAGGTGTACATGCATATTCCCTTACATACAGACCATCAGCGCTTTCTCAGGTTTGCGACTTGGCTGAGGAATTTTCAGTTTCAAGCTCTGCCATTCGGTCTGGTGACTGTGCCCAGGACCTTCAGCAAGGTCATGGTGGTGGCAGCGGCTGCCCTGAGGAAGCAGGGCATATTAGTCCATCCGTATTACTATTACTACTATTTAGCACTTATAGAGCGCCACGCATGCAGCGCTGCACAGCTAACCTACAAGAGGTAGCCAACATACAAGAGACAGTTCCTGCCCGTCAGTCATGCTCATCGGAGCTTACAATCTAGTTAGAACAGTACAGAGCATTAGTCAGTTCTGTGTATCTGGATAACTGTCTCATGTGAACCAAGAGTCAGTCAGTGACGCAAAGAGTGATAATTTTCCTGCAGAGTCTGGGTGGATGATCAACCCAACCAAGAGCAAGTTGATCCCCTCCCAGCAGTTGATATATCTGGGGGCTCAATTCGACATGGTAGTTCTTCTTGATGGAAGAACATGTCCTCTGGATCCAGAGTCTTCCGCTCCCCTTCCTCTGGGTTCTCAACAGTCAGCCTGGCATTATCTACAGCATCTGATGGTGGCACTAGATCTAGTTCCCTGGGCCTGGTTTCATATGCAGCCTCTTCTGAGGTCTCTGCTGTCAGCGTTGGTCACCTTAGTATCATCCCCTGTCTCGCAGGCTTCAGTGCAAAAGGGACACCAAAGTGGAGCTACAGTGGTGGTTGCAGCAGAGCATTCGAACTCTACATCCGTGCACTCTGGAACTCCCTCCCCCACCCCCTGAGAGCCACCACAGATGTCTCTACCTTCAGGAAGCTCCTGAAAACGCACCTATTTACCAAATAATTCTATACTCCACCAACCTTGTAATGGACTGCCTACCACCTCAACAGACCAAACCCTAAGCACCATGCAGAGCACAAACTTTATGTAAATAGTTAAACAGCTAAGTTAAATGTAAACACAGTCAACATTGCTGTATATAGTTTTGAAAAATCTTCTATGTAAACCGCCTTGAGATTCTGAAAGGCGGTATATAAAAAATGTTAAATTTGACAAGGAGTCTAGTTGTATCAGCTGGAGTAGATCATAGTGACCATGGACGCAAGTCCTAAGTGGTTGGGGGGCTCATTGCCTCTCCCAGGTAGCTCAGGGGACATGGTCGGAGAGTTCCTGCTCCATCAATCATCTGGAGATTCGGGCGGTCTGGATGTTGCTACAACACTTGTTGCAGTGCTGGCGGCTCGAGCACTGGGAGTGTTCTCTGACAATGTCTTGGCGGTGGCACATCTCAACTGATAGGACAGCATGGGCAGTGCACTTCTGGCAGCAGAGGTTTCACCACTCCTTCAGGGGCAGAGACTGCCCTGTCAGCAGCACATATGGCCGGCAAGAACAATGTGCAGTTGGATTATCTCAGGCATCTCATCAATGCAGCAGAGTAGGGTCTGGCATACTCTGTGTTTGCCGCGCTCGTTCAGCACTGGAGTCAGCCAGTGATTGATCTCATGGTGTTGGAGTGGAGGAGTGGCCTAGTGGTTGGGGCAAGGTACTTCAGGCCGGAAGGTCGGGGGTTCAAATCCCACTAGAGCAGCGATGGCGAACCTATGGCACGCGTGCCAGCTGTGGCACGCGAAGGCCTTGCAGCTGGCACGCGTGAAGGTCCGCAGAAAAAGAAAAAGCGGGCTCTGGCTGCTGCCGCGGACGCGGACGCGGCAGCATGCAGTGTCCCGCGGGGCCCCCTCCGCCCGCTAAGCCCCTCTGCAAGGGCTTTCAGATTCACGAGGGAGACAGCGTCTCCCTCGCGTCTCTGTTAAGCCCGCAGGGGCTAATGGGAAATTTCCCATCAGCCCCTTTAGACGCGAGGGACTGATGGGAAATTTCCCATTAGCCCCTGCGGGCTTAACAGAGACGCGAGGGAGACGCTCTCCCTCGCGAATCTGAAAGCCCTTGCAGAGGGGCTTAGCGGGCGGAGGGGGCCCCACGGGACATTGCATTCTGCCGCTGCCGCGGCAGAAGCCAGAGCCAGCTGCTTTTTTTTTTTTTTTTAATTTGCCATGGGGGGTGGGTTAGGACTGCTAATGGGCTAGGGGGGGTTAGGACTGCTAATGGGCTGGGGGGGTAGGACTGCTAATGGGCTGTGGGCTGATGGGGGCTGTCTGGAAATGGGGTGATGGGGGGGTAAGGACTGGTAAAGGGCTATGGGGGGGGGTTAGGACTGCTAATGGGCTAGAGAGGGGGGGGGGTTAGGACTGCTAATGTGCTAGGGGGGGTTAGGACTGCTGATGGGGAGGGGTTAGGACTTGAGGTGGGCTGTTGGGTGGGGTTAGGACTGGAAATGGGCTGATGGGGGGTTAACACTGGACGTGGTCTGAAGGGGGTAGGCCTGGTAATGGGCTATGGGCGGGTTTAGGACTGATAATGGGCTATGGGGGGCTGGGACAAGAAATGGGCTGATGGGGAGGGGTTAGGACTTGAGGTGGGCTGATGGGGTTAGGACTGGTAATGGACTGTGTGCTGATGGGGGGGGTTAGGACTGGCAATGGGCTATGGGGGGCTGACTGGAAGTGGGCTGATGGGGGGTTAGGACTGGAAGTGGTCTGATGGGGGGTAGGACGGGTAATGGGTTATAGGGGGGGATTAAAATGAAAATGGGGTGATGGGGGGTTAGGACTGGAAGTGGGTTGATGAGGGGGGATAGGACTGGTATTGGGTTGGGGGGTTGCTAGGACTGGAAATGGGTTGGGGGGCTGCTAGGACTGGAAATGGGCTGATGCAGGGACTAGAAGGGAATGGATGCTGGGTGAGGCTGGAACTAGAAGGGAGCTGGTGTTGGGGGAGGATTAGAATGGGATGGGGCTGGGAGAGTAAAATGGAGAGGGGAAAAATATTTTGTGTGGGAGGGATAAAAAATCTACAATTGGCCGGGTATTGGGAGAGTAAGTGGGGATTGAGGATGGAGGGTAATTTTGAGTAGATGAAATAGGAATAAGGAAAGAGCAAAAGGAGAAAGATTAGTATGTTAAAGCAGATGTAGAGAGAGAATGGAAAAAAACCCCAAGAAGACAGAAGAAAGGACAATGGACAGCAGATGGAGAGTTAGCAGAAGACACGAAGAAACCAGAAGAAAGTGGCTGGAACAATTGCAACTGAAAAAAAATGCACAAAAGGTAGAAAAATATCTCTTTATTTTGATTTTATTAATTGGAATATGTCAGCTCTGGGAAATGTGCATCATTAATTTTTGCGCTTTGTTTAGTACAAGAGGAAATTAATATATAGTTTTATTTCTACAGTGTTGTTGTATATTCCAAGTTTGGCTTTTGGGGTTCCCAGTTTAATTATTGTCTTCCTGTTTCTAAATTGTGATTCCTTGTTTGGTAATGGTCTGTTCTGCATGTGTAACTGAGCTGAGGTATTCTGTTTATATAATTCCTATTTGACATTGCCACTTGTTCTTTCCCCAGTAGGTCATGTATTGTTGTTCTCTGAGATGTATTGGTTTAATATTTGCAGTGTTGCCTTTTGATAGGTAGAGTATGGTGCTTTGTGAGTCCTGGTAGTGCTGTTAGGATACGGCGGGTTTGCTATGGGTTCTAAATGGGCAGCGTTTGTAGTAGTTTCCTAATGTGCCTGGCGGTTGGTACTGGATTATAGTAATGTAGAAAACCTTTTAGTCTTTCTTTATCCATATACTCATTAAGAGGCATGTTTACTAAAAGTTAGTGTATGGTAACATTATGCAAATATTTATGCAAATGAAGCACCTTATGCAAATGGAGCTTTAATTGACGTGCTGGCACTTTGAGGAAATTCTTTGGTTTTGTGCGGCAGTTTGGGCACTCGGGCTCAAAAAGGTTAGCCATCACTGCACTAGAGGATAGCAACCTTGGGCCAGAAGGACTGGGGTTTCTAGTCCCACAGGTGCTCCTTGTGGTCTTGGCAAGCCACTTAACCCTCCATAGCCCATGTTCCCTGTAAAATAGTTATCTCCAAGTTATAATGCCCTATTCAATGTAATTTCAGTTTGTTCAGTGTAAACCGCATTGATGCAGAATAGCGCGGTATATAAGAGAATATAAATAAATAGACATCGAGGCCAGTCGTCTCTTCAGTCGGCACAGGGAGCAAATGTCAGAAGATCTGTATGTGCTGGCGCAGCCTTGGCTGCAGGAGGGGCTCCTGTACGTCTTCCTTCTGTGGCCCTGATCAGTCAGTTACTGCAGTGCACTGTCCTGCACAGCAGGTGAGTGGTTCTTGTGCCTCCCGATTTGGCCTCAGCGCCCTTGGTATGTTGACATGGTAAGGCTGTTGGTGTATCAGCCATGGAGTCTTCTGCAGATGCCCAATCTTCTGCTACAGGGGCCAATCAGGATGCTGCAGGTGGATTGATTCTTGCTTACGGCCTGGATCATGAGTGGGTGAGGCTGTTGGAATGCGATTACCCACCTAGGGTGATTTCCATGATCTTGAAGGCAAGAAAGAAATCCACCTCATTGTCGTACATACAAGAGTGGCGCGTGTTTAAGGATTGGTGTGAACAACGCAGTCTGAGGCCATTTGGCTCCTCAATTGTGGATATCTTGGTATTCCTTCAGGATGGCATGGATAAGGTGCTAGTTTTTGAATTCTTGCTATCTGGGAAAGAGTCAAGGCTCCCCGTTGGCATCTCGTCCGCTATTTCTCGGTTCCTGTGGGCTGTCAAACAGGTGAGGCTTCCACTGCAAGCAGTGTTTCCTTCCTGGGACTTAAATTTACTGTTATCTAGATTAGTCGACATACCCTTTGACCCCCTGCGTTGGACTGCCTTGAAAGACCTAACCCTGTAGGTGATCTTTTTGGTAGCCATCTGCTCTGCTTGGCTCAACGCATTTCAGAGTTGCAGGTGTTGTCCTCTCAGGAGCTTTTCCTGATGTCTAAGAAGTGGTTAGTTCTCCGGACTGTGCCTTCCTTTTTACCAAAGGTGGTTTCTCCATTCATGTCACAGGTGGATTACCCTCCTGGCATTTTCAGAGTTTGCTGAGGAGGGGGGTAGACATTTGTCTTCATTTGCTGGATGTCCGCAGAACATTGCACTGCTGCTTGAAGCAGACACTGTCCTTCTGTAAGTCAAACTGCTTGTTTGTCTTGTTCAGAGGGTCTAGGCAGGGGAAGGCTGCATCTAAGGTGTCTATCTCCGGTTGGATTAAGGAAGCCATTACTTCGGTATATCTTCTCAGGCGCAAACCAGTTCCGGAGGTACTGCAGATGTACTCCACTAGATCCCAGGCCGTGTCCTGGGCAGAAGTTAGGTTGGTGCCTCTGGGGGGACATCTGTCGCGCTGTGATGTGGTCTTCCATGCATAGCTTTTGTGAAGCATTACCATCTGGATGTGCAGAAGGGCAGGAAGTACGTTTTGGTGCTCGTGTGCTTTGGGCAGGGTTCACGGATCCCTCCCATTGTTAGGTACTGCTGTGGTACATCCCACTTATCTGGACTGGATTGAAGGGATGTGAATGAAGGGAAAATTTTAGAGCTTACCTGCTAATTTACTTTCATGGAGTCTCTCCAATCCAGTCCAGAACCCACCCAGGTAAATTCTGTTCATTACCATGAGCATTTAAGGTGAAACGGTGATGGGAGGTCCTTGGCCTCAGGAGCAAAGTTATGCCCTGTGGCTAAGAGGCAGGCAATCTGACTTTGAGGGGTTGTGGAAAAAAATAAATACTTAAGTAGCATACATACGTTTGGTGGTTGGATCGTTTGATTAGAGGGTGGCTGGACAGTGTCTGCTGTTTCTTCTGAGCTCTGTTTGAGGGCATAGTGTTTGGATTTGTTTTAGAGTTGCTTTATTTTATTTAGCAGGTTTTATATATCACCTTTTCATAGTCAAAGCAGTTTACATATAACAGTTGTAGCAACAAGCTTTACATAGAACAGGGAGGAATAACTTGTTGGATTACATGGAGTATAAAACATCTAACTTCTCAAACTATATACATCTGCATTGTTGCATGATAGTGGGTGTTGTGGTTATATTTAATAGTTGTTATCTACGGGCAACAATTGTTGCAGTATGGATTGAAAGCATGGATTTTTTGTTGCAGGAGAGAGGTCAGTGAGATTTAAAGTCATTATATTCAATCACGAGTGGGGTAGAGATCTAGAGAGGGATGTAGTGATTAGCAGATTATTAGTGAGTGAGTTCTTATATTACTAGTCAGAGAGAGTCAGTGAGTTCTTATAGATTACTTTCTTCCATGGTGGGGCCATAGTATTCTAGGAAGAGGTGCATCTTTACAGCTTTCCTAAAATCCAGTAGGTTTTTGGTTGCACGTATAGATCTGGGCAGTTCAGCCCATAGATGGGGAGCATAGAGGGAGAAGTCTCTACTGCTGGTGGAATGCTTTGAGGTTCTGAAGCTAGATGGAATTTCTAGGGTGGTGGTGTCCTCTCTTCTTGTTGTACCTCACAAATCTAATTTGGTCAATGGTATCCGAGTAATGAATGTCAAACAAAATAAAGTACTCTGGATCTATTACATGAACAGGTAATATGACTTTATCGAAAAGTTTACAAATCAATTTATTCACAATGTTTTATAATGACTGACAAGGTCTCAGACTCTCGGCTCCCAGAACTGCCATAGGCTAATCATATGGAGCCCATTTTTGCATCAACGACCCGTGATGTCCAGTCATAAGATGTAATAGGTCTTTGAAAAAATTCTATTTCTATTTCAATTTCGTGATTTCAAATCTCAAAATGAACACAAGATCGCATAGAATGAAAAATAGTGCTTAGCTTTCATTGTCGCTCCCAACGCTACCAATGGCTCTCTATTTGCGTTTCACCAATTTGGTTTCTTCAGGGGTTGACTTGAAGGCACTATAATGCAATCCAACATGAACCCAATCAATACTTATTTTCTGAGTTCTGTTTCAGGTCTATAGACAACAGTAAATGAAACAACATACCTATTTGGCGACTGGATGGTATCTCTTATTATCAAGCCGAATCTCAAACTTTCTATTGAACGGTTTGTTTTCTACCGGCTTTCTCAACGCCGCGCATGCGATGTAGAGTTTCGTACGGGGGTTTTAATAGACTGCAGTTACGATGATGTCATTCTAACACTGGTCTTATGCAGTATGTTAAACACAGATCTCCCATTCTATGCGCACATTCAAGCCATTAGGGGAAACTGAGTTTAACCAATGTATCCATCTTTGTTCCCGCCACAGCAAAGTTTGATCACATTGTGAATAAATTGATTTGTAAACTTTTCGATAGTCATATTACTACCTCTTGTTATAGCTGGACGCATTTTTCTTTTCAGTGGTTGAAGCACGGGTGGAGATAGGTTATTTAGTATTTTGAATATTATAATTATATTCTTATATTTAATGTGTGCTTTGACAGGGAGCCAATGAAGTTGGTGAAGGGTAAGTGTTATATGGCTGTACTTTGCTGTTCCAGTAATGATTCTTGTAGCCGTATTTTGTACCAGTTGCATGGGAGTATTGTCGTATTAGGTAAGCCATGGTAGATTACTTTACAATAATCCAGTATTGGCATACTGTTCGAAAGTGATAGTCGTCGAGTAGTGGTTTAAGCTTGTGTAGGGTTTTGAGTTTATGGTAGGCTGATTTAGTTATTCTTTTTATGTGGGGTTGAAAGCTGAGGTGCTGGTCAAAAGTTATCCTGAGATATTTAACTTCCTGTTTGTTAAGGTGTGATCTAGGATTTTTATGGAGTCAGGTGGAGAGAATGTGGTGTTCTTGGTTATATGCATTAATTCTGATTTTTATTTTAAGTTTATGTATAGGTTCTGTTTATTGAGCTATTTTGCCATGGATTCAAGGCATGCTGTAATTCGGGAGTAGTCTGGGTAGTTGGTGTTTATGGAGGTAAATACCATAATATCATCTGCATGAATTTTGTATTGAATGTTGTGATGTCTTATGATGTTGAACAGTGGTTGTATGTAAATATTGAAGGGCCGAACCCTGGGAGACTCCC
Source organism: Ichthyophis bannanicus (assembly GCA_033557465.1). Taxonomy (NCBI): domain Eukaryota; kingdom Metazoa; phylum Chordata; class Amphibia; order Gymnophiona; family Ichthyophiidae; genus Ichthyophis; species Ichthyophis bannanicus. The sequence goes on from CM066042.1 coordinate 16,455,138, forward strand.
TGGTGTTGGGTGAAAGGTTTAGATTGCTGGCTGTTCATTCTGACTTGGTGGTGGTGGTGGGATAGGCATGAGAAAAACCAGTTTAGAACGGTTCCACTTATTCCTGTATCTTGAAGTCTTTGTAGCAGGGAGTTGTTGGTTTACTGAGTCAAAGGCAGCTGTGATATCAGTGAAGCATAGAATGAAGCCTTTGTGGATATTGTCCATCTCCAGGAACAAGCAGGAATGAGTCTTCACATATGGGTACATCGGTACCGACGGAGCCTGCGCGGGAACGCTCCCCAGCGTCCCAAAAAAGGAAAGCTTTTGGGAGCATCCCACAGCGCCTGCGCGCTGCCTTCCCGCCTTTCCTAACCGCCTCTCTCCAGTTCTTTTCCGCGGAGCCAGCAGGTCGTGTTCCTGTCACCGCTGAAGTAGTTCTTTATTTTATTTCTTTGGTCGCGCGTCTGCCGCCTTCGACGTCGGACCGGTACCGCTGGTCTTTTCTTTCTTTTCTTTAAAAAAAAAAAAATACTTCCGTTCCACTTCAGTGTATTTTTTCTTCTTTGGGCCTTGGGCCTAACAGAAAAATGCCTCATGGAAAAGCCCGCCTCCGGGTTTAAAAAATGCACTAAGTGCAGCGGTACCATCTCTGTTACCGACACCCATGACTGGTGTCTTAAGTGTTTGGGTCCTGACCATTCCATCACGGATTGTGCGTCCTGCTCCATGATGTCTAAAAGAGGTTTACAGAACCGAGCAGCCAAGCTCAGTACACTGTTTCCCTCTGATGCAGCTTCGGTGGCATTGACGTCGTCCAGGGCTGCTTCTTCCTCCTATGGATCTCAGGTAACCAAACATAAGTCCAGCCGGTCCTCGAAGGGTAGATCTCCCTCTAAGCATCGAGATGCCTCCGGGCTTGCCCTCGAGGATCCTGCACCGGCAAAAGTACCCCGGCGGGAAGCTCTGGCTTCCAAAGCTCCTCCTATGGGGTCACAGGTTGACATCGATGGCACGGCCTCGACCGATCACCTGTTGCAATGTTCTGGGGTACCAGTGGAATCTGCCGGTACCGACCTCCAGACATTCATGGCGTCGATGGATCAGAATGTTCTGACCATGCAGCGTGCCATTACGGCATTCATACAAGCTGCGACGCCGCTGGTACCGCAACAAGCTTCGTTGTCGGTACCGGCTCCGATATCGGTTCCGGTGCCGGTACCGGTTGCATTGACATCGTTTTCGGTGTCGACTGCAGCGGTACCCTGTCCGATGATGCCTATCGGTACCGATGACTCCCGATGTCGATACCACCAGGTTTGCGTATCGGGCTTTACAGGAGCATCCAGACAGGCGATACTTCAATTCCTCCGAAGACTCTGATGCATCGGAGACCTCTGTCAAAGCATCGGTACTCCTTCCTCAGGAGCCGCCTTCTCCAAAAAGAAGAATGTCCCCTCCAGAAGACTTGTCTTTTCAAGACTTCATAAGGAAAGTGGCCAAGGGGCTTTCTATCTCAGTAGCCCCTGAGACAGAGCCTAGAGCTAAAAAATTGGATATTTTGCAATATCCCAAGGCTCCTAAAGAAGCAGCCACTTTGCCAATTCATGAGATCCTTTATGATCACATGATAGGCATATGGGAGACTCCTCTCACCATCTCTTCTCTTTCTCGTAGGTTGGATACCATGTATCGTGTCCCTCCTTGTCCTGGATTTCATAAAACTCAGCTTCCTCACCATTCTATTGTGAAGGAGTCTGCTATGAAAAAGTTAGTGCAAAGAGGCACTCATCTGCTCCTCCAGGAAGAGAATGTAGAACCTTAGATGCTTTTGGCAGGAAAATCTTCCAGGCCTGTATGCTTGTTGCCAGAATCAACTCCTATAGTCTCTATATGGAGATGTTTCTGAAGGAGGTTACAGATCATCTGCAAACTTTCCTCCCTTTTCTTCCAGAAGATAAAAGGGAAGACTTTCTTACCTGGCTTAAGCATGCCCAGGATGTTTCCAAATTCTTCAACCGTGCAGCCTTTGACTCTTTTGAGGGGGCCAGCAGAGCCTCGGCCATTGCCATAGGTGCACGCAGAATTGCTTGGTTACAAGCTTCTGATTTGGAACCCTGGGTCCGAGATGGATTAGGAAATCTTTCTTGTACAGGTGAAAACCTGTTTAGCAAAGATTGGCAAGCAAAGGCCACTCAGATGGATGCAGAAAATTCTGCTTTGGATAGGCTTTCAAAGTCTACCTCTAATCCTGTCCAGATGAGGTTGTTCAAAAACACATATTTTCCCAAGAAGGGAAGATATTATCCTGTTTATGGTCAACAGACATCTTCTGCAGGTTGTTTTGCTGCGAAGCGTCAACAACCTAAACAGGCCAAGTCTAAGGCTGCAAGGCCTACTGTAGCCCAACAGCCTTAGCCTCCTCAGGGCCTTTGACTTGCAGCTAGAGAACTTAGCCTTTCTGGCTCTAAAAGAACCAGAGCCTCTCACCATTCCAGGAAGGTTAGCTCACTTTGCTCCCAGATGGGAGCAAATCACAGCAGAGCAGTGGACCCTTTCCATCATAAGGGAAGGGTACAAACTTCATTTCTTAAACCTTCCTCCTCACACCATGGTGAGACAGTTCAATTCTCCAACATCTCTCCTCGACCTTCTGGGTCAAGAGATTTCTACCCTTCTTGCCCAAGGGGCAATAGAAGAAGTACCTCTTCTTCAACAGGGCTCAGGGTTCTACTCCCCCTACTTTCTGATTCCAAAGAAAACAAGGGGTTACAGACCCATATTAGATCTCAGAGAATTGAACAAATTCCTATGCAAGGAGAAATTCAAGATGATTTCTCTAGGTATTCTCCTTCCATTCCTTCAGAGTCAGGATTGGCTTTGTTCTCTAGATCTCAAGGATGCGTATACCCATATGCTCATCTATCCAGCACACAGATGGTTCCTTCGGTTCCTTTATCAGGGAAAGCACTATCAATACAGGGTGCTTCCCTTTGGTCTGGCCTCTGCTCCAAGAGTGTTCACAAAATGCATGGCAGTAATAGCTGCATTTCTACGCACTTTAGGAATATTCGTATTCGCATATCTGGACGACTGGCTCATCTGAGCTCCATCCCAGTCAGAGGCCCAGACTTCCCTAGCCTGCACAATGCGTGTCCTGCAGTATCTGGGACTGGTTATAAACATTCCAAAGTCCCAACTCACCCCTACTCAGTCTCTAGAGTTCATAGGGGCCTTGCTGGATACCACAACTGCAAGGGCCTATCTTCCCCAGGCCCGTTGCCTACGCTTAGTGCAGTTAGCCTCTCAGATTCAGTTAAAACCCCATCTAACTGCTCGAGAGATGTTACAACTGCTAGGCCACATGGCATCCACTGTGCATGTGGTCCCTTATGCTCGCCTTCACATGAGGGCAGCTCAATGGACTTTGTCCACCCAGTGGACCCAGGCATCTGGAAATCTGTCAGACAAAATAGCAACCTCCAGGCGCCTCTTTTGGTCTCTCCAGTGGTGGAGGTCCACTCAAAATTTGTTGCTGGGGTCCCCCTTCCAACAGTTGTTACCCCAAGCAATCCTTACAACAGATGCCTCTCCAAAGGGTTGGGGAGCTCATCTTCAAGACCTCTCCACCCAGGGCATTTGGTCCCCACAGGAGACCTCCCTATATATCAACTTCTTAGAGCTCAGAGCAATCTTCTTGGCTCTGTCTTCCATACCCTGCTCAGCTACAAGACAGTCCTCATTCACACGGACAACCAAGTAGCCATGTTCTGTGTGAACAAGCAGGGAGGGACTTGGCTCTCTGTCGCTTTGCAACGAAGCTCTGAGATTGTGGGCCTTCGCCAGAGAGCATCAAATTCATTTTCTGGCAGCATACCTTCCAGGAGTTCAAAACTCTTGGGCAGACAGACTCAGTCGAGTTCTGCTTCCACACGAATGGTCCCCCATATGGACTAGATAGTCGGAATCTTTCGAATTTGGGGAACCCCGGACATAGACCTCTTTGCAAGTCCGTGGAATGCCAAACTTCCCCGATTCTATTCCAGAATTCCGTGTCAGGGAGTTCAGGCCAGGGATGCCTTCCTCCTTCATTGGGGTCAAGACTTCTTGTACGCTTTTCCACCCATTCCCCTAATTCCCACGACCCTGTTCAAGCTTCAGAGAGATCGAGGGACTATGATCCTCATAGCTCCACGTTGGCCACGCCAAGTGTGGTACCCTCTACTTCTGCATCTTTCCCAAGCTCCCTCACTGGACTTAGGGTCTGCTCCAGATCTCCTGTCTCAGGAGGGGGGAACGTTGTGGCACCCAAACCCCCAATCTCCATCTCAGGGCTTGGTTGCTGAAGGCTTAGACCTTCAAGATTGGCATCTTTCTCAGCAAGTAAGGGATATCCTTCATGCTTCCAGAAAGCCTTCTACTAGACGTTCCTATGCTTTTAAATGGAAAAGGTTTACCATTTGGTGTGCTGAGAAGGGTATTAACCCTCTAGCAATACCTTTGAATTCCTTATTAGAGTATCTCCTGCATCTTTCCCATGCAGGCCTCAAGACGAATTCAGAAAGGGTCCATTGGAGTGCTATTGCAGCATCTCTCAAGCCTCTCAATGGACAACCTGTTTCCTCTCATCCTCTTATTGCAAGATTCATGAGAGGCCTTCTTTTAACTAAACCTCCCATTAGACCACCTCCAGTGGCATGGGACTTGAATCTGGTTCTTGGTCAGCTCATGAAGCCACCCTTTGAACCCTTAGCCACTACCTCCTTGAAATTTCTTTCCTGGAAGGTTATCTTTCTTATTGCAGTCACCTCAGCTCACCGCATCAGTGAACTGCAAGCCTTAGTGGCTAATCCACCTTATACAAGGTTCCATCATGATAAGGTAATCCTTAGGACCAATCCACACTTTATGCCTAAAGTTGTCTCGCCTTTTCATCTTAACCAAGAGGTATATTTACCTGCCTTTTTTCCAGGTCCTCATGCATCAAGTGCAGAGAGGAATCTTCATACCCTGGATTGTAAGAGGGCTCTTGCCTTTTACTTGCAAAGGACACAGCAACATAGAAAGTCTTCTCAACTCTTTGTTGCCTTTGATCCCTCTCATTTGGGACTTCCAGTCTCTAAGAGGACACTGTCAAATTGGATTGCTCAGTGTATTTCTTTCGCCTACCAGGGTAAGAACCTTTCTCTGGAGGGCCATGTCACAGCTCATAATGTGAGGGCCATGGCAACCTCTATGGCTCATCTAAATTCTGTGTCCATTGACCAGATCTGTCGAGCGGCCACCTGGGCCTCGGTTCATACCTTCACAGCCCATTACTGCTTGGACAAGGACTCCCGACGGGATGCCTTGTTTGGTCAGGCTGTTCTCAAACACCTGTTCCATGCTTAATCAACTCCTACCCTCCATCCCTGGTTGGATGCCTGAGATCCATGGGAGGAGGTAGAGCCCTTCTCAGGGTCTCACAACCTTGGGGATCTCCCGGGCATCTCTAGCTGGGGAGTCCCCATATGTGAAGACTCATTCCTGCTTGTTCCTGGAGATAGCACAGTTACTTACCTGTAACAGGTGATCTCTGGGAACAGCAGGAATAAGTCTTCACAACCCACCCACCTCCCCTAGGAGTTGTATCTCTCTATCTTTCCTTTCCTCTCTCTCTCTTTGTCTTAGCTTTAAAACTCGAACTGGAGAGAGGCGGTTAGGAAAGGCGGGAAGGCAGCGCGCAGGCGCTGTGGGATGCTCCCAAAAGCTTTCCTTTTTTGGGACGCTGGGGTGCGTTCCCGCGCAGGCTCCGTCTGTACCGACGTACCCATATGTGAAGACTTATTCCTGCTGTTCCCAGAGATCACCTGTTACAGGTAAGTAACTCTGCTATACCAGTAATAAGAGTGTCCATCAGAGATGTGATGAGCGTTTCAACGCTGTGGTTCTGCCTGAATCCATATTTTTGCTTTGTCAGTGTGATAGCAGAAGTGGGAGGCAAGTGCCTCTGTGGTTATAGGGTGACATCACAAAAGAATTTGCATAATCAATCTCCAGCTGCTGATGGACCGACACAACCCGCTTGTCTGGACTGGATTGGAGGGACTCCATTAAAATAAATGAGCAGGCAAGCTCTTATTTTCCCATATTTAAGCTCTACAGCTGATCACCATGGCACTCGAGTATTGGCCTTTTGGAACATCTAGTCCTTTCTTCTTTCCCTGTGGAAGCTGTGAAAGTAAGAATCCACAACTTCTGGAGGGAAGGAGAATTTTTAAATCCCCTGAAGCACGATTCATGGAATGTGATACACAGCGCTATGACAGTAATGTTTTTTTTATATTTTAATTTTGGCAGTAGATGTTTCTAAGGAGAGATGTACATATTAAATAGATTAAGTTTAAGGTGGAATAGTTTTGGACGATGTATGAGTAAATTTGACTTATTTTTAATTATAAAATGGACCTATAATAAAGGAAGCTGGTGGATTGTCCCCAATTTGTTTTTTTTAGTTTAGAGATTGTTTTTTACATCACTATTCTCTCAGACTTGTTCCAGGCTGGTTTTTTCAGCATTTAATGTTGAGACTTAACCCAGTACCATTAGATTATTTCATTTTTGTGTAATAAAGGGTTAAGTTGGAATTTGTGGTACAAGTTAAATAACTTCTAACAATCTTTCAGCTTTTTGCTGTTAGCTTACGTATGTGATAGATTATATGCAAATCTTCTGGACCCATTGATATCCAGATCTACAGACTAGCAGCCCATGTGCTAAAATGTAGATCAAACAATGATTTGCCATCTGTTTTATGCAGATTAAGGGAAGGACAATTCGTGTAGATCATGTAGCCAACTATCGCCCTCCAAAGGAATCTGCAGATCTTGATGAAGTAACAAGGAGCCTGCACGAGAGAGGCTGTGGTGTTAAGACTCCCTCATGCTCTTCAGCAGAGTCCTCGGAGGAAGAGAAGCAGGAGATAGTAGGAAAGAAGCGTAAGAGAGGTATATATTTCACTTTCATGTTTTCAGTTGCCTCCTATGTCCCATCATAGAACTAGGGCTTTGTTCAGTCTTTCCCAAGTATATTTGGAAGTTCTTTTTAAATACCTTAGGCTATATTAATCTCATCTAAATTTGGTATATTATTTCCTGCTTCAAGAAGATTCTTGGATACACCAAGACATGGCAGGGGACTACTTAAAGTGGCGAGGTTGGCTATTAGGGTTGATTTTACTAATGAAAAGGATATAAACCGGATGGAATCTGTGCAGAGGGTGGCCACTATCATAAGGCATATGGAGACAGACTTAAACATCTCAGTAGGTAGACTATTATTATTATTATTATTTAACACTTATAAAACGCTACTGGGAGTACGTTGCACTCTACAAACATAGAAATAGACAGTCCCTGCATAAAAAACTTACAATCTAGCAAACAATACAGCACAAGCAACAGCTAGAGGAAAGATGGGAGAGGGCAGATATGATGGATGTTTAAAGATCTCTAAAGGAAAAAAGGGACTATAGTGGTTTGGAAGGGCAGGCTGGATAAGTTGTATGGTCTTTATCTGCCAGCCCACTGGCACGCCTTGTGACTTTGGGCAAGTCACTTTACCCTCCATTGCCTCGGAAGAAAAGGCTGGCAATCTACTTCCGTTGATATATTGCCAAGAAAACCCAGAGGTAGCTGGGTCACTATGAGTCAACACTGACTTGATGGCACTAAAAAAAAAAAATGCTTCTGTGTTTCTAAATAACTCTGGGGCATACATGTACAGGAGAGCCTTTCATTTGAAAGAAAGCTCTGCAGTGAGGGGACATAGGATGAAGGTGAAAGGGGTTAGACTCAAGAAATCTGGGAAAATATTTCTTTATGAAAAGAGTGGTGTATATATGAAGTAATTTCTCAGAGGTAGTAGAGATGAGGACTGTATCTGAATCCAAGAAGGCAGGGGACAAACAGAGGATCTCTAAGGGAAAAATGGGATTGTAAAGCTCAGTAATTGGTATGGAAGGGCAGACTGGACAGGCTGTATGATTTTTATCTGCTGTTATTTTTCTATGCTTCTATGAATCGGTGCTCACTTAGCTTTTTATTTGGTATAAAGAAAAGAGTCATTTAGGAGGATGGGTTTGTATAAACCAGTGTTTTTTCAAACTAAAAAAAAACTCTTTAGGAGCGGGTATGATTTATTCTTTGTTATAGTAGCACATTAAATGAAAGATGAGAGAGAATAGCTACATCCTGACTGCCCAGATGAGATTTGATCCTCTTGTTTTAACCATTTTGCTTAGATGAGCATATAAATCCTCATACATAAACCAATACCAGATTCCCCCCCCCTTTCAAATCTGAACCAAGCACATCCAAAATCTGCCACAGTGCTGCCTTTACCACTTCCATTTCCACATCTTAGTGCAAGGCTCAGATAATGCGCCAGCGCAGCGCTGTCAATCAAGAGCTGTACATCCTCACACTCTTTGATCCAGTATCCAGCTTCCCATCCATTTCGTCTTACCTAATTTTGTGAGATGGTTGTCGAAAACAATCTCCAGGGACAAGCAGGAATGAGTCCTCACATATGGGTACGTCGGTACCGACGGAGCCTGCGCGGGAATGCTCCCCAGCTTCCCAGGATGAAAGCTTTTGGGGCATCCCACAGCGCATGCGCGCTGCCTTCCCGCCTTTCCTAACCAACTCTCCTCAGTTCTTCTTTTCCACGGAGCCAGCAGGTCGTGTTCCTGTCACTGCTGAAGAAGTTCTTTATTTTAATTTATTTCTTTGGTCGCGTGTCTGCCTTCCCCAACGCCGGACCGGTACCGCCGGTCTTTTCTTTTCTTTAAAAAAATAAATAAATAAAACTATCTTTTTTCCTCACTTGGTGTATTTTCTTCTTAGGCCTCTAGGCCCACAAGAAATTTTTCCCTTATGGAAAAACCAGCCTCCGGGTTCAAAAAATGCACTAAGTGTAGCGGTACAATTTCTGTCACAGATACCCATGAATGGTGTCTGAAATGTTTGGGGCCTGAACACTCCATCCCGGATTGCCAGTCCTGTTCTCTAATGTCTAAACGAGGGTTACAGAACCGGGCAGCCAAGCTCCATGTGCTGTTTCCCACGGATGCACCGGCGGTGGCATCGACATCTTCTTGGTCTTCCTCTCCTGATGGGTCTCAGGTAACCAAACATACTTTTAGCAGGTCCTCGAAGGGCAAATCTCCCTCTAAGCATCGAGATGCCTCCGGGCTTGCCCTCGAGGATCCTGCCCCAGCCAAACAACCCCGGCAGGAAGCTCTGGCTTCCAAAGCTCCTCCTATGGGGTTACAGGTTGACATCGATGGCACGGCCTTGACCGATCACCTGTTAGACTGCTCTGGGGTACCGGCACAATCTCCCGGTACCGACATCCAGGCAGTCGTGGTGTCCATGGATCACACTGTGCAATCCATGCAGCAGGCTATACTGGCTTTCATCAAGGCTGCGACGCCGTCGGTACCACAACAAGCTCCGTTGTCGGTACCGGCACCGGTACTAACTTCGATACCGGTACCGGCTGCATCGACATCGGCCAGGATACCGATTCCGGCTCCCTGTCCTGGGCTCTTTCTTGGTACCGATCCGGTACCAGGAACACCCGATGTCGGTACCGATCGATACGCCTATCAATCTTTGGAATCGAGCAGACGATACTTCGATTCTTCTGATGATTCTGATTCATCGGATGAGTCCCCTGAAGTATCTGTCACCCTTCCTGAGGAGCCTTCTTCTCCAAAAAGGAGAATGTCTCCTCCAGAGGATTTGTCCTTTCAAGACTTCATAATAGAAGTAGCTAAAGGACTCTCTATTTCAGTAACCTCTGAAAAGGAACCTAGAGCAAAAAAATTAGATATTTTGGGATACTCTAAGGTTCCCAGAGAGGCAGTCACCTTGCCAATTCATGAAATTCTTCAAGAACATTTGATTGAATTAGGGTGAGAGGAGTCTCCCACTTCTCCTCATTCTCGTAGATTGGACACTATGTACCGTGTCCCTCCCTCCTCCTGGATTTCAAAAAACTCAGCTTCCTCACCACTCCATTGTGGTGCAGTCAGCTATGAAGAGGATAAAGAGTACCAAAAGACACTCTTCTTCTCCTCCAGGAAGAGAATGCAGGATCTTGGATGCTTTTGGTAGGAAAATCTTCCAAGCCAGCATGCTTATTGCCAGAATCAATTCATATAGCCTTTATATGGGTATGTTTCTGAAGGAGGTTGCAGAAAAACTGCACAACTTTCTCCCTTTTATTCCAGAGGATAAAAGGGATGAGTTCCTTCTTTGGCTTAAGCATACTCAAGACATTTCAAAGTTCTCCAACAGTGCAGCCTTTGATTCTTTTGAAGGTGCCAGCAGAGCCTCAGGCATTGCTATAGCTGCTCGTAGAATTGCTTGGCTCCAGGCTTCTGATCTAGAACCCTGGGTTCAAGATGGTTTAGGAAATCTGCCCTGTACAGGTGAAAATCTCTTTGGCAAAGAGTGGCAAATTAAAGCCACTCAAATGGATGCAGAAAATGCTGCTCTGGATAGACTTTCTAAGTCTACCTCCACTCCGGCCAAGAAAAAATCTTTTAAAAAGTCTTTTTACAAAAAGGGCAGATTTCCTTCCACTTCTGGTCAACAGTCTTCTACAGGTCGCTTTGCTTCTAAGCGTCAGCAACCTAAACAGGCCAGGCCTAAACCTGCAGGGGCTGCTGCAACCCAGCAGTCCCAAACCCCTCAGGGTTTTTGACTTGATACTAGAGAACTTAACCTTTCTGGCTCTACAAAAACCAGAGCCTCTCACCATTCCAGGAAGGTTAGCTCATTTTGCTCCCAGATGGGAGCAAATCACATCAGAGCAGTGGACCCTCTCTATCATAAGAGAGGGCTGCAAACTTCATTTCTCAGACCTTCCTCCCTACACCAGGGTGTGAGACACTTCAATTCTCCCACATCCCTCGACCTTCTGGATCAGGAGGTGACTATCCTTCTGGCCCAGAGGGCCATAGAAGCAGTTCCGCTTCTTCAACAAGGGTCAGGGTTTTACTCCCCCTATTTTCTCATCCCAAAGAAAACAGGGGGATTCAGACCCATTCTAGATCTGAGAATTGAACTAATTCCTATGCAAGGAGAAGTTCAAGATGCTTTCTTTAGGCACTCTCCTTCCATACCTGCAGAGTTAGGATTGGCTTTGTTCTCTAGATCTCAAGGATGCGTACACTCATATACTCATCCATCCATCCCACAGAAAATTCCTACGTTTTCTGTTCCAGGGAAAACATTACCAATACAAAGTGCTTCCTTTCGGTCTAGCCTCTGCTCCAAGAGTGTTCACCAAATGCATGGCAATAGTTGCTGCATTTCTACGCACTTTGGGAATATTTGTCTTCCCATACCTGGACGACTGGCTCATCCGAGCTCCATCTCAGTCAGAAGCCCAAATTTCCCTGGACCGCACCAGGCGCATTCTGCAGTATCTGGGACTTGTGGTAAACCTCCCAAAGTCTCAGCTCACCCCTACTCAGTCCCTAGAATTCATAGGGGCCTGGTTGGACACCACTACTGCAAGAGCCTATCTTCCTCAGGCTCGTTGCCAACGTCTAGTGCAGTTAGCCTCCCAAATTCAGTCAAAGAGCCACTTAACTGCCCGGGAGATGCTACAACTACTAGGCCACATGGCTTCCACAGTGCATGTGGTGCCCTATGCTCGCCTACACATGAGAGCAGCTCAATGGACTTTGTCCACACAGTGGACTCAAGCATCAGGAGCTCTCTCAGACCAAATAGCAACCTCCAAACGTCTCTTTTGGTCTCTCCAATGGTGGATGTCAACTCAAAATCTGTTGCTGGGGTCCCCCTTCCAACCTGTGTTACCCCAAGCAACCCTCACAACAGATGCCTCCCAAACAGGTTGGGGAGCTCATCTACAAGACCTCTCCACCCAAGGTACTTGGTCCCCACAGGAGACCTCTCTTCATATCAACCACTTGGAACTGCGAGCAGTATTCCTACCTCTCAAGGTCTTTCATACCCTCCTCAGCTACAAGACCGTCCTCATTCATATGGACAACCAAGTAGCCATGTTTTACATAAACAAGCAAGGAGGAACTGGCTCTGTCGCTTTGCAACGAAGCTCTAAGATTATGGGCCTTCGCCAGAGAGCATCAAATCCATCTCCTGGCAGTATACCTCCCAGGAATCCAAAACTCTTGGGCAGACAGACTCAGTCGAGTTCTGCTTCCACACGAATGGTCCATGCACATGGATCAGGTACTTAGAATCTTCCAGGAATGGGGAACCCCGGACATAGACCTCTTTGCAAGTCCGTGGAATGCCAAACTTCCCCGGTTCTGTTCCAGAATTCCATGTCAGGGAGCTCTGGCCAAGGATGCCTTCCTCCTTCATTGGGGTCAGTGCTTCCTGTACGCCTTTCCACCCATTCCTTTGATTCCCAAGACTCTGTTCAAACTTCAGAGGGATCAAGGATCTATGATCCTCATAGCTCCACGTTGGCCACGCCAAGTGTGGTACCCTCTACTTCTGCATCTCTCCCAAGCCCCCTCCCTGGACTTGGGAGCTGCTCCAGACCTTCTGTCTCAGGAGGAGGGGACTTTGGCACCCAAACCCCAAGTCCCTTCACCTCAGAGCTTGATTACTGAAGGCCTAGACCTTCAAGACTTCACTCTTTCTCAGCAAGTGAAGGATATCCTCCATGCTTCCAGGAAACCTTCCACTAGGCGTTCCTATGCTTTTAAGTGGAAAAGATTTTCCATTTGGTGTGCTCAAAAGGGTCTTGACCCTCTGGCACTTCCTGTGAATTCTCTATTGGAATATCTCCTGCATCTTTCCAATGCAGGCCTTAAGACGAATTCATTAAGGGTCCATTTAAGTGCTATTGCAGCATCCCTTAAGCCTATCAATGGACAACCTGTTTCCTCCCATCCTCTTATTGCAAGATTCATGAGAGTCCTAACTTTAACTAGACCTCCCATTCGACCTCCTCCGGTGGCGTGGGACTTGAACTTGGTTCTTGGTCAGCTTATGAAGCCACCTTTTGAACCCTTAGCCACTACCTCCTTGAAATTTCTTTCCTGGAAGGTTATTTTCCTTATTGCAATCACTTCGGCTGGCCGCATCAGTGAATTACAGGCCTTAGTGGCTAATCCACCTTATACAAGGTTCCATCATGATAAGGTAGTCCTTAGGACAAATCCTCACTTTATGCCTAAAGTGGTCTCACCTTTTCATCTTAATCAAGAGGTATATTTACCTGTCTTTTTTTCAGCTCCTCATGCGTCCAGTGCTGAGAGGAACCTTCATACTCTAGATTGTAAAAGAGCTCTTGCTTTTTACTTACACAGGACACAGCAACATAGAAAGTCTTCCCAGCTTTTTGTTGCTTTTGATCCTTCTCATTTAGGACTTCCAGTCTCTAAAAGAACACTGTCCAATTGGATTGCTCAATGTATTTCTTTTGTTTACCAGAGTAAGAACCTTTCTCTGGAGGGCCATGTAACAGCTCACAATGTGAGGGCCATGGCCACCTCTATTGCTCATCTTCATTCTGTGTTCATCGATCAGATCTGTCGAGCAGCCACCTGGGCCTCGGTTCATACCTTCACAGCCCATTACTGTTTGGACAAGGACTCCTGCCGGGATGCCTTGTTTGGTCAGGCTGTCCTCAGACACCTGTTCCATTCTTGAACAACTCCTGCCCTCCTTCCCTGAATGGATGCCTGAGATCCATAGGAAGACAAGGAACCCTCCAGGGTCTCATACCCTTGGGGATCTCCCAGGCATCTCAGCTAGGGAGTCCCCATATGTGAGGACTCCATTCCTGCTTGTTCCTGGAGATAGCACAGTTACTTACCTGTAACAGGTGATCTCTGGGAACAGCAGGAATTAGTCCTCACAACCCTCCCACCTCCCCTAGGAGTTGTATCTCTCTCTCTGTCTTTCCTTTCCTCTCTCTCTCTATTGTCTCAGCTTTAAACTTGAACTGAGGAGAATTGGTTAGGAAAGGCGGGAAGGCAGCACGCATGCACTGTGGGATGCCCCAAAAGCTTTCATCCTGGGAAGCTGGGGAGCATTCCCGCGCAGGCTCCGTCGGTACCGACGTACCCATATGTGAGGACTAATTCCTGCTGTTCCCTGAGATCACCTGTTACAGGTAAGTAACTGTGCTTTCTGTCGCACCATGTTCATTTATGTTTGAGTTTTATCCATAGTCACTCTGTGCAGTCTAACCTAACACCTTGGAAGCCTAATGCAGTTATACCATGATTGTTTAAGGCTGAAGCTGTCGCTCCATACTTTGGTGTAACCTGTGTCATCCTGATTTATAGGATCTTGTAGGCTCTTCAACTTACTCCAACACCTGTCTTCCCCTCCCCTCATGCCTTGCCACCAAGCTTTGTAACTATTATAAACGACTACCAAAACTAGCAAGGCTGGTGATGTCCCCATAGATTTAATAAACATAATGTGGCCAATTGCTTTCTGGGAGTTGTAGTCTGCTGGTTTCAATCTGGCTATCCCATAGCTTGCAATATCACTATTCATCCCTTCTCTGCCTTTTTTTTTCTCCCTGCCACTTCACCCATTGCCTCTGTGCTTGAGGGAGCAAAGGGGGTGCTTTGTTTTCAATATTGCAACTTCCCACTAGTGTTCCTACCTCTGTGATATAAACATCTCCACATACAGTAGTGGGCAAAATTGTGGATACACCTTGACGTTTAGTTCATTCTTAACATTTGAACAATTGAGCACATATTGCTATCGCCAGGAACAAGCAGGAATGTAGTCTTCACATATGGGTATCATCGGTACCGACAGAGCCTGCGCGGGAACGCTCCCCAGCATCCAATAGGAAAGCTTTTGGGAGCATCCCACAGTGCCTGCGTGCTGCGTTCCCGCCTTTCCAACTGTTCCTCTCCAGTTCTTCGTTTTCCGCCGAGCCGACAGGTCACATACCCTGTCACCGCAGAAAAATTTTGTCTTTAATCTTTGTTTTTGTGGTCGCGTCTGCCTTCCTTCGACGCCATACCGGTACCGCCGGTTCTTCTTTCTTTTCAAAAAAAAAAAATTATAGTTTCTGAGGTGTTTTACTTTAGAAACTTTTTTCCTTGGTGCTAGGTGGCATTTTGGGCACTAGGCCCAATTTTTTCCTTAAAAATGGAAAAACCTACTTCAGGTTTTAAGAAATGTTCTAAATGTGGCAGTACTATTTCCATCACTGACACGCATGATTTTAGTTATTTATTTATTTACATTCTCTTATATACCGCACTATTCGGCATCAGCGCGGTTCACATAGAACAAAAAGTCTCAGTACAATAACATGCATGAGTTTACAGATAACAAGGGAAGGAACTTGGATAACAGGGGAAACTATTTACAGTCTATTTACAGATATAATACTACAGCATGGCTACAAGTTATTAGGAACAGGTGCTAATAATATGTTCAATAAACAAAGCGATTCGTCCTATTTCTGTTATTGAGATACCATGGAACTGTATAGCTGGGAGGAATCACTGAAGTCGATGGGTGTAAATGGCTCAATAAGATGTTTGTTAAAGAGGTGGAATTTGAGGGCTTTCCTGAATTGTGTTAAGCTGTCAATGGCCCGTATGCCAGGAGGTAGTGTATTCCAGCACCTAGGGGCACAGAGGGTAAAGGCTCTATTGGCTGTGGAAGAAGAGCAGCTTGTAAGGGCCTTTGGGAGTTTTAAGGAGTTGATGGCTGATGATCTTCTTGCTCTGTTTGGTGAAGTGGTATGGATAAGGTCAGATAAGGAAGGAGCAGAGAGCTTATTGAGGGCTTTGAACGTGAGAAGTAGCGTTTTGAAGATAATTCTGGCCTGAACGGGTAGCCAATGTAATTGAATCAGCAAAGGAGTAACATGGTCAGTCCTGGCAGCCCCCTGAAGTATCCTTGCTGCGGCACTCATAGCCAGCTGTAATGGATTTAAAGTGGATTGAGGAAGACCTTGGAGAATGACATTGGCGTAATCGAAGTGTGGTATTATCAGTGCCTGGTATATAGTCCTGAAATCTTTTGGTTCTAGCATGGAGCGTAGGTGTCTCAGGGAACGGATCTTGTAATATATTGTTCTGACTGTGTTTCCTATGTGGGACTTCATATCCAGGCGTTGATCCAGAGTGACACCTAGGTAGCGTATTGAGGGTTTGGATTGCAGTTCCGCTTCATTAGTTTCTGATAGATTGTGGTGGGGTGAAGTTGGGGTTCCTTGTGATAAAGAGAACTTCAGTTTTCTTATGTTGAATACGAAGGTTTTGAGAGAGCAACCACTCAGAAACTGCGTTGAAGCAGTTTATTAGGGGGGAGAGATCCAAGCGATCAGTGGAGATGGGAGTGTAAAGTAGAACATCATCGGCATACAGCATACAGTCGACATTAAATGACCGTATGATCTTACAGATTGGTTGCATGTAGACGTTAAATAGAAGGGCAGAGAGTGAAGAACCTTGAGGGACTCCCTGATCTAGGCGGAAGGGTTCTGAGGTTCTGCCTCCTGAGCGGACATGCTGCCATCTTCCGGATAATTGATGATTGGTGTCTCAAATGTTTAGGTCCTGACCACTCTATTTCAGAGTGCCACTCCTGTGGAATGATGTCAAAAAGGGGCCGGCAGAACCGAGCTGCTAAACTTAGCACCCTTTTTCCCTCCGATGCAGCCTCTGTGGCATCCCGTAGCAATTAGTCACTTTTCAGAGCTTAATTTACTGTATAGTAATTCTAAATTTATTCAGCTCTATTTCTTCACCTTTGAGATAATAGTTTAACTATTCCTCTCCAATATAGAACAGAACGCACCGTCAAAACTTATTATATATATATATATATATCTTTAAGCAACGCGGTCTCAGACTATTATAGAGCAACCGTCTAGACATGCAATAAATCTAGACTCTGTGCTTTCATTCGCATCAATGACCTCAAATGTTGCTTTCTTCGCTTGCATGTCAAATTTTATTTATTTATTTGCAAAACTTTTATATACCACATTTCCAAAGATCAGTGGCGGTTTACATCAAACAATGTCAAAATACATAGAACAATGCATAGCTATATAACATTATAACATGTAGCAACTATATACTGTTAGGATAACAAGATCAGAACATCTATTTTTTTTTTTTTTTTTATTTTATTTTTATTTTTTTACATATATGCAAATTAAAAGAATCAGCTTAGTTCATTTTTAGAAACTATAGGTGAAACAAATTGAAAAGGTGTATTCAGGTTGCGTTATGGCGGATGAGAGGCCATTTCCAGGTCACAATCTATATCTTTTATAATTAAATATTGAACATCGATGCTTATCGTCTATGAAAATGCTTATCTTTTATCATTTGTTTTTCCTCTTCCGATCGTCTCACTTATAATCCCAACGCAAATCCAGCACTGTAGCGTTTCACAAGTTGTGCGTTTCATCAGGGGATCTGCAATGTAGCGATGCGGGCGAAACCGTTCTCAATGGCTCCAGTTCAACTAACTCATTTCGGTTACAGAAATGCCGCGCCGCGATGCCTCTGTGGCATCGACATCTTCCAGGGCTTCGTCTTCCTCCCATGGATCTCAGGTAACTAAACATAAATCTAGCCGGTCCTCAAAGGGTAGATCTCCTTCTAAACATCTAAATGCCTCTGGTGTTGCCCTTGAGGGACTTTCACTGGCAAAATTGCCCCGGCGGGAGGCTTCGGCTTCCAAAGCACTAACGGGGCTCCAGGATGTTCTCGAGGCTTCAACCTCGGCACAACTACTGGCACCATGCTCTGGGGTTCCGGCCTCTTCTACCGGTACCGACACCCAAGCATCGGCAGGGTCGATAGACCAGAGATTCTTTGCTATCGAACGCAGTCTAGTGGCTCTTCTCACGGCTTCGGTACCATTGAAACTGCTTCAGACACCCCAGAACCAGTACCAACTGCATTAGCATCAGCGGGTATGCCACCCATACCGAGTCGTGCGTCTGTTTCCGGCATCAACAGATCGGTACCGGAACAACCCGATACCAACTTCAATCGATACCAGTACCGTGCTTTGCACGATCACTGGGATCTGAGGTTTTTTGAATCCTCTGAGTCTGAAGACTCCGACTCTGCTGATACAAGAGTACTTCTCCCTGAGGATTCCTCTTCTCCTCGAGGATTCCTCTTCTCCTCAGCGCACAGTGTCTCCGCCAGAGGATATGTCCTTTCAGGACTTTATCTGTGATGTGGCCCGAAGCCTTTCCATCACAGTAGCTCCTGAAAAAGAGCCTAGGGCAAAGGAGTTGGAAATTCTCCAATACCCTAAGGCTCCCAAAGAGGCAGCTACTCTGCCTATTCATGAGATTTTACATGATCTTATGCTAAGGATGTGGGAAACGACTTTAACCACATCTCCTCATTCTCGAAGACTCGATACCATGTATCGAGTTCCACCTTGTCCTGGCTTTCAAAAAACTCAAATTACCACACCATTCAATGGTGGTGGAATCCGCCATGAGAAGGATGAAAAGTGGAGAGAGACATGCATCCAATCCTCCAGGTCGTGAATGTAGGACTCTCGATGCCTTTGGGCGTCGATGCTTCCATGCTCTCAGCTAGGATCAGTTCCTATATCTTGTATATGGGAATGTTCCTTAAAGAGGTCACAGGAGACTTGGAGCTTATGAGCCCCCTCCTTCCTGATGACAAAAGGCAAGACTATCTTACTCTAGTCAAGCATTCTCAGGATATTTCCAAGTTTGTAAATCATGCAGCCTTTGACTATTTTGAGTGCATAAGCAGAACCTCTGCTATTGCCATTGGAGCACGTCGGATTGCCTGGCTTCAGGCATCTGACTTGGAAATTTGGGTACAGGATAAATTAGGAAACATTCCTTGCACAGGAGAAAATCTCTTCGGCAAGAATTGGCAGGAGAAGGCTAATGAGATAGATGCTGACAGTATCACCTTGGATAGATTGTCCAAATCTACAGCCGATCCTGCAAGGAAAAAATCCTCTAAGAAACCATTTTTCAGTAAGAAAAAACTTTTATCCTTCCTATACCCAACAGGGACACCATCCAGGTCAGACTGCCCAAAAGGGACAACAGCAACAACCTAGACAACAAAAGAAGCCAAAAGCTGCAAAACCTCAGCCACCTCAGCAGGCTCAGCCTCCTCAGGGGCTTTGACTCCTCTCTAGAGAACTTTGCCTTCCTGCCTCTGAACGGTCCAGGGCCCTCGACCATTCCAGGCAGGTTATGTCATTTTGCCCACAGATGGTACCAAATAACAGCAGAAAATTGGACTCTGTCCATTGTACGAGAGGGGGTACAAGCTTCATTTTCACAGCATGCCCTCTCCTACAATTGTAAGACAGTTTAATTCTCAGACCTCTCTCGACAGTCTCTTAGGTCAAGAAGTCACAATGCTCCTTGCTCAAGGAGCAATAGAGGAAGTACCCATTCCTCATCAGGGTACAGGGTTCTACTCCCCCTATTTTCCTATTCCAAAGAAAACGGGGGGATGTTGACCCATTTTAGACCTCAGAGAATTGAACAAATATTTGTTCCGAGAGAAGTTCAAAATGGTTTTTCTAGGAACTCTGCTGCCATACCTTCAAAATCAGGATTGGCTTTGTTCTCTAGATCTCAAGGATGCGTATACTCATATTCTCATCCATCCAAATCACAGGAGATTCCTCCGATTCCTGTTTCAAGGAAAGCACTACCAATACAAGGTTCTTCCCTTTGGCCTGGCTTCTGCGCCAAGAGTGTTCACAAAATGCCTGGGCTGTGATACCAGCATTTCCCCGCACTCTGGAAATATTCATCTTCCCTTACTTAGGCGACTGGCTCATTCGAGTCCCTACAGTGCCAGAAGCCAGCTCTGCTCTGTTAAGCACAATGCAAATCCTTCAGTATTTGGGACTGGTCATAAACCTCCCAAAATCCAATCTTGCTCCCACTCAGTCCCTAGAGTTCATAGGAGCTCATCTGGATACCAGACAGACAAGGGCTTTCCTTCCACAGTCGTACTATCTCCAGGAACAAGCAGGAATGAGTCTTCACATATGGGTATCGTCGGTACCGACGGAACCTGCACGGGAACGCTCCCCAGCGTCCAGAAAGAAAACTTTTGGGAGCATCCCACAGCGCCTGCGCACTGCCTTCCCGCCTTTCCCAACCGCCTCTCTCCAGTTCTTCTTTTCCGCGGAGCCAGCAGGTCATGTTCCTGTCACCGCTGAAGAAGTTCTTTATTTTCTTTTATTTCTTTGGTCGCGCGTCTGCCTTCTTCGACGTCGGACCGGTACCGCCGGTCTTTCTTTCTTTCTTAAAAAAAAAAAAAAACTACCGTTGCCCACTTCTGTGCTTTTTTTTCTTTTTGTGCCTTAGGCCTAGGAAAGATTTTCCTCATGGAAAAGCCCGCTTCCGGGTTTAAAAAGGGCACGAAGTGCAGCGGCACTATTTCTGTCACCGACATCCATGAATGGTGTCTAAAATGTTTGGGTCCTGACCACTCCATCACGGACTGTGAGTCCTGTGCCATGATGTCTAAAAGGGGTCGACAGAATTGAGCAGCCAAGCTCAGTACCCTGTTTCCCTCTGATGCAGCTTCGGTGGCATCGACGTCTTCCAGGGCTGCTTCTTCCTCCCATGGATCTCAGGTAACCAAACATAAGTCCAGCCGGTCCTTGAAGGGTAGATCTCCTTCTAAGTATCGAGATGCCTCCGGGCTTGCTCTCGAGGATCCTGCACCGGCAAAATTACCCCGGCGGGAGGCTCTGGCTTCCAAAGCTTTATCTATGGGGTCACAGGTTGACATCGATGGCTTGGCCTCAACCGATCACCTGTTGCCATGCTCTGGGGTACCGGTGGTTCCCACTGGTACCGACATCCAGACATTGGTGGCGTCAATGGATCAGAATATTCTGACCATGCAGCGTGCCATTACGGCATTCATACAGGCTGCGACGCCTCCGGTACCGCAACAAACTCCATTGTCGGTACCGGTTCCGGCACCGATATCGGTCCCGGTGCTGGTACCAATTGCATCGACATCGGCTTCGGTGTCGACTGCAGCGGTACCCTGTCCTGTGATGCCCATCGGTACCGATCACTCCCGATGTCGATACCACTCTGTATGCGTATCGGGCTCTGCAGGAGCATCCAGACAGGCGATACTTCGATTCCTCCAAAGACTCTGATGAATCAGAGGCTTCTGTCGAAGCATCGGTACTCCTTCCTCAGGAGCCCTCTTCTCCAAAAAGAAGAATGTCTCCTCCAGAGGATTTGTCTTTTCAAGACTTCATTAGGGAAGTGGCCAGGGGCCTCTCCATTTCAGTGGCCCCTGAACCAGAACCTAGAGCCAAGAAATTGGATATTTTACAATATCCTAAGGCTCCTAAAGAGGCAGCTACTTTACCAATTCATGAGATCCTTTATGATCACATGATAGGCATATGGGAGACTCCTCTCACCACCTCCCCTCATTCCCGTAGGTTGGACACCATGTACCGTGTCCCTCCTTGTCCTGGCTTTCATAAGACTCGGCATCCTCACCACTCTATTGTGGTGGAGTCTGCTATGAAGAAGATAAAGAGTGCAAAAAGACACTCCTCTAATTCTCCAGGAAGAGAATGCAGAACCTTAGATGCTTTTGGCAGGAGAATTTTCCAGGCCAATATGCTTGCTGCCAGAATCAACTCCTATAGTCTCTATATGGGGATGTTTCTAAAAGAAGTTACAGATCATCTGCAAACTTTATCTCCTTTTATCTCAGAAGATAAAAGGGAGGAGTTTCTCACCTGGCTTAAGCATGCCCAGGATGTTCCAAATTTTCCAACCGTGCAGCCTTTGACTCTTATGAGTGTGCCAGCAGAGCCTCGGCTATTGCCATAGGTGCACGCAGAGTGACTTGGTTACAAGCTTCTGATTTGGAACCTTGGTTCCAGGATGGATTAGAAAATCTTCCTTGTACAGGTGAAAACCTTTCTGCCAAGGATTGGCAAGCAAAGGCCACTCAGATGGATGCTGAGAATTCTGCTTTAGATAGACTTTCAAAGTCTACTTCTGCTCCTGTTAGAAAAAGGTTATTCAAAAAGGCTTTCTTTCCCAAAAAGGGGAAATATTATCCTGTTTATGGTCAGCAGGCATCTTCTGCAGGTTGTTTTGCTGCAAAGCGGCAGCAACAACCTAAACAGGCCAAGCCCAAGGCTGCAAGGTCTGCTACGGCCCAACAGCCTCAGCCTCCTCAGGGCCTTTGACTTACAACTAGAGAACTTAGCCTTTCTGGCTCTAAAAGAACCAGAATCTCTCACCATTCCAGGAAGGTTAGCTCACTTTGCTCCCAGATGGGATCACATCACAACAGAGCAATGGACCCTTTCCATCATAAGGGAGGGGTACAAGCTTCATTTCTTAAACCTTCCTCCCCATACCATGGTGAGACAGTTCAATTCTCCAACATCTCTCCTCGTCCTTCTGGGTCAGGAGATTGCAACCCTTCTTGCCCAAGGGGCAATAGAAGAAGTACCCCTTCTTCAACAGGGCTCAGGGTTCTACTCCCCCTATTTTCTTATCCCAAAGAAAACAGGGGGCTACAGACCCATATTAGATCTGAGAGAATTGAACAAGTTTCTATGCAAGGAGAAATTCAAGATGACTTCTCTCGGAACTCTCCTTCCATTCCTTCAGAGTCAGGATTGGCTTTGTTCTCTAGATCTCAAGGATGCGTACACCCATGTCCTCATCCATCCAACACACAGAAGGTTCCTTCGGTTCCTTTATCAAGGAAAGCACTACCAATACAGAGTGCTTCCTTTCGGTCTGACCTCTGCTCCAAGAGTGTTCACAAAATGCATGGCAGTAGTAGCTGCATTTGTACGCACTCTAGGAATATTTGTATTCCCATATCTGGACGACTGGCTCATCCGAGCTCCATCCCAGTCAGAGGCCCAGGCTTCCCTAGCCTGCACAAGGCTTGTTCTTCAGTATCTGGGACTTGTAATAAACATCTCAAAATCACAACTCACCCCTACTCAGTCATTGGAGTTCATAGGGGCCTTGCTGGATACCACAACTGCAAGGGCCTATCTTCCCCAGGCCCGTTGCCTACGCTTGGTGCAGTTAGCCTCACAAATTCAGTTAAAGTCCCATTTAACTGCTCGAGAGATGTTACAACTGTTAGGCCACATGGCATCCAGCATGCATGTGGTTCCTTATGCTCTACTTCACATGAGGGCAGCTCAGTGGACTTTGTCCACCCAATGGACCCAGGCATCAGGGTGCCTGTCAGACAAAATAGCAACCTCCAGTCGCCTCTTTTGGTCCCTCCAGTGGTGGAAGTCCACTCAAAATCTGTTGCTGGGGTCCCCCTTTCAACAGTTGCTACCCAAAGCAACTCTTACAACAGATGCCTCTCCAAAGGGTTGGGGAGCTCATCTACAAGATTTCTCCACCCAGGGCATCTGGTCTCCACAGGAGACATCTCTACATATCAACCTCTTAGAGCTCAGAGCAATTTTTCTAGCTCTGTCTTCCACACCCTGCTCAGCTACAAGACAGTCCTCATCCACACGGACAACCAAGTAGCCATGTTCTACGTGAACAAGCAGGGCGGGACTGGCTCTCTGTCGCTTTGCAATGAAGCTTTGAGATTGTGGGCCTTCGCCAGAGAGCATCAAATTCATCTCATGGCAGTGTATCTTCCAGGAGTCCAAAACTCTTGGGCAGACAGACTCAGTCGAGTTCTGCTCCCACACGAATGGTCCCTCCATGGGGACCAGATAGCCAGGATCTTTCAAATTTGGGGAACCCCAGACATAGACTTGTTTGCAAGTCCGTGGAATGCCAAACTTCCCCGGTTCTGTTCCAGGATTCCGTGTCAGGGAGTTCAGGCCAGGGATGCCTTCCTCCTTCATTGCGGGCAAGACTTCCTTTATGCCTTTCCACCCATTCCCCTAATTCCCAAGACACTATTCAAGCTTCAGAGAGACAAGGGGTCTATGATCCTCATAGCACCACGTTGGCCACGCCAAGTGTGGTACCCTCTACTTCTGCATCTCTCTCAAGCTCCCTCCCTGGACTTGGGATCTGCTCCAGACCTCCTGTCCCAGGAGGAGGGAACATTGTGGCACCCATATCCCAAGTCTCTTCATCTCAGGGCCTGGTTGCTGAAGGCCTAGACCTTCAAGATTTGCATCTTTCTCAGCAAGTGAAGGATATCCTTCATGCTTCCAGAAAGCCTTCCACTAGACGTTCCTATGCTTTTAAATGGAAAAGGTTTACCATTTGGTGTGCACAGAAGGGTCTTAACCCTCTTGCAATACCTCTGAACTCTTTACTAGACTATTTACTGCATTTATCCCATGCAGGCCTTAAAACAAATTCAGTAAGAGTCCATTTGAGTGCTATTGCAGCATCCCTTAAGCCTCTCAATGGACAGCCTATTTCCTCTCATCCTCTTATTGCAAGATTCATGAGAGGCCTTCTTTTAACCAAACCTCCCATTAGACCACCTCCAGTGGCATGGGACTTGAATTTGGTTCTTGGCCAGCTTATGAAGCCACCCTTTGAACCCTTAGCCACTACCTCTTTGAAATTCCTTTCCTGGAAGGTTATTTTTCTCATTGCAGTCACCTCAGCTCGCCGCATCAGTGAGCTGCAAGCCTTGGTGGCTAATCCTCCTTATACAAGGTTCCACCATGACAAGGTAGTCCTCAGGACTAATCCACACTTTATGCCTAAAGTGGTCTTACCTTTTCATCTGAACCAGGAGGTGTTTTTACCTGTCTTTTTTCCAGGACCTCATGCATCAAGTGCAGAGAGGAATCTCCATACTCTGGATTGTAAGAGCGCTCGCTTTTTACTTACAAAGGACACAGCAACATAGAAAGTCCTCTCAACTCTTTGTTGCTTTTGATCCCTCTCATTTGGGACTTCCAGTCTCTATGAGAAGTCTGTCCAATTGGATTGCTCAGTGTATTTCTTTCACCTACCAGAGTAAGAACCTTTCTCTGGAGGGCCATGTCACAGCTCACAATGTGAGAGCCATGGCAGCCTCTATGGCTCATCTAAATTCTGTGTCCATCGACCAAATCTGTCAAGCGGCCACCTGGGCCTCGGTTCATACCTTTACAGCCCATTACTGCTTGGACAAGAACTCCCGCCGGGATGCCTTGTTTGGTCAGGCTGTTCTCAAACACCTGTTCCATAACTAATCAACTCCTACCCCCCATCCCTGGTTGGATGCCTGAGATCCATGGGGTGAGGTAGAGCCCTTCTCAGGGACTCACAACCTTGGAGATCTCCCTGGCATCTCTAGCTGGGGAGTCCCCATATGTGAAGACTCATTCCTGCTTGTTCCTGGAGATAGCACAGTTACTTACCTGTAACAGGTGATCTCTGGGAACAGCAGGTATAAGTCTTCACAACCCACCCACCTCCCCTAGGAGTTGTATCTCTCTCTCTATCTTTCCTTTCCTCTCTCTCTCTTTTTGTCTCAGCTTAAAACTCGAACTGGAGAGAGGCGGTTGGGAAAGACGGGAAGGCAGCGCGCAGGCGCTGTGGGATGCTCCCAAAAGCTTTCTTTCTGGACGCTGGGGAGCGTTCCTGCGCAGGCTCCGTCGGTACCGACGATACCCATATGTGAAGACTTATTCCTGCTGTTCCCAGAGATCACCTGTTACAGGTAAGTAACTGTGCTGTCTTCGCATAGTACAACTAGCTTCCCTAGCAGTGCCCAAACCTTGTCTCACTGCTCGGGAAATGATACAATTGCTAGGCCACATGGCATCCACCGTGCATGTGGTTCCTTATGCTTGCCTCCATATGCGAGCAGCCCAGCGGACTTCATCTACTCAGTGGACCTGTGTCCACTGGCAGCCTCAGGCTGCCTGTCGGACAAAATAACAAACTCAAATTGTCTTATTTCGTCCCTCCATTGGTGGCAATCACCTAGAAATCTTCTGGTGGTTTCTCCTTTCCAGCAACCCCTATCCCAAGCCGCCCTAATAACAGATGCATCACAGGTGGGATGGGGAGCCCACCTGCACGATCTCTTTACCCAGGGTACCTGGACGCCACAGGAGGACTGTCTTCACATCAACCTCCTGGAGCTCAGAGCAGTCTTCTTTGCTCTTCGAGTATTTCATGCCCAGCTCAGCTACAACACAGTCCTAGTTCAAACGGACAATCAGGTAGCTATGTTCTATGTGAACAAGCAGGGCAGAACAGGCTCTCTGTCGCTCTGCAACGAAGCTTTGTGACTATGGGCCCTCGCCAGAGAGCATCAGATTCATCTCCTTGCGGTGTATCTTCCAGGCATCCAAAACTCTTGGGCAGACAAACTCAGTCAAGTTCGACTTCCACATGAATGGTCTCTCCATGCAGACCAGGTTGCCCAAATATTTCAGATTTGGGGAACCCCCGGACATAGACCTCTTTGCAAGTCCGCTGAATGCCAAATGTCCCCGGTTCTGTTCCAGAATTCCGACTCAATGTTGTCAGGCAAGGGATGCCTTCCTCCTCCACTGGGATCAGGACTTCCTATATGCCTTCCCACCCATTTCCCTCATCCCCAAAACCCTATTCAAGCTTCAGAGAGACAGAGGTCATATGATCCTCATAGCTCCACTTTGGCCACAGCAAACGTGGTACCCTCTACTCCTACATCTCTCTCAAGCTTCGTCTCTGGAGTTGGGATCTGCTCCAGATCTCCTTTCTCAGGAGGGCGGGATGCTGTGGCATCCAAATCCCCAGTCTCTGCATCTCAGGGCCTGGTTGCTGAAAAGCCTAGAAGTTCAGGATCTTAACCTTTCTCAACAGGTAAAGGATATCCTTCATGCTTCTAGGAAACCCTCCACTAGACGCTCGTATGCCTTTAAGTGGAAAAGGTTTACCATATGGTGCACGCAGAAGGGTCTTAAGCCTCTTGCCATACCTCTGGAATCAATACTGGAGTATCCCCTTCATTTGTCAAATGCGGGTCTCAAGACAAATTCAGTAAGAGTCCATCTTAGTGCTGTTGCAGCTTCTTACAAGCCTCTAAGTGGACAACCTATTTCCTCTCATCCTCTCATAGCAAGATTTGAGAGGCCTTCTTTTAACAAAGCCTCCCATTAAGCCACCACCGGTGGCATGGGACTTAAATCTGGTGCGCGAGCAGCTCATGAAATCGCCCTTTGAACCATTAGCCACTACATCTTTGAAATTCCTTTCTTGGAAAGTCATCTTCCTCATTGCAATCACATCAGCACGTCGCATCAGTGAATTTCAAGCGTTAGTGGCTGATCCTTCTTATACAAGGTTCCACCATGATAAGGTAGTTTTTAGTACTCAACCACACTTTTTGCCAAAGGTGGTTTCGCCTTTCCTTTTAAACCAAGCGGTTTACCTTCTCCAGGACCAAGCAGGAAGTCAGTCCTCACATATGGGTGACGTCGGCGCCGACGGAGCCCTCGCGGAGCAATTTTCCCCAGCTTTCAAAGAAAGCCTTTGGGAATTGCAGCGCGCATGCGCGGTCCTCTTCCCGCCCAAGGGTGCCATCTTGCTCAGTCTTCTTTTTTCCACGGAGCCCTACAGATGTTGCCTGTGAATCCCCGCAGAAAAGTTGATTTTCCTCTATTTTTATCTATTTTTTCTTCGGTTCGACGCCGGTTCTGTTCCCGCCCGGACTCGCGACGCCGGTTACGAGTCCGTCCTTTATTTTTCGGGTTTTTTTGTCCTTCGTGACAGTTTTCGCGCTTTTTTCCTTTTTTCCCTGGCTGCCCGGTCGTTCGACCTCGCAGGGGCCCTTTTTCCCCCGATGGCGGCCAGTGGTTTCAAAAAGTGTGACCTCTGTAAGAAACTTATGTCTCTTACAGACACTCACGACTTCTGCCTCCGCTGCCTCGGCCCAGATCATGACCCCATGATCTGCACGCCATGCGGCAAAATGTCCTCAAAAGCATTGAGGAGTCGGCAGCACCAGTGGGAGCGTATCTTCTCTTACTCCGGCCGGGCTCGGACCTCGTCAGAGGCTTCGACGTCTCGGGACTCTGGTCCTGAGCATCGTCGGAGTTCCTCTGAGAGGGGGTCTCCTACCCGGGAACATCATCGGAAGAAGAAACCCGCGAGGGCAGGATCGGTGGACGCTCCTGGTTCCTCGAGGGCCAGGTCGCATAGCCCCGATTCCCGTCCCGGGTCCTTGGAGTCGGAAAGGCCGTCAAAACATCCTCGACTCGAGGTGGACTTGCCCGCTCACGTAAGTACGGTTGTCCTCGTGGACTCGCCTCCGAAGGACCCGACGTCGGGCCCGACGCCGTCAGGGGCTGCTGGGTCTCCTGAGCTCGGACTCAGGTTGACGGCCTTGGAGTGCAGTTTGTCTGCCTTCTTGGACCAGCAGCGGGCATTAATCGCTGGCCTCGCTGGCGCTTCTGCCCTGACCGCCGGGACGTCGACCTCCAAGTCGACCCCGGAGACCGAGCCGATCCTCGAGTCCATGAGGGCTCGAGTCGATCCTCGGTCGAGGTCTCCTTCGGCCTCCCGTTCGGGACCGCGGTCGTCGGGGCGGATGGCATCAGTGCCCGCCCGACCGGAGCCGGTCGACGACTCCTCCGAGGAGTCGGCCTGGGAATCTGAGGACGAAGAGTCACCTGGTTCCTTTCAGACTCGGTGTGTCCCTTCGGACTCCCCTGAGTCCGAACCTCGGAGACGGTCCCCCCCGGAGGATACCCGGTTCTCGGACTTCGTGAGGGATATGGCCAAAGCCTTGGCCTTCCCTGCGGATCCCGAGGAGGAGCCTAGAGTCGAAGAACTCGATGCTCTCCAATATGACTCTCCCCCGAAGGAGGCCTTTATTGTACCGGTTCCTCCAATGCTGGAACGGCTTCTTTTCCGCATGTGGGAGAGCCCGGCGTCGTCGCCGGTGTTAAGCAAGCGGGTCGATTCCATTTATCGAGTCCGCAAGAGCCCCGGGTTCCAAAAGGCACAACTACCGCACCATTCCATGGTGGTGGAATCGGCCATGCATAGACTGAAAAGTCAAAAAATGCACTCCTCGGTGCCCCCTGGTAGGGAAGCCCGAAGCCTGGATGCCCTCGGTAGGAAGTGCTTCCAGGGCTCTATGCTTGCTTGTCGAGTCCAGACATACCAGCTCGACATGGGCATGTATCTCCGAGATCTGGCTAAAGAAATAGCCGGGTTCTCTGCTGATCTCTCCGATGAACCTTTGCAGAGGTTCCAATCCTTGTCTACTGGCATTCGGGAGTGCTCCAAGTTTATCTCTCGAGCAGCCTAGGATGGTTTTGAGGCTTCGGCTCGAGTAGCCGCGGCTGGCATTGGTGGACGCCGCCAGGCTTGGCTTCAGACGTCCGACCTCGATCCCTGGGTTCAGGACAAGTTGGTCGATGTCCCCTGCCGAGGTGATAACCTCTTTGGCAAGCCCATGGATGAGAAGGCTGCACAAATCGAGACGGAGACTCTCACCAGGACTCGTCTCTCAAGGAAGACCTCTGCCCCTTCTCAAAAGAAGAAGGCCTCGGGGAAAAAGCCCTTTTACCCGAGGAAAGGTGCTGCCTATAAATACTACCCTCAGTATCAGGCCTCACCAGCTCCCCCACAGGGAAAGCAGGCCAAGGGACGGGGTAATGGGTCCCGTAGGCAGCAAGCCCCCAAGCCTGCACCACCGGCCCCTGCTCAGCAGGGTGGGGGTTTTTGACTTCCTCAGCATAGCCTCTCCCCCTCAGCTGGTTTCTCTCAGCACAGGAGGCCGGCTGGTCCACTTTGCCCACAGGTGGTCCAACATCACCGCAGATACCTGGGTGCTTCAGATAGTCCAAAAGGGCTATCTGCTTCATTTTCACCAGGTACCTCCCTCCTACTTTCCAGGGGAGCCTTCCAGACTCCCTCTGCACAGGGATTTACTCCTTCAGGAGTTAGCAAGTCTTCTTCAGGAACAAGCCGTGGAACCGGTGCCCCACCACCTGAAGGGTCACGGGTTTTATTCCAGATACTTCCTGATTCCGAAAAGGACGGGAGGCCTCAGACCCATCCTAGACTTGCGAAACCTCAACAAGTTCCTTGCAAAGGAAAAGTTCAAAATGCTTACCCTTGGAATCCTGCTGCCCTACCTCCAGCAGGGAGACTGGCTATGCTCCTTAGATCTAAAGGCTGCGTATACTCATATCCTTATTCATCCAGACCACAGACAATACCTCAGGTTTGTTGTGGACGGACGCCATTACCAGTACCGAGTACTGCCTTTCGGCCTATCCTCCGCCCCCAGAGTGTTCACCAAATGCCTAGCAGTGGTGGCGGCCTCTCTGAGACTTCAAGGTCTCTTTGTGTTCCCATACCTGGACGACTGGCTCATCAGGGCCCAGTCTGCTCAAGAAGCCACTCAGGCTACTCATCGCACTGTGGCTCTGCTCCAGCACTTGGGTTTTGTCATAAACTTCGCAAAGTCCACTTTGCTCCCCTCTCAAGATCTCAAATTCATTGGCGCCAGGTTGGACACCCTTCAGGCGCGGGCCTTCCTGCCTCTGGACAGGGCCCAAAGGCTCATGGATCTCGCCAGCCGCTTTCACAGCAATTCCCTGGTCTCGGCCAGGCAATTTCTGAGACTGCTCGGCCATATGGCTTCCACGGTCCATGTGACCCCCAATGCCTGACTGAACATGCGTCCTGCTCAGTGGTGCCTTCGCAATCAATGGCATCAAGCCACAGGGAGCCTAGCGGACTCCGTACAGATCTCCGACCAGCTGGTCTCTTCTCTACAATGGTGGCTTCATCTGCCAAACCTGGTACTAGGAGTGACTTTTCAGCCCCCTACGCATTCTCAGGTCCTGACCACCGATGCTTCTCTCCTGGGTTGGGGAGCACATTGCCAAAGGACATGTACTCAAGGCCTCTGGACTCCTTGGGAGTCTGCTCAGCAGATAAACTTCCTGGAGCTCAGAGCCCATCCGCCTAGCGCTCAAAGCATTCTCTCACCTGGTTTCTCACCAGTCGGTGCTGATACAGACAGACAATCAGGTTGCAATGTTCTATGTGAACAAGCAAGGCGGGACAGGCTCCTTACTTCTCTGTCAGGAGGCACAAAAGCTATGCTCTTGGGCTGTCCACCATGGAATTATCCTCAAAGCTGTCTATCTCCCAGGTCAAGAAAATTACTTGGCCGACAAGCTGAGCAGGATCCTC
This sequence comes from Ichthyophis bannanicus, assembly GCA_033557465.1. Taxonomy (NCBI): domain Eukaryota; kingdom Metazoa; phylum Chordata; class Amphibia; order Gymnophiona; family Ichthyophiidae; genus Ichthyophis; species Ichthyophis bannanicus. The sequence continues at coordinate 16,486,296 of CM066042.1, forward strand.
CAACCGCACGAGTGGAGGCTGGATCCGCTGGTGGTTCAGCGAATCTTTCTCAAGTGGGGCCTCCACACCATGGATCTGTTTGCCAGTCCTCTGAACAGGCAACTTCCCAGATTCTGCTCTCGACAACCGCATCCTCTGAGTAGCGGCGGATGCTTTTCTGATTCCATGGTCCACAGGCCTTTTATATGCCTTTCCTCCCATGCCGCTGGTGTCTCGGACTCTCTTCAAGGTTCTCAGGGACAAAGCCTCGATGATCCTAGTGGCTCCCCGGTGGCCGAGACAACCTTGGTTCCCGCTTCTGATGCAGCTAGCGGTAGACACTCCTCTTCCACTGGGATTTCAGCCCGACCTCCTGTCGCAGGATCACGGGACGCTCCTGCACCCCAACCTCCGGTCCCTTCATCTGATGGCCTGGCTGCTGAAAGGGTAGTCCTTGCTCCTCTCCAGCTTCCTCCAGATGTGGAAGAGGTCGTCTTGACCTCCAGGAGACCTTCCACCCGGAAGTCCTACGCTCTTAAGTGGCGTCGGTTCTCAGTCTGGTGTACTCAGCAGTCGCAAGACCCCTTCTCCTGTTCAACATCAGTGGTCTTGCAGTACTTGCTTTCCCTTTCCAATCTTGGACTTAAGTCCAACTCGGTCAAGGTCCACCTCAGTGCTATTTCTGCGCACCACCTACCGGTGGATGGTAGACCTCTTTCCAGCCACCCTCTGGTGGCTCGTTTTCTCCGAGGCCTCCTGCTCCTTAAACCACCTTTGCGCCCGCCAGCTCCGAACTGGGATCTCAATGTGGTTTTACAGCGGCTTACCTGTCCGCCTTTTGAGCCTATGGCTACCTGTCCTCTTCGTTTTCTTTCCTGGAAAACCTTGTTCTTGGTGGCCCTCACTTCTGCGAGACGCGTTAGTGAGCTGCAGGCCCTGGTATCTGATCCTCCTTACACTAGGTTCTACAAGAACCGGGTAGTCCTACGGACTCACCCTAAGTTTATTCCTAAAGTGGTTTCCCCTTTTCACATCAACCAGGAGGTGGTACTTCCGACCTACTTTCCCAGGCCACACTCCAGCCGAGCTGAAATGGTCCTGCATACCCTGGACTTTAGAAGGGCGCTGAACTTCTACCTTGACCGTACGCGGGAGCACCGAAGGGCGGTTCAGCTCTTCGTGTCTTATGACCCCAACAAGTTGGGGCTCCCTGTCTCCAAGCGTACTCTGTCCATTTGGATTGCGGACTGCATCGCTTGGGCTTACGAGGCTGCGGGCCTCGTGCTGGAAGGTAGAGTCACCGCTCATCGTGTTCGGGCGAAGGCTACGTCAGTGGCTTACCTCCGCTCTGTTCCGTTGGCAGACATCTGCCGGGCCGCTACTTGGTCTTCAAGCCAGACTTTTGCAGCCCATTACTGCCTGGAGAGGGAGTCCCGCAGGGACAGTGCTTTCGGACAGGCAGTCCTCCGTAACCTCTTCGAGGTATAGGCAACTCCTACCCTCCATCCCGGATGTTGGGCTACCGGTTGGAGACGGATTCAGAGAAGATTCCTTCCTTCTGTGCTGCTGAGCTAGAGGGAGCTCATTTTTGTGCTTAGGGTCTCCGGTAGCCTTAAGCTTGGGAGTCCCATATGTGAGGACTGACTTCCTGCTTGGTCCTGGAGAAAGCGTAGTTACTCACCTGTAACAGGTGTTCTCCAGGAGCAGCAGGAATCAGTCCTCACAACCCTCCCTCCTCCCCTTGGAGTTGCAGTTATATGCTTTCGTTTTTGCTAATTTTTGCTGTCTTTTAGCTATGTCATCTGACTGAGCAAGATGGCACCCTTGGGCGGGAAGAGGACCGCGCATGCGCGCTGCAATTCCCAAAGGCTTTCTTTGAAAGCTGGGGAAAATTGCTCCGCGAGGGCTCCGTCGGCGCCGACGTCACCCATATGTGAGGACTGATTCCTGCTGCTCCTGGAGAACACCTGTTACAGGTGAGTAACTACGCTTTCCTGTATTCTTTCCGAGGCCTCCAGTGCAGAAAGGAACCTTCATACCTTGGACTGTAAAAGAGCTTTGGCCTTTTACTTGCAAAGGACGAAGCAACATAGAAAATCTTTGTTGCTTTTGATCCTAGTCATTTGGGACTTCCAGTTTCCAAAAGAACTCTATCTGGATTGCTCGGTGCATATCCTTTGCCTATGAAAGTAAAAACCTTCCTCTTGAAGGCCATGTCACAGCTCACAATGTGAGAGCCATGGCAGCCTCAGTGGATCATCTTCACTCTGTCTATCGATGACATCTGTCAAGCAGCTACTTGGGCTTCGGTACATACCTTCAGTCCACTGCTGCTTAGACAAGGACTCCCGCTGGGATGCCTTGTTTGGCCAGGCTGTTCAACACCTTTTTCAACTCCTACCCACCGTCCCTGGTAGGATGCCAGAGATCCATGGGGGAGAAGTATGGCCCTTTCACAAGGCCTAACAGCTTCCTGGGGCCATCTCCCTGGCATATGCAGCTAGGGAGTCCCCATATGTGAAGACTATATTCCTGCTTGTTCCTGGAGATGGTGTAGTTACTCATCTGTAACAGGTGATCTCCGGGAACAGCAGGAATTTAGTCTTCACAGCCCGCCCACCTCCCCTAGGAGTTGTATCTCTCCCTCTCTCTTTTTTTTTTTTTTCTTAGCTATAAACTCAACTGGAGAGGGACAGTTGGAAAGGCGGGAAGGCAGCATGCAGGCACTGTGGGATGCTCCCAAAAGCTTTCCTATTGGACGCTGGGGAGAGTTCCCGCACAGGCTCTGTCTGTACCGACGATACCCATATGTGAAGACTAAATTCCTGCTCTTCCTGGAGATCACCTGTTACAGGTGAGTAACTACGCTTTATGTGTTTTAGGAAGGAAAGTACATAATATTGGTTCAGAAACTATATTGAAATAAAAATTCATCAATTTGTTTTATTTTTTCCAAAAAACAAAAAAACGAAGATACAATGTCAGAAGTATATCACTATGGGATATTAAATCTGAATCATTTTATATCATTAAAGTCAATGTGGTGGAAACCCTTTGGCATCGATGGTAGCTTGGCAACTTTTGGGCATTGATTCAACAAGTTTCTCAAGGTCCTCCTTTTTGATTCTATGGAACCAGGAACTGATAATGCACTTGGATGCTTTGATGCCTCAGCAGTCTTCAATTGAATTGAGGTCCATTCGCTAACATCCAGACATATTTGACACATCTGACAGCCGTCACAAGGACTGTATACCCTTGGGAAGATCCTTGTGCGGTATGGTCTGAGTGTGCTAAAATGTCCTTCAAAATAACAGTCCTTTTGGCAGTTGTCAGATGTGTCAAATATGTCTGGATGTCAATGAATGGACTAATCCTCAGACTAATAGAATTTTAGTTGTAAACATACCACCAGTTATTTGTCGGCATGAGCTGTCTGTGGTCATTTGCCCATGTAATAAAATCTATGTGGGCAGAACATGTCAGCAGGTCAAAATTTGTTTAATGGAACATAAATCTTGTTTAAATACCCACACTGTCACAGCACTGATTGTACAACCTTGTTGTTAAGTGCTGTAGAGTCGGAGTCGACTCATGGCGACCCTCTGGATAGCTATCCTAAATTGTGTTCGGTCTTGAGTCAGGCGGCTCATTGTTGACAGACTGGTACCCATAGCTGCTGCTGTTGTCTCGATCCATCTCATTGCTGGCCTTCCTCTTTTGCGTTGACCTTCTATCTTGACAAGCATGATGTCTTTCTCTAAACCGCACTGATGCAGAATAGCACGGTATATAAGAGAATGTAAATAAAATAAAATAAATAAATGATCTCTCTCTTCACATGATGTGTCCAAAGTATGAAAGGCGAAGTCTTGTCATCTGAGCTTCTTAAGAAAGCTTAGGTTTGATCTCCTCTAGTACTGACTGGTTTGTTCTTCGGGCAGTCCATGGTATACACAGTATTCGCCGCCAGCACCATAATTCAAAGGCATCAATTTTCTTCCTGTCTATCTTTTTCACTGTCCAGCTTTCACATCCATATGATGTTGAAAATACCATGGCTTGAATAAGTTGAATCTTTGTATGGAGAGAGACATCTCTGCTCTTGAGAATCTTATCTAGGTCTTTCATAGCCATTCTGCCAAGAGCAATGCGTCTGATTTCTTGACTGCTTGTTGCTTCTTTATTGATAGTTGATCCAAGTAGGTTAAAGTTGTTCACAATTTCAATTTCTTCTCCTTCAACGATGAACCTGTTGATTATGCCAGTTGTCATGATCTTTGTCTTCTTTACATTAAGGTGCAGGCCCATTTTGAGACTGTTCTTTGACTGTGAGAAGCAATGTTTCAGATCATCTTCACTTTCAGCCAGTAATGTGGTGGTATCAGCATAGCGAAGGTTGTTGATGAGTCTTCCACCAATCTTCACACCTCTGTTGTCTTCATACAATCCTGCTTCTCTGATTTGTTCTGCATATAAATTAAACAGGTAGGGGGAAAGTATGCAGCCTTGTCGTACACCTTTGCTTATTTTAAACCATTCTGTTTCTCCTTCTTCTGTTCGAACTGTTGCTTCTTGATCAATGTACAGATTGTGCAAGAGTACGATTCAGGTGTTCTGGTATACCCATGCTGCTTAATGTGGCCCAGAGTTTCTCATGGTTTACACAGTCAAAAGCCTTGCTATAGTCGATAAAGCACAAATAGATATCCTTTTGGTATTCTTTAGTCTTTTCAAGGATCCATCTCACATCCGCAATGATGTCTCTCGTTCCTCGCCCTTTCCTGAACCCTGCTTGCACTTCAGGTAGTTCTTGTTCCAGGTATGGTTGTAGTCTCTTTTGAATAATCTTCAGTAGAATCTTGCTGGCATGTGGGATCAGAGCGATTGTGTGATAATTTCCACAGTCAGTTGGATCACCTTTCTTTAGTATTGGTATAAACACAGATTTTTTCCAGTCAGTTGGCCATGATGTTGTCTTCCATATTTCTTGGCAGAGCCTTGTAAGTACGGTAACAGCTGCATCAGACTGCTGTAATACTTCTATGGGAACGCTATCAATGCCTGGTGCTTTGTTCTTTGATAAGGCTTTCAATGCTGCTTCAACTTCTTGTATCACCAATGGTTCCCGATCATAAGGTACAGGTTGAAACGGCTGTTGGTCCACTTGATCTTTATCATATAAAAACTCTGTATATTCCTTCCACCTTTTCTTGATCTTCTCAGCATCATTCAACATAGCACCTTGAGCATCTTGTAACATTCCAATTCGAGGCTGGAACTTTTTCTTTAACTCTCGTAGCTTTAGGAAAGCCGATCTTGTTCTTCTTCTAATAGCTTCTGCTTCTATTTCCTCGCATGTGTCGTCGTAGTACTTTTCCTTGTCCTGTCTTGCTGCACGTTGGAAATCTCTGAGTTCTGTTATTGTCTTTCTTTCTCCTCTGGCTTTAGCTTCTCTGCGTTTCTGGGCAATTTTCAGAGTTTCTTCCATCATCCATTTTGGCCGTTTTTGCTTTTTCACCTTTTGTAGAGACTTCTCGCTTTCTTCCAACACAACCTTCTTGATGTTATTCCATAACTCTTCCGGAGCTCTGTCATTTGTATCTAAAGCAGCAAATAGATTTTGCAGGCAGTCTTTAAATTCCAGTGGTATATTCTCAAGGTCATATTTTGCTGCATTCATGAGTGGTTTGCTCTTTTTCAACTTTAGCTTGAGTTTGCATACTAGTAGTTGATGATCTGTAACAGTCGGCTCCTGGTTTTGTCTTTGTTGAATTTATAGAACTTTTCCATCGTTGACTTCCACAGATGTAGTCAATTTGATTTTTATACAATCCATTCGGTGAAGTCCATGTGTACAGTTGCCGCTTGTGTTGATGGAAGAAGGTGTTTGAGATGAATAGGTCCTTGGTCTTGCAGAATTCTATCAGTCTTTCTCCAGCTTCATTTCTGTGGCCAAGTCCTTATTTTCCCAACTTCTTTGCCTTCTTCTTTGTTGCCAACTTTTCGTTCCACTCACCCATGACTATCAGGATATCCTGTTTGCATGTTCTGTCAATTTCAGCTTGTACTTGTTCATAGAACTCTTCAATTTCATTCTCTTCTGCAGCTGTTGGGGCATATACTTGAATTATAGTTGTGTTGATAGGCATTCCTCGTAGACGAATAGAGATTAAGCGTTCACTGACTGCATTGTATTTCTTTACAGTTCTTGCAAGTTGTTTCTTTATTATAAATGCAACACCATTTCTTCTTTGTCTTTCATTTCCAGCATAGTAGACCATGTGATCATCTGATGCAAAGTGCCCAATGCCAGTCCATTTCAGTTCGCTGACACCCAACAGATCAAGCTATACACGTTCCATTTCATTCTTGACCACCTCCAACTTCCCTTGGTTCATGCTTCATACGTTCCATGTTCCAATGTGTAACAGCTTCTGACTCTCATTTCATGCGCAGCTACATCAGCAGACAGACTTCCTGAGGGCTTTGATCCAACCACATCATAAATGCTGGCTTTACTCTGAAAAGTCTTCAGCTCTTCCCCAGTAGCTAGTTGAGTGCCTTCCGACTTGGGGGTCTCATCTTCCAGCACTATAGCACAATTTGTTTTGTTGTAACTATCCATTGGGTTTTCATGGCAAGATACAGAAGTAGATTGCCGGGCCTTTCTTCCGCGCAGTTTAAGTTTGGTGGTGTTGCCGTTGTCACAGAAATGTGATCCTCCGCCATCAACACTATCCCATTCTGTTGCTGCTGCACAACCTTGCCTTTCATTTAATCATACATGGAACCAGTTTTGATGGTTTACATGAGCAGAAAGGTGGTGATGTCATGTGGACTTTGACGTGGCTGGAGCAGAGAGGGGTCGTCACTTAAGTCCTTGCAACCCATGGGATTGAATGGATAACAGCTCTGTAACTAGATTGGATGGAAGTTTGTTTGAATGCGGAAGTAGTTTGTGCCTCGTTTTAAAAACCCTTGTGCTTACTAGAGTATTATACCCGTGGAGCTTGATGTTAAGGAAAGGGTTTGTCCAGAAGCAGCCTGTGCAAATTTGTTGGCAAAACTCGAGTCGACACTCATTGCCTCCCCCCTCCCCCATTGCCTATCCATTGAGGACCTTTTGGTGTTAGCTTCCATTTAGTAAGTTTTTGTCAATTTTCTAAATGCATTTAAAAACAATTGAAAATATGTTGGGTAGTCGATGAAAGAGAATATTGGGGTCTGTGTGATATGAGCTTCTGGTTAGTGGTTTAGAAATACTGCTACTTGTAGCTGTGGCTCACCCTGTTGGAGGCTCCCTGAACACCAGTAGGGATTTTGCATGTGAGTTTTAAGCCAGTGCCCAAGTAGGGTTTAGAGTGGCAAAATGAGGCTTGAAGCAAATCTTGGGACTCATTAAATGAGACTATTAAATTTTTAATCTATCGAGTAACTATCTTTTTCTTTTGTTTCATAATTGATTTTAGAGTTACATGCAGTCTTTCTAACTAGTAATTGCATTATAACTTTATAAGTCAGGCACGTAAGTTGTTCCTGCAGTTGTAACATGAGTATATGACATCGGCCAGCAGGACTGCGCAGTACACCTTAGGTGTGTTCTGTAATTGTGTGATCCAGAGATCTGAGGCATTCTTGGTTAATATGCTGCTCTTTCCTTTCAGATAAGAAGGAGAAAAAGAAGAAAAAAGAAAAAAAGCTGAAAAATGAGAAGCTAGTTGCCAGGGATGAGTGCATTTCCGAATCGCAGGCATATGACGTGCCCCAAACATGCAGAATAAAAGAGGAGAGAGATGATGGCAGTTACAATAAGTATGCCAGTACGAGTCAGGAGCTCTGGAGTGTGCCCAGTCACTCCCAGAAGGCAAGAGGAAACCGGAATGGCAGTAAACAGTCGGCAGAAATAAAAGATGCCAGGAGTTCTCACAGAAGAGACAACAGTGAAAGAGGTTCTACTAAAGAATCAGACAGAGATGGTCAGAGATATGACAGGTGGAAAGATCAAAGGAATGACAAAGGGCAGTCAGATAGCTGGATAGAGGACGACCAAAAGAGCGTTAGCAGTAGCTGCAGGGAAGATGAGAGGAACCGCAAGCTGGAAACTATCAAGGAGTCACAATGGGAAAGATATGAAAAATCCAGTGTACGTTCTGGAAGGCAAGGGGACTCTTTCTATTCATCAAAGAGTCATAGTTCAAGTAATCGTAGAGAGAAATCAGACCTAGACTACAAGGATCGTCATCACTGAGACCTAAGTCTCTGTGGTGCCACGTCTATGTACTGCTAACCTAGAAGGATGTACAGCTCTTGATTGACAGCGCTGCGCTGGTGCATTATCTGAACCTTGCACTAAGATAACAACAATGTCTCATATCTGCAGCAGATGCTTGTGATCTGTGTAGGAATAAGATGATGCACATGGAACAGGAATAGAGTCTGAGTAATCTAGTGCAAAATTTATGATATAGCTAAGTACTCCTGAAGTGGATTTTTTTATTGAGGGGAGGGGGGAGTGTTCAAATTGTATTAGAGCTTCTTACCTTTTAGTATTTTATTGTTGATTGTCAGCTTTCTCTGTCATCTCTAGACTCTGTTCAGGGTAAAGCTGAACCACAGTAGATATCTGTACAGTTGCTCTTTGAAAATATGCAGCCAACTAGTGGGAGCGGGTATTTCGTGCATATCTTATCCCAGTGGAAACATTGTATATAGTGTAAGAGTAGTCTTCGGATTTTATCTGCCTGGCATTGCCCTAGTCACTCTGCTGTAGTTCATCCCTGACTCCAACAGCCACACTAACTCGCAAAGTTTTTAAATAACAGATTTGCTTAGGTGAATGGCTTTTGGAAATTGCTCTCATTTTGTGTATGTCTGTACATATATATAGACACATGGCAAAACAAAGGATTTCTCTGAGAGGATTTTGCTTGCTAGGTTTAATTATCAGAATCTAACAGGAAGGAAGTTTTAATCAAAAGGGGGGGTATAAGGCTGAAGGTTTGTCTAGGATGTATATACATTTCTTGAATCAAACTTGGGGGGGCCCCCCTAACACTCATGAGCACCCCCTTCTGGCTCATAAGATCTTCAGATGACACGCCCAACCTACTCACAAATGAAGAAAAGGTTAAGGGGGCCCTGAACCCCACAACAGCCAGCCCCAAGTTTAAGAACTATTCATGTTACCATTTACATAAACAAGAGCCAAATTAGGTCGGTCAGTTGATCTGCTGAAGATACGATCATTTTTAGATGCATGGCTTAAAGTGTATACTTTATCTAAACTGATGAATTGTGCAGCTCTGTAATTGTTTGTATTTTTGTAAGTTTAAAGGTAGCAAACATGGTGCAGATAGATTTGCCATATCGGTATAGTTCATGTATCTTGCAGGATCAAAATGCTGTAATCCAAAAAGTAAAAAAATAGGCTGAAAAGTGTACACAAGCAGTGTGATACGATTGAGCATTTTCTCCATTTACAGGGGGCAGAGGGGCGGTGGGTGGAGGGCAGGGGCGGATTGGTTCATAAGTTATCCAGTTCCAGGACTGGCTTAAAATCTCACTCCTGGATTTCTGACAATCTCATTCTGATGCATTATGGTACCTGCAGCATTGAATCCAATGGGTAAAATCAGGGACTACAACTACCGTACTGCATTGCAATGCAAATTTAAAACAAGAACTAGCAAAAAATCTCATTCCTGGAACTGGGTAACTTAGCAACTCTGAAGAAGTGTCTCGGGATGCGTGTGGGGGTATTAGAGGCTAGGTGGGTGCATGTGTAGGTGTGTCTCATGATCTGGGGGTGTCAGGTGCGTGCATGCATGTCACGAGGGAGTGTTCCTAGCTTTGTGTGTATTATTGGGAGTAGTAGTAGTAGGAAGTGTCGGGTGGAGGGGGCTGGGTGCATGTGTGTATCTCATGACGACGACGACTCATTTGTATGGCGCTTCAAAGCACACACAGCATTGTACATATCGATGTGACACAATCTCTCGGCTCATCAGAGCTTAAAATCTAATCAAGACTAAACACAGAGAAACTGGGGACTAAAGTATGGTAAGATAGGCACCTAAGTAGTGGACAAGAGTGAGGAGCATCAGGATGCAAATATGGCTTGAAAGAGGTGGATTTTTAGGCTGGATTTGAATTGGGCTAGAGAAGAAGCCTGATGTACATACTCAGGTAGTTTTGTTATAGGCATATAGAACAACAGGATGGCATGAACTAAGTCTGGAGTTGGCAGTGGCAGAGAAGGGCACAGATAAAAGGGATCTGCCAGAGGAGCGGAGTTTCTGAGGAGGGGTGTAGAGTGAGATAAGAGAGGGAAGGTAGTGAAGAGCTGCAGAATGAATGCGCACTCCAAGACTTCCTCCCTTTTCTGCAGTTTGGTTTTCAGTGAATTGCACTAGTTAGGATGTTCTCTGTTGCTGTTGCATTTCTGCGTCCATTTCTTGTTCATGTTTAGACATGAGGGAATTTGTAGAGAGCTTTCTCCATGTATAAATCTTGTTTTACATGCAGAAAAGGGTTTTCTAAAATTCTGTGACTGCATATGCATGTACAAAGTAGGTACAGAGTATACTTATTTATATGCTTTTTGTGTAAGTGTGACCTACTGTACCTGAATGTAAATCTCACTTCAACTGCTCCTGGAAAGGTGAAAGCTAAATGCAAATCTCCTTCCCCCTCCTGCAGGGATCCTCACTGGTGCTGCCACCCCTCAGCAGCAACCCAAAGCACTTCTTCCCCTAGCAACCTCCCAAACATCATCTCCCCTTTCCCCCTGAATGAATCAGACGCCTCAGCTGCAGCAGAAAGTAAGGTCAAAATGCTTCTTCAGCAGCAGCCTGTTTGCTCCCAATCATCCCCCCTTCTTCTCCCCCTCCCCTTCTATTCCTTGCTGCCATGTTTGCCACTGCAGCAGTAACAATAAAACCGAAAAAGGTGAGGGCCAAGGAACTAAAGCATGCTGCTGACTGCTCTGCATTCCTTCCAAGCAATAAAAACGCAGCAGGATGATGCAGCAACATGTGCCTAGAGGTCAAGGTTGATGCAACCTGTAGACAAGATTAGGTAGTTGCCTAGGGCAATAGCCAGCAAAGAGCAGCACTAGTTGAAGGAAAATCAGATATCCTGATAGTCCTATAAACTCAGAACCATCTGCACATTCGGTTACCTGCAGGGCATCCACAGGAACTAGATAATGTCACAGTATGATGTCCATTTATATAATTGCACATGATTGGTGCGGAAGCAGTCTTGTTGGGATTTCATGACGTCTGAGCTTGTTAACATCAATATGTAGAGGAGAAGGGATGGTAAAGCTAAGGGCATGCCAAGGATGCCCCATACCCTTCCACCAGCTCTGATCTATGAGGCAGTCACTTCTGCTGACAAATCTGATACAGTGCAGGGGTAGGCATGAAAAACATTTGCAGGATTCTGGCTTTGCTGCCCCACCATGCACCCATGCAGTTGCTAGGCAAGGTCCTCTTCACACTGCACGAGACAGCAGCACTTGAAGGGCTTTCTGTAGAGACTGGTAAACCACATGACAGCAACCAAGGGGAGCATAGTCACAGTGGCAATCCCACCTATGCTGTCCGCACCATTCCCTGCAGGCACTGCAGACAGGATGCAGATGCGCTGCATCAGGACATGTAGCTAACAGCACTCCCAGATCTGTGTTGATTGCAGGTCCTGGCCCACCAGTTGATTCGGCATATAGCCAGGGTGTATGCAGCTTAACAGAGGGTGTGTGGAGGCTGAGGAACAGGGTTTTGTTTTGTTTTTTGTTTGTTTTTATTTGCATAAATGGTGAGAGTGTCCCAAAGTAAGGAAATTCTGGGAAGAGGTGTGGGGATGCCATGCAAATGAGTAGTGAAATATTGTTGCCCAATTGTTCAGAGGGAGAATTTGAAGTGGGAAGTTGGAGAATTATGGCTTATGGGATGGTAGCAGCCAGATTTATTGCAGGGAGATGGAAATAAGTAACATGTCCGAGTTAAGGGAATGGACAAATATGATGCAAGCGCTGTGCTACTGATGTAAAATTGTAGCTTATAAACACATGATATTGCAGCACCAGAGTGTGCATGCAGTTTTGGTAATAGATTTGCAGCACTCAGAATGAGGGTAGACTAAATGGGCAATCTTGAAATCAGAGTGACAAGCATGAGGGCAATTGGTCAGAAGGAGGATGGGATGGACAGTGATATCCTGTAACGCAGAGGTACTCAAATCCAGTCCTGGAGGGCTGCAAAACCAGTCAGGTTTTCGGGATATCCCTAATGAATATGCATGAGAGAGATTCAAATACAATGGAGGCAGTGCATGCAAATATCTCATGCATATTGTCAGACGGCTGCCTGGGTGAGAATCTTCACAGTCTTTGCAAGTGCATATCTCTATATGATTTGCAAGGTATTGTGGGCCATGTAGTTCATTCACACCAGACACAGCTACTGACAATAATTTAGTTGTGCTCTTGGGCAATGTTCCCTCTAATTGTCTGTAGGCTGTGTGTGCATAAAATATCAGCTGTGCAGCTTTTGAAGGAAGGTTAAATTTTTGTGCGCCACATAACGATACTCTGAGTTATATACTTTAAAATTTGACTACACGTCAGAATACAGTATGTACACCACATTGATTGCACTAGAAAATATTGTAGAACTTGTGAAAACCATAAATACACAACAACTTTTAAATTTTAAGACGTCTGTGTTGTTTTCTATCAGAATCAGAACCGTAATTTTTGTGCGCTCTGTTGTAAAGTATGTGCGCTCGCTCGGCGAGGTGTGTGCGCGCGCACACGCGCACAGCTTAGAGGGAACAGTGCTCTTGGGTAAAGCCAATAAGATATTTATTTATGGGGTTATTTCTCCCAACACAGATATGCTTGGTAGCACATAAATTAGGTTACTTGCTTTCAGTGTTAACTTGGAAAAACAAAGTCAAAATCAGGAAAACAACAAATGAAAAGCCACAAAGCAAGAAACAAACTGTTCTTTTCAGATTAACTTCTGATTACTTCCCACACAGATTCAGACTAGATTCTCTCCTAGCTCACAAGCAATTAGGTAAGGCTTAATTGCTAGCAGTTACCAGCTGAAACCCCTTAGCTGGCTTGCTTTGTACTGTGTGGGTCAAATCCTGCTTCAGGAGCTTTTCTGAGTAGATTAAAGAACAAATTTTTATTTCTTTGTGATGGTTGCTGTACTTTATAACAGAAAGTTACCAACGGAGTTTGGATAGAGAACAGTCCATATAAACAGGATCCTCATCTGCTATTATTCCCCCTTGTTCAACAAGCATGGGTTCAATATCATGGATTGGCACAGATGAATCTCTCAATGGAACATTTTCAGGAGAATACTTGTTTCCCTGCTGTCTTTCAAGGTTATAGCTAGGGCATAGATCAGTGTTCATACCTGAGCTTCCATTGCTGCTAGAGTTCCTCTCTATATAGCCTGGCCAGTATGTAGTCCAGTTCTTATGTCCAGCCTTCCAATCCAGATCCCTGGACACTGGATCTCTCTTCACATACCTTCTGGCATAGGTCTTAGGGTCCCTTCCATGTGCAGCCGTCTCCCTCACAGGTAGCGTCTGGTGATTCCTAGGTCTGCAGCACCATTCCTCTGGCTTTCTCCATTCCAATGGTGTATGCTGGCCCTTGAAATGCCTCCCAGTATACGTACTGCTTTGGACTCTTCTAGACCTCTCAAAGGCTTTTCTCCTCTTTCTTCCAGAGGGTCTCTTTCCCTCTCTGTCCGTCCGGTTTGGCTTCTGCTTCTGATGATCCTTCAGATGAAACTGATGATCAAACTCAAGCTGATTCTCAGGATACTGAGGACAATTCTCTGGATATCCAAGGTGATCATGAAGCAGGTTATCTGTAGAATAAACTCTACTCTTATTCTGCTTAGATGAGTGCTCCCCCCTAATACAGCGCAGCTGTGCTGAATCAGGCCTTGCCGTTTGAGATGAGTGTTCCATCCTAGCACAGCGCAGCTGTGCTGAATCAAGCCCTGCCCTTTGCAATGAGTGCTTGGGGATTACCTCATAGCCCTTTTGATTGAACACACGTTTTCTCACTTCAGCTCCTCTCATGGCTGTTGGAAACCTGGTGCATTCTGGGACTGGTAGTCTTTTATGGCAAAATTCTGTTTTCTCATTTCTACCAGCACTGACAGGTTGCTTGTTCAGAGTCACTTCACCTTTTCTATAGCTCCTTCCTGAGCTATGATAAGCTTCCTTATCACAATATTCATTAGGGATATCCCGAAAACCTGACTGGTTTGCGGCCCTCCAGGACTGGATTTGAGTACCTCTGCTGTAATGATTTGTTATAATATATTATGATTGCAATGGTTCTGGCTGGTGACTCCGCAGTAGCTTTTCTTTCTTACTGTATTGATTATTCTAGTTACCATGTTAGTTTGGGCCTCTCTGGCCACAGTCCTTTATGTTCATTTTCTTTTATTAGGGCAAAAGGCACAAACATACAACTGGTTCATTACTTTACAACTTGGTATTATATACTAAACCATCCATCATTAACAATTATATGTTCCTTATCGTCCTTCCAGTCCAGTCCCTCACCGCTGGGTAGTGCACCTCCTCTCGCAGCATGGAGACTGGGCATGTCAGAACTCTGGCACATATACCGGTGGCACCTCCCTTCAGCTTCCAATGTGCTCAGTCTCCATGCAGTAGGAGGTAGTGAGCCTAGGTACTGGGCTCGCTAAGAGGAGCATATAAGTGGTTTTAGTCTGTTTTTATAGTCAAATTTTGGGGTTTGTTTTATTAAACTATACTTTTCCTTGGGTTGTTAAGGTAAATTAAGTTTTTAAAAATAACAGCTGATCAGGGCAGGTGAAGGGGGTAGTGGAGAGGATTCCTGCTCTATCCTTCACTTCAATCTTTGCTTTTGCTGTGCCTTGCTGCACTCCCTTCCTAGTTGGGACGGTGGGGAGTTGCTTTCTGCCTGCTCTGTCTGCCGATCAGCCCCGCAGCATTTTGATAGGTGGGGAGCCGTCTGCATAATCTCTGCTGGTTCAGAGCCTTCCTGTGCTCTCGAGTGAAGGCTTCCTGTCGGCAAAGCAGTTTTTGTGGTGCTATTGCTCCTGAGTGTTGGGGAGAGCATTTTTCAGGTAGGTAAGTGCCCGATCGCATTTTTTTGACGGTGAGGCCTCTTGTGGAGCCCGGCTGCCCGATTTTAGATGCATCTTTTTCAGCCGTCCTGGTTTTTTCCCTGTGTGTTTTTTCTGCAGTTCTGTTTCTCTGACAGGGGGTTCCTTAGCAGGGATTTCCAGTAGGAAAGTGAACTGTTGTTTTCTCTGTTTAGGGTGAAGAAAACCCCGTGATCTGGCCACAATACCACGGCTCTTTCGGTCTCTGATCCCTCAAGCAGTGAGAAATAAGCAGAGAGTAACACAGAACACAATCACACACACAAAGTGCTACTTTCTTTGAGCTTAGAGGGAAAACAGATGGTCTATGGACGCAGCACAGTTCCACGTCTGTTGGATTCAGATTTTTCCTCCTGAAAAGCTCTTTTTATTAAAGAAAAAAGGGAAGTAACAGTCATTAATCATAACACAAGTTGTCGCTAGAGTTCTTTCTACAGAGTAAGAGCTGATTACATTGTATTAGATAAAATTTACTTGATTATGACAGAATTATTTATAATTGCAGTTGCAAAAAATACACTATCAGCAGGGACCTATATTTTTGACTGTACAGTGAACTATGGTTGTGCAGTTCATAGCCTATGTTTACTCTTTATGCTTGCGTTAACAATGTTCCCAAACTATTTTAAAAGACAGTTACACAGAACTCATGATCATGATATCCTATTCTATTTAAGAGGAAGTAGGTAAAAGGACAAAATTCTGAGCACATTTTAGAGATCTGCATCAAGAAATTCATCTATCTTTAATTACATATTGGGGTTTCTGGTATCCCCTTTATCTGTCCATTTCTGCATAGGGCAGTTAAGATTATTAATTAAGACAGATACTGTGTTAAAAAAAATAAGTCCTAGAAGAAACTGCTGCTGTGATCCTTCTTTTTTTTTCTTCATCTTTGAGTTGTGGGCAATCTCTGTATTTTTTTTTTTTTTGGGGGGGTTGCAGAGTCTAATGCCTGCGCGTCCGCAGTGTTTAGTGTGTAGTACCCGTTGAGGGACTGTTTCGGACGACGGCGTGTGTCGTGGTTGTGCGGCAGAAGCGCTTAATATGGAGCAAGAATTACAGGACAAGTTTAAAGAAGTGCCCCTCGCAGTTCCGCAGGGAGCTGGTGAGGAGTGCTCTATTGGAGGCTCCGTCTTCGCCGTAGGCGTCAAGCTCATCGCGTCAGAGTCCTGTGATCCTTCAGGGGGTGAGTGCTTCAGTTATGAGTGACTTTTCCCCTGGATTTTGTGCTGCTGTTGATGTACCTGTCCAAGTGAGGAGCACTTTTACCTGGGTTCTGGGCTTACCTGGCCCTTCTAACAGGAAGGAAAAACACCTACAGACTTAATGATATATCAATCAATCCAGAACTCTAGAGGAAGATTGCCAGAGGGATCTGAATAAGCAGAATGTCTCCTCCATCCCTGCTAGAGATCTGCCTTTTATTTAGAATTTTCAGCTGATGTGATTAAATTTTAACTGACAAAAAACTGATGACAGTTGAGTTACAAAATCCTAGGTCAGCAAATTTATGCTTACAAGATTAGTTTTCTGCTGATTCTTACAAAGTTCATATAAAAAGAGGAAGTATCCTGTCCATTAATCATAAACATGAAATAACACAAGGTGTTGCTAGAATTCTGTTACAAAGCAAGAGCTGATCAAATACACTTATAAAATTTGTTTAATTCTCAGTATATGTTATGACCTAAGGTCCCCTAATTCTCGGAAATTTCATAAGTGTTGCTGACATTAGTGGCTATCTGTTAGTTTGAGCAATCATTTACCTCAAAGCAGGGTGGAGGGACTTTCGGTACTGCAAAAGTCCCTAAATTTTGCAGAAGCTGGCAAGCTGATATCTGACCTTTAGTAACAGTAGCTGTGTACACATTTTCAGTTAATCTCTTTTGCAATAATTCCTGTAATGTTTTATTCCTAGCATAGACAAAAAAGTTTCTAACTTGCAAGGTTTATATTCCATTTTTCTCTGCAGTTCTGCTTTGCATTACGAATAAAGATATATCACTTTATATTAATGCTTAAAGGCATATGGCTTTACATCCATAATCAATCTTTCACAGTCCTGTGTCCTCATCACTATCTATATCCATGTCTAAATTGCCATAGATAGGCTCCACTTTAGTATATGTTACTTTATCATACAGGAGCTCATCAGTCTCAGAGTTTCTAGCTGAGCTTGGGGGCCCCGGCTGGCACCACCTATTCTACAGCTGTTACATCAGGCTTACTGCCTTCGTCAGCAGGGAGCTGTTCCGGATGTCTCAGATTTGGGGGGGGTTTCCGAACAGCTGCGGAGAAATCTGTAGATATGGAAGCGAAGCTAGGTAAGAGAGCTCACACGCCAGACGAGCATCCTCTGGCAGCAGATTGGTTAGAGGGGGACGAGTTGGATATGGAGCTAGAGGGTCCTATGGAAGAATTGGAGGAAGGCGAGATTTAGGAGCCGGAAGATCAGGCTAGAATTATACGAGTTTTTAGGGGAGAGGAGCTAACAGCTCTTATCACAGAGTCGCTTCAGGCTCTTACTCTCCATGGTCGTGCCAGTAGAGGAAGAGAGTGTGGAGGATTCAAGCTGTAAGGAAAGCTCAGGCGGTCTTTCTGGTGCACAAGGTAGTGAAGAGATGATTCAGGATGAGTGGGACTTTCTGGAGGCAGGTCTTAGGGGTGTAAGGTCCATGTCTCGTCTCTATCCCTTACCTTACTAAGAATGAGAGATGTTTTGTTCTCCTCGAGTGGATGCAGCGGTTTCGGCGATCACGAAAAAGACTACAATTCCAGTGGAAGGTAGCACGGCCTTGAAGGATGCTCAAGACAGAAAGGTGGACTCATTAGTAAACAGGCCTTTGAGGCCAATGCACTTTTGTTACAGGCCTCTATTTGTGCAGCATGGGTGCGAGGGCTTGTCTTCGCTGGTCTCAGCATTTGCGGCAGGCAGGAGAGCCTTCGCAGGATCAGGTAGCAGACTTGACAAGGTTGGAGTCAGGAGCTGCTTACTTAGCGGACGTTCATTATGACCTGATCAGAAGTTTGGCAAACAGTACTGTATGTCCTCCTTGGTAGCGGCGCATCGGTATATTTGGCTGCGAAATTGGATGGCGGATAGCTCCTCCAAGTCAAGGCTCGGTAAGCTTCCTTTTAAAGGAAAGCTGCTGTTTGGTGAAGATCTTGACAAGCTGGTCAAGGATTTGGGGGAGTCAAAAGGAGGTTGATTTACCGGAAGACAAACCAAGGCCGGGCGACCTGGAGCAGTGGCAAGGGGCCAGTCTCGGGAATATAGGCATTTTCGGACATAACATTTAGGAACCTTTCAAAGAGGACGATATCCCTTTTGGGGGCAAGACTTTAGAGGATTTCGGGGGCAGGCAGAGGATTCGCTAGTCCTTCCCCTGCCTATTTCAAGAAGGCACAATGAAGCGAGGGGGACTCAGGCAGGGGTTCAGCCCGTAGGAGGTCGACTTCAGGAATTTCTTCCTGCCTGGGTCCAGATAACATCCGATCAGTGGGTGTTGGAGGTCATTCGAGAGGGCTCGAGTTTGCTCAACCAGTTCTCGACTCCTTTTGTTCTCTCTCCTTGCAGGGAACGGAGCAAAGAGTTGGCGGTTCGGACGACTTTGTCGTGCCTGAGGCAGCTAGGGGCCATTGTCCCAGTTCCTCTAGATCATTGTGGTTGCGATCGATACTCTATTTATTTCGTGGTTCTGAAGAAAGACTGAGCTTTTCGTCCGATTCTTGACTTCGATTGTCACATTTCCGCATGGAAACATTGCATTTGGTAATTGTAGCAGTTCGTCAGGAAAGTTCTGGACATTGCTCGATCTCACCGAAGCTTATTTACATATTCTAATCAGGCCATAGCATCAAGTTTTTGCGGTTTGCAGTGCCATGGGGTCATTTTCAGTCCCAAGCCTTACTGTTTGGCTTGGCAGCAGCACCACGTGCGTTCACCAAAGTGATGGTGGTAGTGGTGGCATTTCTTCACAGGGAGGGGGTGCTTGTTCACCCTTACCTTGACTGGTTGATTCGGGCAAAGTCCCAGGCTGAGAGCATAAGAACCACGGCTAGAGTGGTGCAGTTCCTGCAGAGGCTCGGTTGGTACCATCTCAGAACATAGAGTATCTGGGAATTCGGTTCGACACGCATGTCGGAGTGGTGTTCCTGCTGGAATCTCGAGTTCGAGGACTGCAGGCCTTGGTGTGCAGTTTTTTGGAACAACCGGTGCCGTCGGCTTGGCAGTATCTTCGGGTGCTTGGAACAATGGCGGCTACCTTGGAGGTCATACCTTGGGCCAGGGCACACATGCGGCCCTTGCAGAGGTCGCTGCTCTTTTGCTGGTCTCACCAGAGAGACGACTCTGAACAAATGTTTGCCTTGTCCCATGAGTGTTCGGACATCTCTTCAGTGGTGGCTATGTCCAGAGAAGCTGGCGGTGGGTTTGCCGTTGGAACAGCCGCAATGGGTTCCCGTGTTGATGGACGCCAGTCTGGCGGGCTGGGGAGCTCATTGCGAAGGGCTTTTCACGCAAGGGGAATGGAGCGTGCAAGAATCTTAGTGGTCAATCACTTGTCTGGAGTTGCAAGCAATGGCGCTGGCACTAAAAGCATTAGAGTGCGTCTTGCAGGGTCGCGCGGTTCGTGTATCAGACAACGCGGCCATGGTGGCATACCTCAATCGTCAAGGGGGCACGGGCAGTGTGGTGCTGGAGAAGGAAGCGGAAGCCCTTTTCGGTTGGGTAGAGCTTCGGCTGCTAGCTTTGTTGGCAGCGCATATAGCAGGAATGGACAATGTGATGGCGGATTATCTTAGCCAGGTTTGAGCGGATCCCGGGCAGTGGGAACTGCATCCGTAGATTTTTGCAAAGGTGGTTGCCAAGTGGGGGATGCCCATAATGAATCTCATGGCATCCTTTCAGACGGCTAAGGTCAGTCGATTTTTCAGCTGGAGAAGGGAAAGGATGTCCAAGGGGATTGATGCTTTGCTACAGCAGTGGCCCTCGCAGGGTCTCCTGTATGTGTTTTCTCTTTGAGGATACAGGCACACTATATACATGAACAATAAATAAGTACATGTTTAAAATAAAACATTTTCATAAAAAATAATCATAAAGATAAAATAATAAATAACCAATTATAACTAACTAAAAGAACAAATAAAAATGTTGGAATGCGACATAAAAACAATCATCCATTAATAAAACCATCCGTGGTGAGGGGATGGAGGGGGAGGTTAGATCAGTTATAAAAACCAAGTTAAAATATGATGTACAAAATTGGTGAAACAAGTAAAGTATGGATGGTTTTATTAATGGATGATTGCTTTTATGTGGCATTCCAACATTTTTATTTGTTCTTTTAGTTAGTTATAATTGGTTATTTATTTTATCTTTATGATTATTTTTTATGAAAATGTTTTATTTTAAACATGTACTTATTTATTCTTCATGTATTTATGTATCTAGTGTGCCTGTATCCCCCTGATGAAGAAAGATTCGAAACATGGCCTGTGTCGGGCTATCAGGCATAGATTGTGAGAAATAAAGGTTCCTTCCAATATGCCACGGTTTCCATTGGATTCTTTCTGCCTACGTGGTATCGTGCTTTTTTGGTGGACTTTTTTGTGTTTTCTCCTTGGGCGCTCAAAGGTCGGGTGATTCAGCGCATCAAAGCACATCAGGGAGCCTTGATATTGATCACACCGGATTGGCCGCATCAACCATGGTACACAGACCTGGTGAGACTTCTCAATGGGCAACCCTGGCAATTACCGATTCAAGAGGATCTCCTTTTGCAGGGTCCTCTTCATATGCCCCAAGTGGCTCGGTTCTCACTTATGGCTTGGCCATTGAGAGGGCTCAGTTGAGGAAAAAAGGTTGCTCGTCAGCAGTGATTGATACTTTCAGCCAGGAAACGGTCTACTTCCTTAGCTTATGTTCGGATCTGGTGTATTTTTGAAGACTAGTGTGTGGCTAAGCAGGTGCAGCCGTCCAGGGTGTCACTTCTGATGGTTTTGAATTTCCTTCAAGATGGTTTTGATAAAGGCTTGGCAGCCAGTTTGTTGCGGTACAGTTGGCGGCTATTGCCTGTTATTGAGGTAAGATTCAAGATTTTTCCTTAGGAGCTCAGCCTGATTTGCGTTTCATGAAAGCAGTTTCTTGGTTGCGGCCTCCACGAAGAGTGTTGGTTCGTCTGTGGGATCTCAACTTGGTGTTAGAAGCTTTGATGAAGCAACCCTTTGAGCCTCTAAAGCAAGCTTCGGTTAAGGATCTGACTTTGAAGACAGCATGCCTGGTGGACATCTGTTCGGCTCGGCAAGTTTCCGAATTAGTCATTATCTTGCAGGAAGCCTTTTTAACTTTCTTTAGGGAGAAAGTAGTATTGCATCCAGTGCCATCTTTTCTTCCGAAAGTGGTTTCACTGTTTCATGTGAACCAGTCCGTGTCCTTGCCAGTGTTGAGATCAGTAGATGACACCGTGGTGGGCTGTAATTTGTGTTTGCTTGACGTAAAGAGTGCTCCGTCATCATTTGAGGGTTTCAGAATCTTTTCGTAAATCTGAGCATTTGTTTGTTCTGTTTGGAGGTCCCCGTAAAGGTGAAGCGGCGTCCAAGGTGTCTATTTCTAGGTGGATCAGAGAGACGATAGTTTTGGCCTATATTTATTAGGTCAACAAGTGCCGTTGGGCTTGCGGGCTCATTTCACAATGGCTCAGGCTACGTCCTGGGCGGAACATGGTTTGGTACTGCCAGTTGAAATTTGTAAAACAGCTACGTGGTCTTCCTTGCACATCTTCAGTAGGCATTACCGACTTGATGTTCAGGCAGCGGGGAATGCCTGTTTCGGGTCAGCGGTTTTGCGGTTCAGTTTGGCAGGTCCCTCCCATTAGTGTACTGCTCTGTTACATCCCAGCGGTGAGGGACTGGTCTGGAGGGACGATAAGGAAAGAGAAATTAGACTTACCTACTAATTGTTCCTTGAGGAACTCCAGTCCAGTCCCGATTCCCACCTGGGTTTGTTTGGTCGGGGTCTCGTGGCTTGTAGGGGAAACCAGTCCACACGAAGAGAAATATTGCAGTGAGTATCTGATCTTATCTAAAGATAAAGTATTTATCTATCTGTTTGTTCTGTTCTGCATTCTTTGTGCTTTTACTTCTTTCATGCTGTTTCCTTGGAGGGGAGGTAGAGAAGTTATCCTCTTCTTTCAGGGGGTCAGTTGAATTGCTACGAAGCCTTAAGGTTATATTTTATTCTTATGGCTACTTGTGTTGCTCCTTTGAGTCTGCTTTGTCAATAGGTCACTGGAAGCTGGTGGGAGGTGCCATCAGTATATGTGCCAGAGTTCTGACATGCCCAGTCTCCATGCTGTGGGAGGAGGTGCACTACCCAGCGGTGAGGGACTGGACTGGAGTGCCTCAAGGAACAACAGTTAGCAGGTAAGTCTAATTTCTCTGAGTTATTATCTCCCCCTTTTCATTTTTATCTCCCCCTCCCCCCTCCTCCCTCACAACACTTCGCCTATTCAAACCTGGTTCCCCTTCCCTCAACATCCAGTACTGCTCCCTGGCGGGCGTTGACTCTTACACACCACATGGGGGTTCTAACAAAAACAGTCTCTACATTATCATGAAGTTTCAAAGGAAAGGAAGTCGGGCATCAACAATAAAATATCCCCAGTTTCCTGTGCCCATTGTCCCCCCCTCCCTCCATTCAGTGTCCCACCTTCCCCCCTTCTCATAGACCCCCCCCCCCTTAACCACTCCTAATGTTCCTTAGCAAATGTACGTGCTCTGCTTATGGCAGGTCTCTACCCCGAAGTATTTAGAATTTGACTCCTTTAACATCTGGACAAAGGGTTCCCATTCTTCCAAGAATTTTTTATTTCTCATTCCCCCATGTTCCAACTTTCTCCAGCATCATAAGATCATACAACCTCTGCTCTCCACTCCTCTAACCTGGGCCCTCCCCTTGATAACCACCCTCTGAGAATAAGGTGACGCGCCACTAATAATGCACGGCATGACCAATTTTTGTACTTCCTTGGAATCTTTCCCTCATCCTCTTTCAGCCCCAATACTGCTACCTTAGGCTCTGCCAACATCCCCACTCCAAATAAACCACCTAAATATTCGTACACTTCCTTCCAAAAGCGAGATATCGGAGGACATTTCCACTACATATGTCCTAAACTAGCTGTTCCAGCCCCACACTTGGGGCAGTCTGCCGACTCAGCACTTCCTGCTCTATAGGCCCTATTAGGGGCATAATGACTTTGCCGTATTATCTGATACTGCATTTTTCTCCACTTTGAATATCCACTAACTTGTATCCGCTCTAGGGCCTTTCTCACATTCTCTTCTGTTATCTTCACCTGGAGGTCCTTTGACCACTGGTCCGCTAATATTGTTTCTACCGGAGAGTCCTCTAAGGCCAAATACTCCTCCTACAACATCGTGATATGCGCCTGTTGGGCCATTCCTGCATACATCAACTCTTCCAAACGCGAGCACACATCTCCCTTCAAATCCTCATTTGTTAGGCTGTGCACATAACTTCTAACTTGCATATGTCTAGACGTATCTGCTCCCATTAATCCATACCTTGTCCTCATCTCTCTAAATGGGGAGTATCCTTCCATCTCCATCTATCACCTGTTTGAGCACCATTATTCCTTTTGCCTCCCATCTACCAAAGGCCAAGCCCTTCATTCCTGGTTTAAAGTCACCATTCCCATAGAAAGGCAACATTGGTGTCACATGGATTTCCATGATGATATCTACATACTACCCACCACACTCGACGCATTCTATTAAACACCACATAATGACCAATAACCGTAGTTAGGGTGGTCTTCCCTGAGTGTAGAACATACCTCAACGCCAGAGGCAATGTTCCCTCTAAGGATTGCTGGTTCGTGTGCAAAATCAAAAACTCGTGAGCAGAGTTTTACAGAATCAATTTTTTTTTGTGTACAAAATTTTACAACCTACACATGTGCGTGCTGTTACATTATTTAAATACAAAAATTTTAATGAAATTAAATAAACTATAATTAATTGTAATCAAATGACACAATAGTTCAATTAAAGCTGTACTTTAATAATGTTATGATAACCAAAACAAATTCGTTACATTTAAATATAGAGAATATTCTATTTTACTTTCTCTTCTTCCTTTATCTGTTTTCCATAATTCATAAACGTCAATATTAATGTTTTCAGTAGACATGTAAAGTTTAATTCTCATACAATTCTCCAGGTGATTTGTTTCCAGCCGATTTCTACTCTGTTTTAATGGCGTTCATTAGGCTGAAACCTCTCTCGCAATCAACACTCGAGGCTTGAAAAGTCCCACATACATCTAGTACAGGGGTACTCAAATCCAGTCCTGGAGGGCCATGAACCAGTCAGGTGTTTGGTATATCCCTAATGAATATGCATGAGATAAAGTCAAATGCAATGGAGGCATGATGCAAATATATCTCATGCATATTCATTAGGGATATCCCAAAATCCTGACTGGTTTGTGGCTCTCCAGGACTGGATTTGAGTACCCCTGATCTAGTAAAAGATTAAGTGCATTGAATTGTTTCTGTTGTGTAAATGTTAGTATGTCTTGAAAACATTTTATGGTTCTGACGTTTACCTTCTCTGCAATGATCTACATACTCTTTATGAAGTTCCTTTTCATAAGATTGTTCATCTTTCTTGAATAAATTGCAGTAACACTTAGCAAATCTGGACAGCTCTAATCTCCCAAATGAAAATTCATCAAGATTTGAAGGATTTGATATGCAATCTATATCAAATATACGCCAATCCTGTAATTCATTCTCTGGAAATCGTTTATCCATGTGATCGCAAGTTTGTTGAATAAATTAGAGAATGGCATCGATATTTATTCTACAGTTGTAAGATGAAATTAAGTCTTGTACGTTTTCACTCAAGTAGACATTTTCTCCAAGATACTGAGATCTAATTCTCTGCATTTTGGCTTTGGTGAACTGATATGCTTCCATGGTGGTCAAAGAGCTCTTCTGAAGACTCTTGCAAATATCTGCTAAGTCACCGAGAGCATCACAAAGAATAAATATTGCTACTTTGTATTCGGGTTTTCTTAATCTCCCAAGGCAATATTTGTGTACTGGATCATTATCTTCGTCTACCTGTGCCTGACAATATTCAATTAAAACGTCATAATTCTTAACCAGTGACCTTAGAGCGAAATGTCGAGAGAGCCATCTATCTTCATTCAATGGCCTAAATGAAACGGTGTCACTGTCTGTTGCATTAGTAATTTCCTTCAGTTTGCCTTGCCGTATACTCGATCTACTGATGAGGTTATAAACAGTGCGTAATAGTTTCAACATCCTTAGTGAATGGAATTTTTTTCCAAGCATCGTCTTGCTAAATCTTATCTGTGAACTACACAGTGCTGTTCCAGCATATGATGAATTGATTGACGGAGAATTGCAGCAACTCCATTGTTCTTTCTGAGCATAACAGAAGCACCATCTGATGTAAACATAACAATGCGATTCATGTCCCAGCAATTTTTATCATAAAACTTCCTTATTGAATCAACTATTGCAGTGCTATTGCAGGCATTTAATTTTACCATTCCAGCAAAAACTGTTTTATGAATATAGTCGCCAGTCCTTCTAAATTTGATGTACATGATAAGCATCTTTGAGGTAGTGATGTTGGTGCTTTCATCTATTATGAGAGTATGGAAAGGAGATTCCCTGATTTCAGTTAAAATTAGATTTTTAACACAATTTATGCATTCGTTGAATTCGAAGGCATAATTTTTGCTTCTCCAGCTTGCTGGAATTTTAACAGTTTTCAATATAGTCGTGAATCTCCTGCACAGCCAACATGGATGTATTCAATTTAATTGCAAGTAGCACATTGCCAATTAAAAACTTTACCTCTTCTGGGCTTGCCCTATCTTGATTTGCCTGTTCAAGTCTTTTGTTCCTATCTTCAGGTGTTTCTCGTAAAAAATTAGAGATCCATGCTTCAGATTCTTGAATTTTGTTACTGCATCCAAATGACATCTGAGTAACGCGACGCTTAAGATAATCAATTTTCCACTCACCCCCATTCTTTCCGGTGCTCTAGTCTCCTTGAATTTCTGCTTTTAGACATATTCTGCAGACTACTACGTCCTCTGCTTCACGATATTTGAAAATTTCGTTCAGTCGTACTCTTACGTCCAGTCACGTACGGCATAGCAGTTTCAACAGAAAACACCATAAACCAATCAAGATTGAAATTGTTACTTTTATTTTTCGTCAGTTTCCCGAAAAGATGATTTTCATTTTTTCGCTTCAACATTTTGATAGATGTTAAATAACAAAAATTTAATGACTCTATGCACTAGGTTTTGGGGGCGGAGCTAGGCAATCCCACGAGGCAGGGGGAGTTCCTGCATGGTGATCCTGCCCACAGCAAAGATCGGGGAACACAAGGAGAGCAAACGCAGGCCCTCGCAACAACAGTACAAGGAAACACAGAGCGAGGGTGTTGAAGGTCACTAAATTCTGTTTGTTGAAAAAAACAAACCCCAATGTGTTTCGGCGAAATGCCTTCTTCAGGGGCACACATCTTTAAAAATAAAAACAAAACATATAAATAAATCATACATCAATATATAAATAGTACAAATTAAAACATAAAGGATTGTATAAAAATATATAATAAGGAATTTAAAAAAAAAACACAGATAATATATCGGGAATAAAAATAGTATAAGAAGAAAACAATAATAAATACATAAAAAAGGCTGCAAATAGTATAATCAAACCGAGATACGTTTTAGAGACGAGGAAGAAATACGGAAGACACCAAGTAGTCTTTTTTTTAGTCTTTAAAAAGACTTCATGTAGGTATGTTGCTGTGCAAGGTCAACTTGTTTTGAACAGATTGTGTCCCAGAGCCAGAGGGAAACAAAAATAAAACATCATGGATTTTACATAAAAATTGGACAAGGAGAGTAAAAAAACAATTACTCCATTGGTCTCAGAACATAAAACACCTAGTTTAAACATGAAAAACGTATTGCTAATAAAGAGGACACGGGAAAACCAATACATAGTGATAGTTCCTTTGAAAATTACAATGAATTAAAATTGTAAATTGAAAGGCACAACTTGTTTAAGGTGAATATAAAGATATGTATCCAGAGGGAATCCTTAAGTTTAACAATTTGATTGAGAGAGGAACTCATGCAAACTAATTTTAAAAACTTATTAAAAAACTTTATGCCATTAAAAAACGGAATGCACTGAATCCAAAAAAATGAATATCACAGATAAAACTTGCGAAACAAAACATGCAAAAAAGGGGAACCCTGGAGTTGTATAGATGTTGAAACCAGAGCATTTGAGCTCACGTTTGTGCCTAGGTTCGCGTCGTATGAGTGCACTTCCATAATAAAGGAAAAAGGTATATGAGCAGGTATCTAAAGTGCCTGAAAACAAGCTGTAGAAATATCAAATAAATGGAATTTCATGACACAAAAAAATGTGCGTGATAAATTGTAAATCAAAAACATCACAAAAGAATGCACGCCATATAGGCAATGAAAATAAATAATGAATAAGGGCAGAGCAGTCAAAAAATATTAATCTACATTGGCAAATCAAAATGGCAATATACGTAGAATCGCAAGTCAAAGAAAAAAGGGGAACGAGACTTACAAGTCTGAAAGCTTGAGGTTGAGCTAACTTTTTGTCCAGAAACAGCAGTGTATTTGCGAAAGGCTCGCAGCACAGTGTAGCTGTAAAATCAGCATTATGGAGACAGTCAAAACTGATCTATAATGGCAAACCAATATGGCAATATAAACAAAGTAACATGTCAAAGTAGAAAGCAGAGACTTATAGGTCTAACCCCCCCCAGCTCAGGGCTCCCCTTACCTTTCCCAAACCTCCCGACCTCCCAGACCTTCAATGGACCATTAAAAGTTACCCCTCCCTTTTCCCAAATTCCCCTTTCTCCACTCAAGTCATTAGAACCCTCCCCCATATGTTACCCCCCTCTCCCTGTCCCCTCTCCCTGTCCCCAATCCATTCTCCTCTTCCTCCCCCCCTTTCCTCCATTGCCCTTGATCACCCTGCTCCTCCCTCCCCATTTTCCCTATCTCCATTTCCTGCCTTCCCCCTGGGGGCCCTCTCTGTTGACCATTAGTGATGCAATCCGGACCCACCTTTATCAACTCCCCTGCTTCCATGCTTCTTCCCTCAATATTTTCCCTCCCCCCTCCTCCCTATCCACATCTCCACTTCACCCTGGATCAAGTTTCTTACCTTATCTTATACTATGCCCTTCCCTCCCTCCCTCTAGCCAACCCCCACCACCTTTCACCCATCTAGCAAATTAGGCATGCACCAACCTATAACATTTAAAACATTAAAGTTACATCTTTGCAGAAAGTACCAATAACAATAGTATTAGTAATAGCCCATTCTAGGAGGAAATAGGAAATAATGACATCCTCTCTCATATGTCCAATGCTCTGTCGTCCTCCAATCCGAGCACCGAACATCAAATTTATTGACTCCTCCTGCAAACCGGGAGCTCTTGCGCTTGCTCATCAGACACAGTCACAGTCTCTCGCAATCACTCTCCCAAACCTGCACATCAAGTGGCAGAGGGAAATGTCTCCCCAACATTCCCCAGTCCAAACATCATGCCAAAGGGTGTTTAATAACGTATATAATAATCTTGTTTGCGTAGGTAGGATGAGTGCGTGCCTAGTTGGCGGAGGTGGTTATGTTTCTGTTTGGGTATGGGCTGTTGTCTAAATGTCCGTATGATTCTGTAAATAACAGTAACTCAATAACCCATCAGTAACTTTTCATTTCATTTTTAAAAACTTACTCTTGTAATCACAAACATGCATGCACTCAATGCAGTGTAATACCATCGGGGCTGAAAGTAATAGTGGTTGATCTAATTTTTATATTCATTTAATCGCATCATCACCTATCGTTTTGTTTGTCCTTGTTCCCAGATGAATATGGGACGAATTCCTATGTAACCTGTATATGACAATTCATAGGTTGTGTAAGATTTTGCTTTGAACCCCTGACCTATTTGAGGATGCATCTACTGATTTCCTTGCAACATATGTGCTCTCCATATTCATAGATCACAAGGATAATGTCCCTTAAGTTAATCATCTTACATTAGATCCATATCCATAAATAGACTCGCATATTTTTTGTCTTTTATAGGCAATTAATAGTCCTTCTTTAAGTATATTGTGCAGTACTTAAATGTTTGTTTTTTAATATAGCTTATCTCTATGTGGCGTGGAGGAGTAGCCTAGTGGTTAGAACACTGGCTTGGTAACCAAGCAACCAGGGTTCGATTCCCACTAGCACTCCTTGTGGCCTTGGGCAAGTCACTTAACCCCCCATCGCCTCGGAAGAAAGGCCTGGCAATCTACTTCCGGTGACACTGCTAAGAAAACCCAGGAGCTTCTAGGTCGCCAAGACTGACTCGAAGGCACACATTGCATTTTATTATCTCTATGCACCGAATATGTAAAATTGAAGTTAGCTTGTCACTGTTGGTACAGGTACACCACTGATTTTCAGGTACCCTTTGTTCTAAAGCTTTGCTGGACCAGCAGAGGCCAGGACTGTGCCAAGCCATAAATGTGCCCTGTGTGACTTACATATCTGGCATGCACCCCACCCCGCATCACAGGCCTCATGCCCACCCAGCATCTCCCCATCTTACCCCACACCTCCATGTCCAGCTGGCTGTGCCTGTGCTGTCTGCCCAGCCTGCCCTTGCCCTGCCACTGCTGCTTTTGTGTTCCCTTGGTGACAGTAGCAGTGTAGCGAATCTTCAAATGAAAAAAAAAAAACAGGCAAGTCTTTCCGACTCTGTGCTTGCATGCTGGTCTGATCCCTCCCTCCTCTGACATAGGCTTGTCACAGGAGGAAGGGACCAAATCAGCCATTCAAGCGCGAAGTTTCAAAGACCCATGTTTGAATGGTTGGTCTGGGCAGGCAGCGTGGGGGGGGGAGGGGGAACCGAGGCCAGCAATTGTAAATGCATACTGTTAGCTTTGTCTGGAATAAAAGAGGTACTGAACCATCAGTTGTCAGAAAATTGGTGTACCTTTATAACGTAACAATATTCACATTTGGGGTCATCCCCGCTGTTTGGCTTCTCTGCCGACCCTGACTAACCTCCCCATATGTTCTACAGGGAGATTAGACAGGGGTGGTATTAGGGCAGGCAGTGGGTGGTCTGCAGCCCCAGACATGCAGGGCTGATTCTAGTGTCTGCCCTGTTTGTCTGGGGCCGGCAGCCTGAACAGGGAACTTATTCCACCTCTGAAGTGGAATACATTCCTCTAGACGGCGGGGGACAGCAGGCCCAGGCAGCAGAGGGGGTGGAGGAGATTCCCTGCAGCCTGACCCTGGCCTTGGGAGGCCAGATTGGGGATTGCGGCTCCATTCAGGAGCCTTGACTGAGTTAGCTGTGCTAGGCCTGTATGTGCAGGTCGACTGGGATCGGTGTCCCAACCTGCACGTACAGGCCTGGATGTGATTCTGTTCCTATCTAACTGTGCGTCTGGTTTGGACCGGGTGCACAGAGGGTCGGGACATCCAGGATGGAATCGGGCCTATTGTGTGTATTTTGCTTGAATGTAAGCCACCTTCTAAAGTGAAAGGGGGTACCCCAATCTAAGAATCTTTCTAAGTTGATTTGCCTTAAGGAGGGCTGGCCCCAAAGTTGTTTCAAGGCAAGCCTCATGCCCTCTCCTGGCTGTCAGAATCTATTGTTTACTAACAATAAATAATAAGGTCAACAACAGAGCCTAATTATGATACTTCATACTAATAAAGAATAAGCTCTGCCTACTAGCCATTACATAGTATAAGTGTCTCAGTAAAGAAAGTGAAGCGAACTGTTGATGTGTGATACTCATTTCAAACACCTGAGCTCACTGAAAAGTGGACTGGGCGGTGGTTGAGTTATCTGAGGTTTGCTTTTTCACCTGGCACTTTTTCTTTGCTGAGAGACTTATATTATGTAAGGGTTAGTAGGTAGAGCTGCTTCTTTATTAGTATGACAAATCTATTGTTTAGCTTTGAATGCCTTGCTCTTTACTGCCCCCAGGAGCTGCTGCCCTCAGTGACTGCTTAGTTTGCCTAATGGTTGGGCCAGCTCTGGCCTTACGTTCTGCTTTGGATAATTTTAAATATATTTGCAGTATCTAGAGTAGCCTAATTGTTAAAGCCACTGACTTTAGCAAGAGACCAGGGTTTGATTCCCACTAGCACTCCTTGTGGCCTTGGACGAGTCCCTTCACCCTCCATTGCCTTGGAATAAAGGCCTGTCATTCTACTTGCGATTGCATTACTACTACTACTACTCAGCATTTATATAGCGCTACCAGTCGTACACAGCGCTGTACAGTACAGACATGTAAGATTCAGTCCTGCTCATCAGAGCTTACAATCTAATCAAGACAAAACACACAAACCCGGAAGGTGTAGGCAGGGGTGGAACAAGGAAGAGAAAAGGAGATCAGGTGAGTCAAGATCCAAAAGCAACAGCAAAAAGGTGAGCTTTCAACCTGGATTTGAAGAGGGTTACAGATTAGACATTGCCAAGAAAACCCAGAACCTACTGGGTCACCAGGAGTCAGTACTGACTCAAAAACACATATTGCAGCATTTAAGCTTTGTCTCTAAGGTGGGGTTTCTCAACCTAGTCCTTGGGACACAGTAAGCTAGTTAGGTGTTCAGGATAACCACTATGAATAGGCATATGAGAGATTTGCATATAATGGTGACAGTGCATACAAATCTCTCATGTATATTCATAGTGGTTATCCTGAAAGCCTGACTGGGCTAGTTGTGTTCTGAGGGACTGAATTGAGAACCACCACTCTAAGGTGATGGCAATGGAAGCCAAGATACTTATTCTGATCTATTTCTTCAGGTTATAGTGAGGTGATTAATTCTCCATTTAATTTTATATCCAAACATTCTACGCTGCTTGTGTAATCATTTTTGCTGCTTTGGATAGAAATGACAGAGCCCCAGAAGAGTTATGGGATGATATCAAGAAAGTTGAGCTGGAAGAAAATGAGAAGTGTCTTACAAAAAGTGAAAAAAAAAAACGGCCAAAATGGATGACCAAAGAAACTCTGAAAATTGCAGAAAAACAGAAGTTAAAGCCTGAGGAGAAAGAGAGGCAATCATGGAACGCAACCCAAGATTTCCAATGTGCAACAGGTCACCACAAGGAGAGGTGGTACACTGACACAGGCACGCATGCCAACCTCGAAATGGAATATTACAAGATCCTCAAGGATCCATGTTGAATGGTGATGCTGAGAAGATTAAGAAAAGGTGGAAAGAATATACAGAAGAGTCCCACCATAAAGATCAAGTGAACCAATAGCCGTTTCAACTTGTATCTTATGCTCAGGAACCACTGGTGTTTGATAACACTTTCAATGCTGCTTTGACTTCTTTTAAAGAATAAGTATTACAGCAATCACATGCAGCTGTTACTATACTTGCAAGGCTCTGCCAAGAAATTTGGAAGATAACGATAGCCAACTGACTGGAAAAGATCTGTATTTATACCCATACTGAAGAAAGATGATCAGACTGTGGAAATGATTGTACAATCGCTCTGATACCATATGCCAGCCAGATTCTACTCAAGATTATTCAGCAGAGACTATATAAACATACCTCGACCAAGAAGTACCTGCGGTGCAGCCAGGGTTCAGAAAAGGGCAAGGAATGAGAGACATCGTGCATGTGAGATTTGTGAAAAGCTAAAAGAATAGCAAAAGGCTTTCTATGTTTTTATTAATTGCAATGCTTTTAACTGTAAATTCAGAAACTGTGGATCGCGTTAAGCATGGGTATACCAGAACTCCCGCTAGTTCTCTTGCACAGCCTTTTCCCTGCTCAAGAAGCAACAGTTAGAATAGAACAAGGAGAAACCGGTCTAAATCCCAGCAAAGGTGTATGATACAGCATCCTTCCCTTTACCTGTTTAATTTATGTACAAAACCCATCATCAAATGAAGCAGGACTGACGACAACCGCAGTGTGAAGACTGATGGAAGATTTATCAACCTCCTTAGCTGTGCTGATGATACCACACTATTGGCTGACAATGAAGACTATCTGAACCATTTACTTCTCGTGACCAAGAAATGGTCTTTTAAAATAAACCTGCACCTTAACATAAAGAAAACAAAGATCTTGATAATGAGCATAATCAGTACGTCTATGGTTGATGGAGAAGAAAGTGAAATGGTGGAGAACGTCAACATGCTTGGATCAGTACTCAATAAAGAAACAATAAGTAGTCAGGCACTCAGACACAGCATTGCTCTTAGCAGAATAGTTATTAAGGACCTAGACAAGGTCCCGTATAGCAGAAAGATCTCTCTCCATACCATAGCTTAGATAAATCACATTTTTGTGTTTTCAATAACGTCCTATGAATGTGAAAGATAGGAAGAAAATCTATTACTGTGTATACCACAGACTGCTCAAAGAATAAACTAGTCCATAGTGGAGGAGATCATGTTTGAGCACAAAAGAGCTCATTAGAGAAAAACATCTGGCTTCGCAAGGTTGAAGGTCAACACAATAGGGGAAGGCCATCAGTGAGATGGATGGATTCACTAAGAGCAGTTGTCCCTGACGCTCTAGCAGGAATGAGCTACTTGGCTGAAGACTGAACCTGGTTTAGGTTTAGGACAACTGTCCAGCGTATTGCCCTGAGTGGACGCTGTCTGAATGTGATGTCGGTGATGATAGGTGCCATTGCACAGCTGTACCTATGAATCTTCTGATACATGAAGAAAAGCTGTCTTGTGCTGAAGGGAAATGTACCATGGAGGCATCTTCTGCAGCTCCCATTCGTTGCTCTTGGTTCTGATGAATGTACGGTATAGATCTCTTTATATATGTGATTTTCCTTTACACGTTGGCACACGCCCTGGCTATAGTATTATATGGGAGAGGAGCCCCTGTGTTTTTGGGGACCTCGGTGGGCCAGTGCTTGCTCTTCCTAACCCTCGCTCTACTGTTTCCTATCTGTCCTCTGTGGCTTTCCTACTCATGCGTGACTTTTGCTGCTCAGTGGTGGGAACATTTTGCATGTTTTGGGGGGCTGTTACCTGTCATTGTTCGAGGAGGACAAGCTTCATGTGCTGGACCTGGAACGGGGACAAGGCAGCTACTAAAAGAAAAATTTACTTGCGGGCTCTAGCACCAGAGACATGCTGAAGGGTCACGCTGATGCAGCAGCTTTTCAGATTATTTTACAGACTTTCTAAAGCGAATGTGCAGCGACCCCTCCAGCTCCCGCTTCTCTTCTTCCGGGCTCGGACTCAGATGTCCGCCTGATGCCCCTGCTTCGGGCTCCAGAGATTAGACAGTGCAAAGCATCGTCCGGCCCTGACCCGGCAGAGCATGTGTTTCCCCCCGGACCCCTAAAGGCACGACACCAGGCTGGGTGTGCGCTCTGGGGCAGGCATATGAGTGTGGCCGGCGGCGAGGATGAGCTCAGGTGAGGCTGTGCCGGTAACAGGATGAGCCAGGCATCAGGGGAGCGGGGAACTTGGTGAACTGGGAGGGGGGAGGAGAAGCTGGCGTGTCTGTCTCTCAGGGGACGGGGGGCCGCTCAGCTGCGACGCATTACCCCACTGCCCCCTCCTATACGGAGAGCTCATGGCGTCACCGCTAACTGGGGGGCTGATGCCCTGCACCATTCACTGCCTTACTCCACCTGCGCTCACAGCAGTAAAGCCAGCGACTGCCCTCCGGTAAAACGGACTCACTTAGTCCATGACTTCTGCCTGGAATAAATTTAGAAGAGTGAAAATCAGATGCAACCTTGGAACAGTTTAAAAAAAAAAATGCAAACTGTTCCTAAATTAATATAAGCAGATAGCAATACAGGGAACCAATGAAAATGACTATCCAAGTGGCAAAATAAATTTAATGTGGACGATTGCAAAGTGATGTACGCACAGGGAAATCTTATCTGTAAGGTACATGATGCTTGGTTACGTACTACAAATTACCACCCACTAAAAAGATCTTGCAGTTATTGGAGACAATTTATTTTATTTTTATTTATTCATTTATTTCATGTCTCTTTTATACCGCACTCTTTAGAATCTGTTCGGTTTGCAGGTAACAAATCTGTGCAGTGCAGGCAGGGCCTACACTGGACTTAAAATAAAAAGGGGTTTCTATGCAGGGCTAACAGGGAAACTATGTACAATTTAACTGGCTGTCACATGCTATGTGAACAGCTCGATACTATTTACATATTGACTCAACTATATACAGGGTGACAAGGTAGGGTGTGTACCATATTTTCGCGCATAAACCGCATGCGCTATACACGTTTTTACCTACCGCGCAACCCTCTCGTGCGGTATTTGCGAGGGCACATTATACCGAAACTTTATTACAAGGAACAGATTCCATAAAAGAGGCCTTACAAGAATATAATGGTTTAAAAATATATTTAATTAATTTTCATCATCCGATTCCATAAAACCTTCGAAATCACTCCCCTCATCAACATCATCATCATTGAAATAATTTAAAATTGTCTGGAGACGCTGTTCCGTAACATATGCACTTTCATCGTCACTCCTTTTGACATTTTCATCATCTTCGTCATCACTATGCACCCGATCCTCGTTCTTATAAACAATCCTGGCTTTTCGGAATCAAATCCCACTAGAGGACAGCAACCTTGGGCCGGAAGGACTGGGGTTTCTAGTCCCACAGGTGCTCCTTGTGGTCTTGGGCAAGCCACTTAACCCTCCATAGCCCATGTTCCCTGTAAGATAGTTATCTCCAAGTTATAATGCCCTGTTCAATGTAATTTCAGTTTGTTCAATGTAAACCGCACTGATGCAGAATAGCGCGGTATATAAGAGAATGTAAATAAAATAAAAATAAATTTCTTATGGTTTCCGGGGATATTTTGTCCCAAGCAGAACAAAACCAATTGCAGTTTTCCGTTAATGTAGCCCTCTTTAATCATCCCGATGGTGTGAATTCATGAATTCCCCGCTGCATCCAATTCATCAGACTCACCAACATCAAATTCTCTTGCTGCTGCTCTGTTGCTTGTTTCTTCGGCTTTTGCCACAACTTTCAGCTTGAAGTCCGCAGTAGAAGACTTGCGTTTAATTCCGGGCATGATGACTGGATTATAATAGAAGAGATCGCAAAGTTTTAATGTAAGGTATAATGGAACCGAGGGCCTTTTATACACCTCACAGCGCACTTGACACAAGCGCGTTATATGCGTGTGCGCATTATGTGAGAAATTCAATGCAGGACTGGCCAAAAATTGCGCTTTATATGTGGGTGCGTGTTATATGTGGGTGCGCGTTACATGCACGAAAATATGGTATACCTTCATCTGTCGAGGGGATTGAGATCTAGAGGGCTGGGCTGCAGACCTGTGGAGAGGCTGCGTTGGATGTCAAACCTGGGTCCTGAGTGACTGGCTGCGAGATGTCATCTGGTTCGGTATAGTGCTGGAGGAACAGATAGTGCTTCAGTGTCTTCCTAAACTGGGCAAGGTCATTGAATGCACGGATGGCAGGTGGCAGGGTGTTCCAGCATGTGGGTGCATACAATATGTTGAAGTCCCCAGCTCTTGTTTGTAGTAACATTGGCCAAGAAAGCAAATAGAATGTTAGGAATCATTCACTAAGAAATAAAGAATAGAACTGAGATTATATTAATGCCTGTCTGTTTATCCATGGTGTAACCACACCTTGAGTATTGTGTGCAGTTTTGGTTGCCTCATCTCAAGAAAAAAAAATAGTTATCCAGAAAAAAATGCAGAAAAGAACTGAACGATTGTGCAGAGTTATGGAGCAACTCACTTATGAAGGAAGACTACATGGGTCATGCTCTTGAGTTTGTAGCACAGATGACTAATGTGGTAAGGAAGCTCATTTTGAGTTAGGAGAAAGGGAAAAAAAACAAAGAATTCACCCTAATAAAAGGACCTATTTTACAAGGTCAGAGAAATAAAACCACAACACCTAGAAACCAGAAAATCCCCAGCTGGAACAGGTTTCAGAGTTCCCCTAGTGGAGTAAGGGAGAGTGAATACAGACCCAAGGTAAAAGACCCTTGCGTCAGTAAGCTCCCTGATTACTCAGGTGCCATAGGGCAAACTGATCTCCGTCACCTGGGAAGAGAAGAGGTGGGGCTGGAACCCTGGAGATTTAAGCCTAGGTTAGATTATACAAAGGAGAGCTGGAGCAGCAGGAGAGAAGAGTGCTGGAAAGAGCCAGAGAGAGGTACAGAGCACGAGAGAGGAGAAGCTGCTACAAGCCAAGGCACAGGTACAAGCCTTAGAAGCCTGTCCCATACTGAGCAGTGCAGAGTTGCCGGAGACACACTCAGCTCTAATGAGAGGCTGTCAGCTAAACCCAGTGAGCTAGAAGGAGAGATAGAACCAATGCAACTAGGAGAGCCTGATGCAGCTTTGAATGAGGCAGATACATTCATGGATTGCTCTTTGTGCCAAGCCTTAGCTACAGAGGGGTTGAAGGAAAGCCAACCTTAAGAGAAAACTCTCCAGAGCAAGGTAACCTTGAAAAGCAAGGAAGATGTTTTGTGAATTCCCTGTGTTAAAGAGGGGCAACTTTTGCTGAGATGTGAGAACAAGCTGAAGCTGTATAATTGTGCTTGTTAAACACCTGCTATCCTATGCAGAGAGACTGCAAGAAGCCAAGCTAACGGTGAGAGGAAAAAAGCTTTTGTTTTGCTTTTGAATGTTCCTAAGAAAACCTGAGTAGAGTTTTATTTGCTTATTGGAAGTTTTGTTCCTATTGGAAGTTTTGCTTTGCTTATAAAGAGGAGAACAGCCTGAAAATGTTTGGAACTGAAAAGAAAGAAAACCGCCATTGAAGAAAGCTGTTTGTATTTATGCTTTAACCAGCAAGGCTAGAGAAAGCTGGTAGCCTTGCTGTTAAAGGGCTTTTGCTTTTGATATGTTTGTTTGTTTTGAGCTGAAGAATACTGTAAGCTGATACTCTGTTTTTTGCTTATGTCATGTTGTGTTTTTGAAAGAAACCTGGAGAAATAATCCTGAAAGAGGTATTTATGAACCTTGCATTTGAGTTTAATAAATTTCTGTCATTGCCTTACC
The DNA here is from genome assembly GCA_033557465.1 of Ichthyophis bannanicus. NCBI lineage: Eukaryota > Metazoa > Chordata > Amphibia > Gymnophiona > Ichthyophiidae > Ichthyophis > Ichthyophis bannanicus. Next base: position 16,524,677 of record CM066042.1, read on the forward strand.
AAAAGAGCCAAACTACAAGTTTTTTTTCCTACCTGAAGCCATATGTGTAGCAGTTAAACTACATTTCCCAAGAAGCATTGTGGGGGAACCAGTCAGAAGGCTGAAAAGGGAAAGTTTCTATTATAACCACGACCCTCCATGCTGAATGCAAGGAGCAAGGGTGTGACACTATAAGAAGGGATCCATTACAGGCTTAACCTTTTAAATAGCACCACCGCTAAAGGACACTCCATGCAACTTACTGATAGCATATTTAAGATCAACCTAAGAAAACATTTTCATTCAGTGCACAGTTCAACTATGAAACTTGTTGCTAGAGAATGTCATCAAATGGTCCATGGTATAGCTGGGTTTAAAAAAGGTTTGAGCAAGTTTCTGGAAGGGCGTGTCCATTAATCAGTATTAAACAGGCAAGTGTGGGGATTGTCACCTCTTTTGAGATTGAGCAGCAGGTAATGGACCTTTCATTAGGATCTACTGGGTGTACTTCTAAGTGATTTGGGGTGACTGCTGTCAGGGACCGGATGCTGGGCCTATTTATTTAATCAATGTTATTCTATCATCAAACTGTAAGTTGCTTACATAATCTCAAAATATATATAGTCTGGCAGATGGAGTTGGTTTATGAGTTAAACTAAAAGAATATCACATTGCCATCCTTCGCTGCTGATGTGCAATCGAATGTTAATAGTCTTTCTTTAAAAATGCCCCTGTTATTGGAGTGACACAGATGTTCCTTGAATTTAATTTTTTTCCACCCACATCATGACAGAGACTTTACAGAAAAACTGATAAATATTTGCCACACAAAATTTTATTTATTTCACATTCTTATATACCGCCTTATCTGGTAATCAAGGCGGTTTACAATTAACAAAACCAGGTACATTAATCATTCTACATATAACATTAAAACATACTTAACTATGTACAATAATAACTGAACTATTTACATATTTGATCTGAGTGTGTTTGGGGATGCTTTGTTTGGGATTTGAAGGGAACGTTGTACAGTATCAAGATGGTAGTATTAGGCTGGAGTGGTGTTAGGTGCTTTATGATTTAAGGTAGGGTCTTGCAGGTGTGAATGCCCATAGTATTCCTTAAATAGGAGTGTCTTTAATTTTTTTCGGAAGTTGGTGAGGTCTTTTATTTCTCTTAAGTCTGGTGGCAATGTATTCCAGAGAGTTAGGGCATAGTAAGAGAATGCTTTTTTATTTGTGGTTTTGGATGCTTTACGGAAGTCGTCTGGGTGGTTTAGGGAGTTTTGTGTGGTGCTCCTTGGTTGATTGTTTTGTGTTTTTGATATTAATGTGGTGATGTGTGATGGTGCTATGTCGTGAAGGAGTTTGAATATAACAAGGTTTTTGCATTTGATTCGACTGGCTATTGGTAGTCAGTGGAGGCTCTGTAGGATTGGTGTGATGTGATCAGTATTATTTGCATGCATTATTATATGTGCTGCTGTGTTCTGTGCAAGTTGAAGGTGTGATAGCGTTTGCATTGGGAGACCGTGGAGTATGCTGTTACAATAGTCTAAGTGGAGATTGATCATTGCCTGAATGACCGTTCTAAAGTCAGATGGTTCAAGAAGTGGTCTTAGCCTCTGAAGCATTTTTGCTTTTCTGTATATGTATTTAGCTGCATTGGTTATGTGTGCAGTAAGTGTTAGGGTTCTGTCAATTATGACTCCTAGATATTTTATTTCATCTTTTAATGTAATTGTTGTCTCTCCAAGGTGTATTTGTGAAGGTGGTGTGAAATCTTTATCTCGTGATATGAACAAAGCTTCTGTTTTGTTAATGTTTATAGAAAGGTTGTTAGTGGCAAGCCATTCAAGGATTGAAGGATAAGGCGGCATAGAAATACTGTTAAATAAATAAATTCAGAGACTTCATGATAGCATGCCGCAATTTGGTCTAGGTTAGGTTTTATAGTATTGATTGGGAGGTACATCATGATATCGTCTGCGAAAATATGGTAGAATACTTTGTGTTTCTGGAAGATTTTGCATACTGGTTGAAGGTAGATATTGAATAATAGGGAGGATAATGCGGACCCTTGGGGTATTCCCTGGTTTTGGGTAAAAGGTTGGGAAGTTGTATGGTCTATTTTTACTTGTTGTGTTCGGTCATTAAGATAGGATGTGAATCAGAGCAGGGCTATTCCACTGATCCAATTTGTTGGAGTCTTGCTAATAGCATGGAGGGATTAATGGAATCAAAAGCTGCTGCAATATCTAGGAAGATCATTACAACTGCATTTTTGGGCTTTTCATTACTTTTGGTGAGTGTATTAAATAGTGCTATGAGTAGTGTTTCGACTCCATGGTATGTTCTGAAGCCGTACTGTTGAGTATCAAGTGGAGAATTCAATTCTAGGTGGTCCTGTAGTCTGTGTTGAATTGTTTTTTCTATTATTTTGGTTAGGTAAGGTAGGCTTGATATTGGCCTATATGAGCTAGGTTGTAGTTTGGCCCATATTAAAATCTAATAAACTAGACATATAGTAGCCTGTTTGAGGGGTCTGGGCATGTTACCTTGGGTTAACGAAAGGTTTACGATTTTTTGTATTACTGGAGCTAGGGCCTCGTGTGACATTTTAATCCAGGTAACAGGGCATGGATCCCCTGGGGCTGTTGTAGTGTTGTAGAAACAATTTTTTTCTAGATGGGTTATGGAGATTGTTGGGAATGAATCAAGTTTTGGAGAATTAAGTGGGTGGTGGTGTAGAAGTTTTGTGTGTGTTTGTGAGTCAGAGCATAATTTAGTGCTGTAATAGTCTGCTAGTGTTTGTGGGCTAATTTGAGGAGACGAGTTGTGGGTGACTTAGTTAATGATTGTACTATTTGGAATAGGTCTCTGGATCTGTTGATGGAGTTCATAAGTATTTTTGTGTGGTTTTTCTTCTTGGCTTTGTTGATGGAATCTATATTTCTGGAGTGTGATCATGTATTGTGTGTCTGATGTGGATTTGGTTTTCCTCCATTTTCTTTCTATTTTTTGGAGGATTTTTAGTGTTCTCAGCTTATCATTGTATCATATGTTAGAACTTCTGGGAGTTTGTTCATTTGTGGTTAGTGGGGCAATAGCTGCCTCAGAAATTGCTGTGTTCCAAGAGTTCAGGAGTGCATTGATATCATTTGTGTCATAGGATAATTGGGGAAGGATATCCTTTGTGAATGTATCCTTGTTGAAATGTTTGAAGCGCTTGTTGGGTTGTATCTTGGGTTTCTGTTTTTGTACTGTGCTATTATGTGGTATCTCACCAAGGTCCATCAAGGTGCTTGACGCTGAACTCCTCTGCAAGACTACAGTTAGATATCTAGGGGTTACGCTCGATCAACAACTCAATATGAAGGCTCATATCAGCAACGTAGCGAAATCTGTCTATCATAAAATCCGGACCCTTCGTCATTTGCGTCAGCTGCTAGAACCAGATGACTTTCGATCAGTCTTTCAGGCCTTAATAATGCCCCACCTGGACTACGCCAATGCGATCCTACATGGCCTACCAAAGAGCACGATTAACCCCTTACAATTGGCCATGAACTCAGCTGCAAGAATCCTTTATGGAGCCTCCAAGAGAACGCACATCACTCCAATACTGAAACAGCTACATTGGCTTCCTATGCAGTCCAGGATCTCTTTCAAGATCCTAACTATGACTCACAAAGCGATCAATAACAACTCCGCATCTTCTATCACCGACCTGATATCAATTACACCCCCTAATCGAGCAAGGAGATCGACTGCCTCCAACTCTCTTGTACTACCTAAGGCAATCACGAAATGCTCTCAAGTCACCAGATCCAGAGCCTTCTCTTACTTTGCACCATCATGTTGGAACGCCCTACCAACAGGCATCAGAACCATCAGTGACCTCTCCCAGTTCAGGAAGGCACTGAAGCATCACCTGTTCTTGCAGCACTACGATGTTTCTGACACCTTCTCACACCAACCCACCTCTACACCCCAGGCCAACACATTAAACCCATGCACTCCATAGTCTTAACTCGCAGAACTGCAATCTCACCTTGCTCCTCCTCTCATCAAGAAACATATAGCTGCATTTAGTTGCTTTGTACATAGTTGCTTTTGGTACATGGTTTTCATGTTCTCTGTTTATGAAACCTGTTTAATGTATACCCAGTTTATTGTCCTGTTCATTGTAAGCACTGATCAATCTTTGTGACGTGTAGTTTTATGTTCATTGTAAACCGCACTGATGTCAAATAGCGCGGTATAAAAGAAACTGTAAATAAATAAATAAAATAAATAATGCTGTGATGGTCAGACCATGGGACTGGCTGCGTTTGCTCTTTTAATATGTGGGATGGGAGGAATTTCCTTTGTTGTGAGTCAGTCTTTATAGCATGGGTAAGGTCCATTTCCTTCATGGCTTTAATGAAGGAGAGGGCTTGGGCATTTTGAAGAGTTGCTAGATTAAAGTCACCAAGTGTTATTAATCTTTTATTAGGATTATCGTGGGTGCATATTGTTTTAAGTATTGAGCTAAGCCAGGGAATTGAAGTCCTTTGTGGGTGCTCTGTATATAAGGTAGAATTTGGCCCTACTTGTCTGTATTAGGATGCTGTTAAGTCCTTCATAGGATATGTTGTCTAGAAGAATTGGCTTTAGGCTTGATTTGGCTAGTATTGATGATACTCCTCCACGTTTATCTTTTCTTGTGGTGTGAAATGAAACATATTCAGGATGGTCAAGCTGATTTAGTAATATTGTGTCTGTTTCAGCTAGCCATGTCTTTGTAATGAATACAATTTCAGGTTTGTCTTGGATGTAGTCTCGTATTATGGGAAATTTTGTTTATTGATCTGGTATTTATTAGGAGGCAGGTTATATTCCTTGATGTCATTTGTTTAGTATGTTGGGGATGCTGTATGTTGCTGCAATGGATTGTATAAATGCGCCTCTTGGTTAAATGTCTGTCCTGGGTTGTTGTGTCTGTAGTCAGGCTTGGTTTGGCGATAGTTGTATGGGATTATAGGTATGTTATAGGTTATCTGCTTAGCGAGGGATGTTTGGTGTATTGCTGGGGCGATAAGAGTTCACAGGTTTGCTGCGCAGAGCAGCGCTAGCAAGGTGTTGAATTTCATTTCTCTTGGTTTTAGTTTTCTAGTTTGATAGTTGAGATTCAGGGTGTAGGTATTGATTTAGACACTTATTAGGGTCGTGTGTTGTATTGGCTATGGCGTAGGATTTAGTATTATAGGTTCTGTGTTTTGATTGGTATGCATATAGGGCATGTGTTTGCGTAATGGAGCCTTTCTGTTGCTTCTATCTGGCTGTTATTGGGTATATATAGTGTAATAGAAGTTATTGATAGGAATTGTAGTATTTGAATCTATTTAGTGATGTCGATGCTATTGTTTTATAAGCTCATTTGTTGGTTTAAGGGAGTATACAGAAAGGTAACAAGTTGTATTTTGTGACACAGCTTGAGTATGGCTATGTTTATTTCACCAATGCGAGATTAGAGTAGTTAAGGCTAATAGGTTGACACAGATCATATAGGTTTACGTTGGCTACTTTTACAGTTGTTAGATTACAGTATATACGTTTAACAGTTCTTATATAGCCACATTGGATATTTGACAATCAAATGGATTTAGATTGTTGAACATTTAAACAGACAGACATACCTTCTTTTCTGCTGCCTAATTTCCTCGCCTAAGGGCCACGCCAAAGGGCCCTCTGGCGAGGCCTGCCAGTCACGGGCATGCCTGAGCCGCACTGCTCTTTAAAGCTTTTCTGTCCCGGTGTGAGGAGTGCACGGTGGGCGGAGCTAATTGCCTGGGCCGCGTTCAGGAGGAATGCAGAGCAGGGCAGATGGAGGAGAAAGCCTCTGTAGCACACTCACCTCTGTTCCCTGTGTGGGGTGCTGATCGTTGGTTGGCTTGCAGACGTGGAGCTGGAGGCTGAGCAGTCACCTTGGGTTGAGCTTCCCTCAGGGGTCCCGATCGCAATCACCGACCCCGATGTTTGCAAGGAGGGAGTTTTTGTGAGCCAGAAATCTGCCAGAAAGTGTCTCCTGATTTTCTCTTTGACAATTGTTCTCTTCACTAAAACGTCCTTAGGCTTACTCTAAAATTGGTCTTACTATCTCAACACTCCACTGTTAGAAAGCAGGCAAAGCAGTTTCTTACCTTCATATTTCAAAAAACGGAATATTATTCAACTGGTTTTTGAGTTTTAATTACGCATTGATTTAGCTGTTTTGTCCCTTGATGCCATTAGATGTCTCAGCATTGTAATTGTGTTATAGCTTTATATACTATGGTTTCGTGGTGCGTTGTCCTTGTTGTATTTTATGATTCTTATTCTGGAATCCACCAATGATAAATAACGTTGGATTGGTAGAATATAAGTATTTTAATTACATTAAATATGCTCTATACAACGAATCATGCCAACTTGTTAGATGATGACAGAGACCAAGTAGCCCATCCAGCCTTATTAGTTATTCCTGGCTTCAGTTCCAAATATACTGTTGCATGTAACAAATTTCTAGCCAGGGGCAACAAATGAGCTGTAGGGTGGTTGCTTGTAATATCTTTTCTCTTTATTCAGGACATTTGTCATCTTTAGTACGCTCTCATCTTAGAAACATAGAAAGATGACTGCAGAAAAAGACCACATGGCCTATCTAGTCTGCCCTTCCATATCAACTACTACAATAGTGACCTTTTTCTTTTAGAGATCCTCTGTGTTTGTCCCATGTTTTTTTAAATTCAGATACTGTCCTCATCTCTGCCACCTCCACTGGGAGACTATTCCACAGATCCACCACTCTTTCCATAAAGAAATATTTCCACATATCACTCCTGAATCTATCCCCTTTCACCCTCATTCTATGTTCCCTTGTAGCAGAGTTTGATTTAAATTGAAAGAGGCTCTCCCCCTGTGCATTTATGCCACGGAGGTATTCAAATGTCTCTCTCCTATCTCCTCTCTCCCGCCTTTCCTCTAAAGTATACATATTAATATCCTTAAGTCTGTCCTCATATGCTTTATAACGAAGATCACTAACCATTTTAGTAGGCATCCTTTGCACCGACTCCAACCTGTTTATTTCTTTTTGAAAGTGTAGTCTCCAGAATTACACACAATACTCCAAATGAGGTCGCACCAAAAACCTACACAGAGGCACTATCGCCTCCTTTTTTTTTTTTTTTTTCCTGCTGGTCATTCCTCTCCCTATGCACCCAAGCATTCTTCTAGCCTTCGCCGTTACCTTTTCTACCTGTTTAGCTACTTTAAGATTGTCGGACACAGTCACGCCCAGGTCCCGCTCTTCTTTTGTGGACATAAGTACTCCCCCCCCCTACACTGTATCGTTCCCTTGGATTTTTGCAGCCCATATGCATTTTTTAACATTAAATCTCAGCTGCCAAATTCTTGACCATTCTTCAAGCTTAGCTAGAACCCTCCTCATGTTATCTATACCTTCCTGGGTGTCTACTCTATTGCAGATTATCATCTGCAAAGAGACAAACCTTACCCGACAGCCCTTCTGCTATATCACTAACAAATATGTCAAAAAGAATCGGACCAAGGACAGATTCCTGGGGCACACCACTGGTAACATCCTTCTCCTCAGAGTGAGCTCTACCTGTACCCTTTGTCGCCTCCCACTCCACCAATTTCTAACTTAATCAGTCACTTTAGAGTCCATCCCTAGGTTGCTCAGTTTGTTTATAAGTCACCTGTGCGGATCGGTGTCAAAGGCTTTACTGAAATCCAAGTACACCACATCTAGGGCTCTCCCTTGGTCCAACTCCCTAGTCACCCATTTGAAGAAACTATTCAGATTGGTCTGCCAAGACCTGCCTCTGGTGAATCCATGCTGCCTCCGATCCTTACTTTTGCTTTTGTGTAAAGGGACCACATGTGCCTCTCTCCAATCCTCTGGCACCACTCCCGACTCCAAAAAGGCATTGAAAATGTTAGTCGGTGGAGCTGCTAGAACATCCCCATGTTCCTCAGTTGTCTCAAATATATCCCATCTGGTCCCATTGCTTTGTCTGCTTTTAGTTTAGCTAGTTCCTCATGAACACAGTCTTCTGCAAATTCTTCAAGATGCCCCTCACTTCTGTTCCTGTTTGTGGGTGTTTTCTGAGGTCTTGCTCCTGGGTTCTTCATTTGTGAATACAGAACAGAAATATTAAACAATTCTGCTTTATCCTCATCAGCTTCTACATATTGTACCCCTGCACCCTTGAGTCTGACAATATCACTTTTGCCCTTCCTCCTCTCACTAACATATTTGAAAAAGGTCTTATTCCCCCATTTTATTGCATTGGCCCTTTCTTCTTTTTGTATTTTTGCTTTTTTGACTACTTTGCTAGCTTCTCTAAGTTTTTACAAATATAGATGCCTTTCTTCCTCACTCTGTGATCTCTTGTGTTTCATGAAGGCCTCCCCCCTTTTTCTTTACCTTTTCAGCTACTTCTTTTGAGAACCATAGTGCTCTCTTTTCCTTTTACCGCTATTTACCACTCTAAGAAAAAGGTTGGTTGCTGTTAAAATAACCCCTTTCAGTTTTGTTCACTGTTTTTGGTCAGCACCAATTACAAGTAAGATGTTTTGTTGTGCTCAGGCTTTTTTAGTTTGTGTGTTTTGGGTTTTTTAGGGTTTTTTTGTGGTGGGGGGAGACGTGGCGGGGATGGGAGGGGAAAGGTGTTCTCCCTCCTTTTGGCAACTGCCATCTGAGGGGCCCTTAGCAAATGTTGCTTGGGGAACCCTCATTTGAACTTATGCCACTGAAGACATGAGTAACTTTAGGTCTCCAGCAAAAGAAGGCCTGAAGCCATCCCCAGAGAGAGCATGCCACAGACCTACTGAAATGAGGGAGGGGGGGGTGGCGCAGTGAAATAAACATAAAGGGAGTGTTCTTATAACAGGATGTCTATCATGAAAGTCCAAGAAAGTGCCTGTTTATTAAAAGGCAACATAGATGTCTATATGCCTTTATAACATAGACCCTCAGAACCAGCCTCAGTATACAAACTAAATGCACCAATTACACCTGTTCCAAAGATATCATCAATGCATTTGTGTACTTGACATGTGTGCACGTGTATTTCAACTCCATTTCTACTTTAACTATGCCCCTGGGAATGCCTGTGCAGTGCAAGTAAGCATACGTGCCATCTTTTGGTGCATGTACTTTCCTTTTTTTATGTGCATATGCGCGCACACAATTTTATTAAAAGCCTTCTCTGTCTGTAAAACCGGTTTATCAAGAGAAATGTCCTCCCCAAAAAATTGCCCTTAAAAGAAGGCAATTTTGGTAAAATCACCTTTTAAGGGTAATTTTGTGAAGTTTTTTTCTGTGGGTAAAACCTCTGTCCTTAAGGGAACACAGGTATCAACATTGCTGCTATTTTATAAAAGGCAAAATATGCATCCCTATGCCTTTATGAAATTAGAAGCAAGATTAAAATATAAAACACTGGTTCTGATACACAAAGCTCTTCAACAGCCACCATCTTATCTACAAACCCTGTTAACCTGGACGACCAACACGACAGACCATGAACAATACACTCATTGTGCCACATGACAGAACAAACTTTAATCATCAGACATATAACCGTGCAGTCGATCTTTATGCACCCTGTCAGACGGCTGCCTGGGTGAGAATCTTCACAGTCTTGGCAAGTGCATATATCTATATGATTTGCAAGGGATTGTGGGCAATGTAGTTCATTCACACCAGAGACAGCTGCTGACAATAATTTAGTTGTGCTCAAGTGTTAAAGCCAATAAGATATTTATTTATGGGGTTATTTCTCCCAACACAGATATGCTTGGTAGCACATAAATCAGGTTACTTGCTTCCAGTGTTTAACTTGGAAAAACAAAATCAAAATCAGGAAAACAACATTCAAACTTGTCAGGCATTAGCTAATGTTTTCTTAGCATATATCAAACAACAAACCAAAAGCTACAAAGAGAAAAAAAACCTGTTCTTTTCAGGTTAACTTATTATATCTTCCCACATAGATTCAGAAGTGATTCTCTCCTAGCTCACAAGCAATTAGGTAAGGCTCAATTGCTAGCAGTTATCCAGCTGAAACCCCTTAGCTGGCTTGCTTTCTACTGTGTGGGTCAAATCCTGCTTCAGGAGCTTTTCTGAGTAGATTAAAGAACAAGTTTGTATTTCTTTGTGATGGTTGCTGTACTTTGTAACAGAAAGTTACCAAAGGAGTTTAGACAGAGAGCAGTCCATGTAAACAGAATCTTCATCTGCTATTATTCCCCCTTCTTCAACAAGCATGGGTTCAATATCATGTATTGGCACAGATGAATCTCTCAATGGAGCACTTTCAGGAGAATACTTGTTTCCCTGCTGTCTTTCAAGGTTATAGCTAGGGCATAGATCAGTGTTCATACCTGAGCTTCCATTGCTGTTAGAGTTCCTCTCTAAATAGCCTGGCCAGTATGTAGTCCAGTTCTTATGTCCAGCCTTCCAATCCAGATCCCTGGACACTGGACCTCTCTTCACATACCTTCTGGCACGGGTCCTAGGGTCCCTTCTACGTGTAGCCGTCTCTCTCACAGGTACCGTCTGGAGATTCCTAGCTCTGCAGCACCATTCCTCTGGCTTTCCCCAGTCCAATGGTGTATGCTGGCCCTTGAAATGCCTCCCAGTATACGTACTGCTCTGGACTCTTCTAGACCTCTCAAAGGCTTTTCTCTTCCTTCTTCCAAAGGGTTTCTTTCCCTCTCTGTCCGTCCGGTTTGGCTTCTGCTTCTGATGATCAAGCTCAAGCTGATTCTCAGGATAATGAGGATAATTCTCTGTAGAATAAACTCTACCTTTATTCTGCTCAGATGAGTGCTCCTCCCTAACACAGCGCAGCTGTGCTGAATCAGGCCCTGCCCTTTGAGATGAGTACTTAGGGATTACCTCATAGCCCTCCTGATTGAACACACGCTTCCCCACTTCAGCTCCTCTAATGGCTGTTGGAAACCTGGTGCATTCTGGGACTGGTAGTCTTTTATGGGAAAATTCTGTTTTCTTATTTCTACCAGAACTGACCGGTTGCTTGTTCAGAGTCACTTCACCTTTTCTATAGCTCCTTCCTGAGCTATGATAAGCTTCCTTATCACAACCCTCACTTTGGAACTTCATTCCAACCCAAATCCGCAGCAACAACGACCTATCTGCATTTCGAAAGCAGATAAAAACCCTTCTCTTCCAGGAGCAGCTAGGGTTGAAGCAGAACAGCACCCAGTGAAGTTCCCCAAGGAGGATTAAGACAGAACTGTAAATAAAGCCAATCTATGAATAAGACTGAAGAGAGTCAGAAATGTAGCCATGACTGATACATCTTGTGAGAATGTAAATGTTATACTCCTGGTGATGGTATACCCCTTTCCCCCTGTAAATACAACTAACCCTGTTCAATGTATTCCCCCTTGTTTACTGTAAACTGCTTTGACCTGGTGAAAAGCGGTATATAAGTACGGCTAAATAGTCTCCCCGAAAGCTCTTGCATAAAAGTGACATCTGTTCTGCGGCAGGAGAAACTTTGTGGGCGCGGGGGTGTGTGCACCCACGGATGTGCATTTGCATGTGCTCTTAAAAACTGATGCATATGTATGTATGTAGCTTGTAACATGCAGCTACACATGATGATCCCACCGCTCTCTGGCCATTCTACATCCTGGAATCACCATATGTTGCATAAAAGCAGCTGCTGTAGTTTCACCGCGCCTACAGTATATTTATGTTTATAGATGTTGTAGTGCTTTTATATGCTGCTGTTTGAATGCCGCTTGCTCAAGTTGCTTATATACAGTTACCCGAAAAGCAAGAGACAACATGAGTGAATATTTAAGTGGCAGCATCTAGGATGCTAAGCTTGTCTTCCTTGGTTTTTTCCCCACGATTTTGAAGGAGGAGTCTAAATGATAAAACAATGAATTGAGCACCATATTTCTTTCTCATTGATTCAAGAACAATAGAAGTAATTCCTTGACTTTAGAATACAACTGCAGGCAGTTTTACTTTGCCTGAAAGACACTGAGGGTAATTTCTTAACACAATGCATATGCTGGAAGTTCAAAAAGGCATTTATTTTATCCTTACTTGCAAACCTTATAAAATAGGCCACCAGAACCAGCCTCAACGGCATAAAAATATGCATAAACATATTTACTCCCAGTCAGGGTTGTCTGTAACCGCCACTAACTCCAGGTCAGCCTCTTCCATTTTATTTATTTTAAAGTTTTTCTATACCGCCCCTTCCAGAGTTCAAGGACGGTTTACAATTAACAATTACATTAAACGCCCACAAAGAAATAGAACTGGGATATGGTACAGTAATGTCAAAGAAATAAAGAGAATGTACAGGTAAAATCATGCAACACTTACAGGAAACATATTACAATCAACTTATTTACAAGTGAGTTATATGTTCATTGGAGTTGCATAGAGCAGTTGGATTGGGTAGTTGGGTAATCCTGATGAACTTAAGTAGGAGAGATCAAGGGATATTTTCTAAAAAGCTCATTGTTATGTTGGGTATATTTTGTTTCCATAAGTTAAATCACCAAAGTGTTCTAGGAATAGATATGTTTTAATTTACTCATTAAAGTCTTTAAGATCCATAATAGCTCTTAGCTTATCCAGTAGGGAATTCCAGAGTATAGGTGAGAAATAGGTGAATGCTCTGTTACTACTTGAACGGTTTGTATTGCGATAGTGGGGACTGCCATGGTATTATTATTGCAACTTCTAGATCTCTCATAAGAAAGGCTGCTGATCAGGGAGGTTAGTTATGATGGTGCTATTTCCCTCATCAGTTTAAATGTGGTCACGAGTGTTTTATATTTACTTCGGCTCAAAATTGGTAACCAATGTAACTTCTAAAAGCCTCAACATCTGGGATCTTATTTCCCATGCTATGGGCATTTATACATACTGCTTTACAGATGTTGCCCCTTTTACCCATTTCTATGGAGGTATTTAATGTTTCACTTACCTGGGGGCTTTCGTTACCCATCCCCAACGAATCTAGTTTAAAGCCCTCTAAAGTGGGTTAGCCTGTCTGCAACTGAAGATATGTCGACCTTTCTTGGACAGATGAATGCCATCTCTGCTCTGCAGCCCTTGCAGCAGCATCCATGTTCCAGGAAACCAAAAAGCTCTCTGACACGATCCACACAGCTATGCATTTCATCTCCAGGCTAGAAGCTTCTCTGCCCTAGCCTTTACCTTCAACAGGGAGGATAGAAAAGAATACCACCTGCGTTCCTATATGATTCACCCTCTGTCCCAGAGCCATGAAGTCACTTTTGATATGCTCAGAGGGATACTTAGAAGTATCATTTGTACCAACATGGATGAGCAGTATCGGGTAATAGTCAGTAGGCTTGATGAGCCTCGGCAAACTCTCTTAGGAAGATTAACATACAAGATCTTCCATTTAGTTCATCCATAGCCCTTTTCTTTCTATGTCTAACCGCAAGTCTTTCACTCAACAAATAGTTGAGATCATCTCACATCCAGTGATCACCAGATGGTGTGGTTCAATATTAGGACTAGTGCTGTTAAAATCCATTCAAAAGCGAGGGTCTTAGACTTTAGGAAAAGTAACTTTGCCAAGATGGTCCAATTCCTCAAGGAGTCGTTAGCAGGATAGGAACAACTTGGGGGGGGGGGACACAGAAAAACTGTGTGCAAAACTGAAAGGGGATATCTTAAGGGCAACCAAACCTTTTTGTTAAAATGGTAAATAAAGATAAAAGGAAAAGGAGACCACTTTGGTTTTCAAAAGAAGTGGTTGAAAAGGTGAAGAAAAAGAGAGAGACCTTCATGAAATACAAGAGATCACAGAGAGGAAGACAGGCATCTATATTTGGAAAAACTTAGAGAAGCTAGCAAAGTAGGAAAGCAAAGATTCAAAAAGAGGAGGAAATAGCCAATGCAATAAAATAGGGGGATAAGACATTTTTAAGATGTTAGTGAGAAGAGGAAGGGAAAAAGTGGTATTGTCAGATTTAAGGGTGAAGGTGAGGAATATATAGAAGCTGAGGAGGAAGTGGAATTGCTTAACAAATATTTCTGTTCTGTGTTCACAGATGAAGAACCAGGAGCAGGACCTCAGAAAACACCCACAAACGGGAACAGAAGCAAGGGGCATCTTGAACAATTTTCAGAAGACTGTGTTCATGAGGAACTAGCTAAACTTAAAGTAGACAAAGAGATGGGACCAGATGGGATACACCCGAGAATACTGATGGAACTTAGGAGCGTTCTAGCTGCTCCACTGACTGACCTTTTTAATGCCTCTTTGGAGTCGTGCCAGAGGACTGGAGAGAGGCACATGTGGTTCCTTTAAAGCGGAAGTAAGGATGTGGTTGAAAACTACAGGCTGGTTAGTTTAACCTCAGTGGTAAATAAATTATTGGAAGAGCTGCTGAAAGAGAAAATAGTGAGGTTTCTGGAGTCTGGATTACCGGTTCCGAGGCAGCATGGATTCACCAGAGGCAAGTTTTGTCAGACAAATCTGATTGATTTCTTTGATTGGGTGACCAGGGAGTTAGACCGAGGGAGAGCCCTTGATGTGGTGTATTTAGATTTAAATAATACCTTTGACACCATTCCACATAGGAGACTTATAAACAAACTGAGCACCATAGAGATGGACCCTAAAGTGACTGCTTGGGTTAGAAATTAGTTGAGTACGAGGCGGCAAAGGGTACAGGTAAATGGAGCTCACTCTGAGGAGAAGGATGTTACCAGTGGTGTGCCCCAGGGATCTGTCCTTGATCTGATTCTTTTTAACATTTTTGTTAGTGATATAGCGGGAAGGGCTGTTGGGTAAGGTTTGCCTCTTTGTGGATGATACCAAAGTCTGTAATAGAGTAGACACCCAGGAAGTTGTATATAACATGAGGAGGGATCTAGCTGAGCTTGAAGAATGGTCTAGAATTTGGCAGCTGAGATTTAATTTAAAAAAAAAAGGCAAGGTCATGCATTTGGGCTGTGGCAATCCAAGGGAGCGATATAGGATATGAAGTACTTCTGTCCACAAAAGAAGAGTGGGACCTAGGTGTGATTATGTTTGATCTTTTATTTAAGTATTTTATTTAGCTTTTTACAAGATACAACCAATAACAAAATTATCCAACCATTCAACAACCCTCCCTCCCTGACTCTCTGGAATAACTTATCAGTTATCTAATTCCATTACACTCCATAAAGCATCAGCTGCCAACTATTATAGTAAAGGTACATATTTTAATATTTTGTTGCTAAACTGAACATTGTAGCCCACTGAGACTGTTCCTATATGGGCACAGTGCAAAATCTTCGACAGGTTTCCATTTTCATACACCGGACCAGCCCTTCTCGTTTGAAAGCTCATTTGCTTTGTCATATTTAGAATATAGACATACCAAGCTCCACCATGTGTGTCAATCCGGTGCCAGAGAGGATTTCCATTGGGAGATTACAACTTTCAAGGCTATCCCCATCATAAAATCTAAAAGAAAGTTATGCTCTTTTGCTACCATAAGAAGTTGAGATAAAGATCTCATCATAATGATATGCCATGATAGGGGTGTCCTGAAATGCAACACTAACTGTATTCTTTCCCAGACTATATTCCAGAAATGTTGAATGTTAGGGAATTCCTATGTCTTATGTGCCAGTGTACCCAGCCCAGTGTGGCAAGACCAACATTTATTTCCAACTTTTGGGTCCCATTTCATTAGGCGTATTCGTTAGGCTTGGTGAGCTAAAAAGTACAAGGAATTGCGTAAGGGTGACTGATTTAGTTGTTCTAATTAAAGGACCCCAGAAACATGACCATTGATGTGAAGAGGGAGATACCAAGAGCTCAGTTTCCCATATCTTTTCCAGTCCTTTATGGTTACTCAGGGAAAGGTCCCTAAATATAGCCTAAAACGTAGAGACCATATCTTTGTTGCCACCTATATCATTGATTATTTTTCTAAAATCCCATTCCTGATCTAATGACTTTGTCTATCTTGGAGGAGACAATATAGTGTTTCAGTTGTAGCCATTGATAATGACATGTTGAGGGGGGGGGGGGCAAATTCTAGTTGCAACTTGTGAAATGATTTCCAGTGGATTCCTCTGATAGTTGCCCCAAAGTCCAAATTTCGCATGAATACCATTTGTGCCAGGCAAATGATCTTTTCAGAGTTTTAAATAATGGGTTATATCACAAAGGCATGGAGGAAGAGAATGGTTTCTCCAGAACTAAAAGTGGGGCCACAGTTTGCAAAGCATCTTAAGTGGCGATAACAATCCTTCTCATTTTTGAGTGATTGGTGTGTCGCATACCCATAAGTAGTTGTAAAGGAAAAGGGGCAGCTATTTTTTCTTCCAGTATCAACCAGACCGGATTCCTGAACGGCTGCAGAGTTTCAGTTCATTTGGCTCCTTGTTTTAACAAAAATGCTTTATGGTACCAACTAAAGTCTGGAAAGTGGACCCCACCACACATTTGTTTTTGCCTTCAGTTTCTTTGTGGCTATTCTTGGTGGTTTTCCTTGCAATAGAAAGGTGATAAGCAATTTTTCAATAGTCTTATAAGAAGCCTACTGGGGGAGAGAAAAGGGAAGCATTTCAAGGTTATAGTTAATTTTAGGGGTAAGAACCATTTTTATGGACTCAAGCCTTCCCCACCACGAGAGATGAAGTGGCGACCATTTTAAAGTGAATGTATTGATTATGTTTAAAAGATCTTTGGTGTTCATCTTTAAGGTGTCTTCTAATGAAGCATTAAAGCGGACTCCTAAATATTTTATTGCCTGTGATTTCCATGTGAAAGGGTAAGAAGCTAGCATTGCTTTATTTGTTAAAAAATGAAGTGGAAAAGCAACCAACTTAGACCAATTAATCTTATAACCTGAAAGTTGAGAATACTGTCCTATTAAGTTCAAAGCCTGTAGGATAGAGGAAGGATGAAGAAACAAAAAAAGATCATCTGCATATGCAAAGTTTCACGTGTAACTCTCCTATTACTATTCCTTGAACTTCCTTAGTTTGCCTTAATAAAATGGCCAGGCGTTCTAGGGCTAAATTAAAAAGGAGTGGGGAGAGAGGACCAGCTTTGCTGGGCACCACGATTTAATGAAAACGTTTGTGAGTATATAGAGTTTGCTGAAATTCTAGCTGATGGGTTATGGTAGAGCATTTTCATCATGTTGGTGAATTTATCGCGAAAGCCAACCATTACAGGACAGAAAATAAAAAAAAGACCACCCTAACCTGTCAAACACTTTTTCAGCATCAAGTAATAAGCCCACGCAGGGAGTGTTGAGGCAATTCGACAGTTCAAGCACATGGCATAACAGTCTAGCATTGTCTGCAGTAGATCGGCAATAAATCCACATTGATAGGGATTGACTGAGGGCAGTCTTTACTAGTCTGTTTGCTAAAATAGTCAAATATATCTTGTAGTCTGCGTTTAATGGTGATTATGTTGGTAGTTTATCTTTATCTTTAATCGTTGCTTGATATACCGCCCAGGCAGACGCGTCAGGGTGGTGTACAATGCAATCAATAAAAACAGGAAAGGAAAAGAACGCCATTATTCAGACAGGACAGAGAGAGGTGGAGAGAGACAAATGAGCAGGAAAGAAATAAGTCAAAAAAAAATACTCAGAGAAACCGTTCTTAGGGGTCTGGGAGGTCGAAGGCCTGCTGGAAAAGATGGGTTTTGAGTGAGCACTTAAATCTTTGAAAAGATAGCTCAGTACAGAGAGCAACCGAAAGTGAGTTCCAGAGGGCATGGGCTAAAAAGTAAAAAGCGGAATGACGTGTTGTTTCTAGGTGAGCTGAGGATGGGGCAAGAAGAAAGATAACCATGTGTTGAATGAAGGAGACGGGGGGAAGGCTGCAGACGGATGGAATCGGCTAAATACTGGGGAGAGCCGGTGTGTAGTGCTTTATGGGCGAGTATGAGAATTTTGTAATGGAAACGGAACCTGAGTGGAAGCCAGTGTAAACCGAGAAGGAGGGGGGTGATGTGATCATGGGGAGAAGAATAGGTGAGCAAACGTGCGGCTGTATTCTGAACCAATTGAAGACGCCAGAGCTGATATTGTGGAAGACCTGCTAAAACGGTATTGCAATAGTCCAACCTCGAGAGTACTAGAGAAATGACTAAAGAGGTGAGAGAGGAGGGAGGGAGGAATGGGCGGACAGCTCTGATCTGACGTAGAAAAAAGGAGCGACGAGCGAGTGTGGAAATATGATGGTGGAACAAGAGGGAGACATCAAGGGTGACTCCAAGATATCGGCGGAAAGAGACTAAAGGAATAGGAGTGGAAAGAAAGGGAGGAGAACAAGTAGGTGGGGGTGTGCTAAAGGAAAGCCAAAGCACGGCTGATTTAGAGGGGTTAATGTGGAGAAAGGTTATTGTTGATCCATGTAGCAATACTGGTGAGACAGAGGTTAAGGGCAGAAAGATCTGGTGAGAAAGAACTGGTGTGGTGCACAAGAAGAATGTCATCAGCGTAGAAGTATCCAGAAATCCCTGACTGCTGAACAATAAGAGCTAGGGAGAAAGAAGAGGAGCAAGAACTGAACCCTGGGGAACCCCACATAGGAAGTAAAGGAGAAGAAGTGGTTGAGCTAGTCTTTACTGAGAATGTGCGGGAGGAAAGAAAAGAATGAAACCAAGCCAGGACAGACCCACGAATTCCAAGATCTGACAACCGGGTTAGAAGAGTGTGATGATCCACAATATCAAAGGCAGAGGAGAGTTCTAGGGTCACCACAAGGGAAAGATCACCTCGGTCATGAGCTTGATGGACTTCACTCAGAAGGGAGGTGAGGATAGTCTCTGTACTGTGACCTGTACAAAATCCGGATTGACGTGGATGAAGAGAGAGGGTAGAATCCAGATGGGCGGAAAGTTGGGCGAACACTAGTTTTTCCAGGATTTTAGACAAAAAGGGAAGATTTGATACGGGATGCCAACTAGCTGGTGTGGAAGAATCAAGGGAAGGATTTTTAAGAAGTGGACGGATAATGACATATTTCTAAGCTGAAGGGAAGACACCAGAGGAAAGGCTGTTGAAAATGTGAAGTATGCAAAGGAGCAGTGCAAGGGAGGGGTCGGACAGCCAGGGGGAGGGTATGGGGTCAAGAAGACAGGTGGTTTTGTGGGAGGTAGTAATGGTCTTTGAAAGCTCTGCTGAAGTGATGAGCCGAAATGCACTCCAGGTACGAGGGAAAATCTTGTCTAGAGGAGGGGAAGAGGGAGATGCGGATAGAGGGGAGGGGGTGAAGGAAGAAGAGACAGGGGAGGGGGACAGGATATAAAAGTAGCATGGAGAGATGTAATTTTCCCAGAGAAAAAGGAAGCAAGGCAGTCTGAGTTGGGTGCATTGGGGGGAGAGTTGGGGATTCCAGTGGAAGTGGACAGTGTAGAAATGGAACGGAGAACTCTTAATAGTTGTTGGGAGGAATGAGAGGGGGTGGAGATATGGTCAGTGTAGTATGAACATTTAGCCTTGTTGATCATTTCACGGTATAGTGCTTGGGCAGTGTGGAAGGCAGTGAAGGAACAAGAGGTAGTTACTAACTTTCTGTGGATCTCTACCTCATTTGTCCTTGACTGTTATGTTTGCATCCGTAAAGGATCCTATGTGCATCAGATGTTGTACCAGCTCAGAATACTAGAGTAGGTGAGGGGGAAAAGTCCTGTTGAAATGGACTACCTGTAGAATTCTACTGTACATCAGGAGCGGTAGCTTTGCCCAATTGCATAGATAGTAGAGCAATGCATAGCTCTTCACTAGTAAATGCTCTATCCAAATCATCTTTAAGTTCACTGGGTACTGTGATACCCTAGCCTGGGCCCAAGGGCTTACAGGCATAGGGCCGCCTTGTTATGTCCATATATAAAGCTTTACTGTGTCTGTCTCCAGTAAGGAATTCTGGGACTTGTAGTTTGGCTTTCTTATCCAAGGACAAAAGTAGTGTGAAACCGTGGGTTAAGGCAAACAAGAATATTTATTTTAGTGGGATTTCCATAATCATTAAATTCAGAACGCAGGCATTAGGATACTTCTCCAAACATAAGAGGAAAACATGTACAACTGAAACTAAAGAAAGATGAACAAAAGTCTTTCTAACACTGGCAGCTGTTCTCATCAAACAAGTTAATATGCACGTCATAGTCTCTTGTGTTCATTCAAACAAAAGGTTAACTTCTTCTAACAACTGCTGCTTTACTTTTCAAAACTCTTGGTTAAACAACAAAACCTTTGCTTCAGAAGAAACTCTTATCAGTTACAGAGTTAGGCAAACATTGCTTCTCACCACGTTTTGCTTTTCTTTTTGAGCCCTGCTTACCAGCGTCTAGTTTTCTTTCAAACAAAAAGAGCAATCCATTGGGGATTCCCCCAGGTTAGACTCTGGCTCAAAGGAATCGATCTGCATATCCTCTTGGGCAACAGAATGCTTATCCCTTTCTACAGTTTTAAAAACGTCTTCAGGCTTCCTGTCCTGTAAGAACTTCTGAAATTCGCTCCATAGCTGTTCTTTCTGATAAGGATCAATTATATTGGGAGAGTGAGTTTTCTTCCCGGGAACACTTGCCTTAACGTCTCTAGTGTTTTTGGTTCAGCTTCTCTGTTCTCAGGTGAGTTCTGGCTCTTTCCCCAGACAAGCGTGTCCACCCACCTTCTAGCAGTTGAAGTCCTCGGCAGTGGCTCTTGAACACTAGGTACTGCAACCTGTTCCACCCCGTCAGTAAGCTTTCCAGCTAACCATCTGCTAGCTTCACGTTTAGGAGCATTTTCCAGACACAGACTGCTTCCTTTCTTACTGGCCTCATTCAGCAGCTGGAAGTCAGCCTTCCTATGCCTTTCTCCACTCCTTCCTTCCTGGAATCTCTCCTGGAATCCTTTCTCCTTGAAGGCTTTCTCCTCTCCCCAGGATCCCTCTTTCTGGTCTGATTCAGGTTTTAAAAACCGTTTCTTGCCTGCCACTCCCTTGCCTCTGCACAGGTGTTTACAATCAGTGCCCAAGCCTGCCCCCACGTCAGAGCTTGGGTGTGGCTTAGCCTCAGCAGAGACAGGATTTTTTTTTTCATGCTTGCCTTGCAAAGTCTGTGCAAAGCTGGTCTGTCACTCATTTTAAAGGTACAAACATTGTTTTTTTCTATTTCCATCTGCTCCTGGCAGCTCTCCTCGTCACAGTACCAATAGTCATTCTAGATGTTCTGTAAATTGTATAAAATCATCTTTTCCTGTTTTTACCTCTGATGAATAGAGCTGTGAATAAAAGGATCTAAAGGCATCCACTATGGCCTTATCACTATCTAATTGATTACCTTGGTCCTCTACTATAGATGCTTTTCTTGCTGCCATTGGTTTAGCTTTAAGTATCTTGGCAAGAAGATGACCTGCTTTTGTTTTGCTCTACATAGTATCTTGTTTGACGACGTTCACTAGAAAACACCTCTGAGCTCAATAAAGTGTTATGCCTATAATGTAGGTGTTGGAGTCTTACAAGGATACTAGAGTCTGTTCTGCATTTCAAGTCTTTCCCCTGCACGGATTTGTTCCTCTGACATTTTTTGTTCAGCCTGTTGTTGCCGCTTTATATAAATAGTGACTGGTAATTGTTGCCCTGATGGAGACTTTAAAGGCCTCCCACCATGCTGAAACTGTTGGCTCGGTAGAGGAATTTATTTCAAAATAATTTTTAATAGCTGAACAAATCTTTTCTTGGAATAAATTATCCTTTAGTAGTGACCTATTAAAGGACCTTGACACATTCTCAGTCATATTTACTTTAGGAATATATTTAAATGATATTGCAGCATGGTCAGATATATGGGTACTATGAATTTCAGATGACTATATAGTATTGACCATTGCTTTTGATACAAGAAAAATAATCAATACGGGAGTGGGACTTATGAGGCGACAAAAAAATATAAAGCAGCTCTCTGTAGGATGTATAAGCCTCCAAATTTGTATCAGTCCAAAAGAGTGCATTAAAGTGGTAACCACAGTAGATGCTTTGGTAGGTCTATTCCGACACTGGGATTTCCTGTCTAAAAGTGGATCTAATATTAGGTTAAAATCATCTCCCAGAACTATATTATAAGTGGGATCTTCTGCTATCTCCTCCGCCACATCTTGAAAAAAGTTTGGGACATCAGTATTTAGAGCGTAAATATTTAGTGATAGGTATGTTTTCCCTATTTGGATACTGATCTTAGCCCACCTACCTTCTATGTCCGCCCTGGTATGCCCAATAATTGGGTGCAGAGATTTATGGATAAGAATAGCTACCCCATTTTTTTTTAACATGCTGGAGAGTGGGCTGCCAACATCAACCTACCCAAACCCAATTTTGCAGTTTCTACTATGTTCAAATGTGTTTCTTGTAAGTATATGTCTGCTTTTACCTTTTGGCAATAGGTTAGAATTTTTTTTTCTTTTTAATTGGGTTTATAATGCCCTTAACATTCAAAGATAGGAAAGTATTAGCCCCCATGATTTGTAATTATATTCAAGATACTTAGGAGTATATGTGGAAGCTGGTATATGTTTTGAGGCCAATCACTCTTCCAGTAGAGGACAGCCCCATATTGCCAACTTATCAACGCACTTATAAATATTCCCAGAGAGTCAGCCCCAACCCTTATTCTAAAGAGTAGCAAAATTAGATGAGCCAGTATTACCATTAGATGACCACTATGGACCATTCCAAGTGGTTATTGTGAATGTTCCCTCCTTCCCCCAACAAGTGTACAGTAATCCACAATACAATTGCCCTTCCAGACAACTATTCTCCCACTTTTCCCCACTCGATGCACCCACTTGACCATACTGATTTTCCTTGAGCATAATCATATCTATTTCAACAGTCAGAATGATATCCCTTTCTGGTGTGGGTGGAACATCTTAACACAGTGAATCACTACAGGTTATGCAGATACTTTGTTACATCCTTTGCCCAACAACAATATGTTTTATTTATAAACTTGAACTTGGGTTGGTGTTATAAGTAACTTTATAAGTATAAATATCTTAATAAACCCCTGACTTTGAGGTTGTCTCTTCCCATCTTACCCATATGTGATATTAAATACTCATAAACTACTGTAAACGTACATAACCTGTGTCTAAACATTCGCACCACCTACCCTTCTAATTCATTGCCCTGAGCTAAAATCTTATTATGTGGTTAACATTTGGCTTAATCAGCACCTTCTTAGTCTTTTCGGAGGGCACCTTTACCCTGCTGACTGCTATTGTGACTAATCACTATCTGAAATGGAAGAAAATGTATGAATCAGGTCATCGTCGTAGCTTCTTTTTCTTCCAGGAAAGCTTTCAATGTCTCCAGGTCTTCAAATGTCCTGGTCTGGTTGTGAAATGTGACGTGAAGGCGTGCTGGAAAATACAGGACATATCGGGCCTGAAGGTGTTGAAGGCGAGGACAAAATGCTAGTAGCTGTTTACTGTGCTCAACTGTAATTTTGTTGGTCTGAAGAGAAAAACACCTTGCATCCTTCATAGATTAATTATTTCCGATGAAGTTTTAGCGACTTTCATTAGCTGCATAGCTTGTTTATCTTAAAACTTTAAATATCAGTCTATATTGTTGTCTGTTTGAAGCTAAATACATTGTGACCCTGTGTGCCCTCTCATTTTCCAGTGATTTTGCAAATTCGAAGCAAGTTTGGAAGTAAAGATTCTAGAAATTCTACCATGTGTGTGCCTTCTGCTCCCTCTGGTATAACCAGGATATGAACATTATTCCTTCTAGTATGGTTATTAAGGTCTTTGAGGTTCCGTTCCAGTTGCACAATGCGTTTAGTATTTCACTGTATCTGTTTCAGTTTTTCTTCATGGACTCCCAACATATTATCTATACGTTCAATGCTAGTACGTTGGGAAGCCATTTGAGTTTTGAGCTCTACTATGTCATCTTGCATGGAGGTAAGTGTCTCCCTGTTTGTTGTTACAAGAGCACGCACGGCTCTAATTTCATGCAGGAGCTCTTGAAAACCCTATGCTGTGTCCTGATTTGCTGCCATTTTGAGTGGGGATGGAGGATCTGCTTTTGCTCTTTTCACCCCTGAATTCACTCCCGGGGTGAATACCAGGCAAACTGGTTTATTGTTTGCCATATTGTTTGAGGCTTTCGCCCTGAAATTTCATAACTTTTGTGGTGTGAGAGAGTGAGAACCTGTGAATCTTGCCTGAGTCCATGGGAGCTAAGGTTCTAAGTGGCCATCTTGTTCAACATGTGGCTCTGTCCCCATTGTTTGATGGTCTTAAAGTAGCTAAACAGGTAGAAAAGGTGACGGCATAGGGAGAGGAATGGCCAGCAGAAGAAAGGAGGTGATAGTGCCTCTGTATAAGTCTTTGATGCGACCTCATTTGGAGTATTGTGTGCATGCCTGACAACAGAAATAGAAGATCTGCAATGCTGAACGCTTTAGAAGTCACTAAGATAAAAGCAAAATGCACGAAGGCAACTGCCAGCAGGGCCTTTACGATTTATGCACCCATAGCCTGGAATGCCCTTCCCACTCGAATCCGAGCCATCACGAGTCTTACCTTATTCAGAAAAGCGCTAAAACACCATCTGTTCCAACTACACTATCCAGAAACCAACCCCGGAAAACATAGGAAGTGTCCTCTTACCCCCCTTCCTAACTGTTCCAAAACTAACCCAACGTGAGAATGGTTAAATCAGCTCACCACCTGGTGCAGATTTCCCGATGCCATCAAACCTGTTTCAACCATGAATACTCTGTAGCATTGTAAAAATGATCTGTAAATAGTTTACCCAGGTTCTCCCTTTAGCTGTTCTTCGTAAGCGCATTGTGTCGTTGATACATTGTAGCATTGTTCTGTTCATTGTGAACCGCACTTATTTTTAATAGCGCGGTATATAAGAAATGTAAATAAATAAATAAACAATTCTGGAGCCTGCACCTTCAAAAGGATATAAAAAGGTTGGAGACGGTGCAGAGGGTGGTTACTAAAAGGTTATTGGTCTTTGATATAAAGCATTTGAGGACAGACTTAAGGATCTTAATATGATTACTTTAGAGAAAAGGCTGGATAGAGGTGATATGCTACTGACAATTAAATACCTCTGTGGCATACAATGCACAGGAGGAAAGCAAGCTCTGCTACGAGGGGACATGGGATGAGGGTGAAGGGGATAGACTCAGGAGTAATATGCAGAAATAGTTCTTTATGGGAAGAGTGGTAGATGCATGGAATAGTCTCTCAGTGGAGGTGATAGAGATGAGGACAGTATCTGATTTTTAAAAAGCAGGGGACAAACACAGGGGATCTCTAAAGGGAAAAAAGGGGAATGTTGTGGTTGATATGGAAGGACAGACTAGATAGGCCATTTTTGATCACCTGGCTTTTTTTTGCTATTTCAAGCTCCAGCAGAGTTTCATGTCCCTACCCTGTAATTCTACTTTCTAAAATCAAGTAATAACAGTGGAATGTGGCTGGCAGGCAGAATCATTGGCCCTTCTTCCACACTTTAAATTACCGAGTACAGGATTTTCCCACCTCCGACATCCATCTTCATCAAAACAGTTGATCTGTCCATTTCCAGGACCTGGAACTAGATTTTTTTTATAATTGTCATTTTTATGTAAAAAAAAAACCATTTTTCTTATGATAATCTGAGTTTCTTGCCGTACATAGTAAAATGAGGAACTTCCCGAGAAGGTTTTGTTGAAGAACTTGAATATTCTTCCTAGTTACCAAGCTGATTTTCTTTGCTTTGGTGCACATTGCACTTCTTATCAAGAAGCAGGACAAGGGCTATGGTTTCTGGTGCCCCTCTGCAAACCTATATATCAGCATCCCTTCCTCGTTATTATTAATGCTGGCTACACACCACCCTCCTCCATAAGGAGCCTACCCAAAGAAAAGCAGCATTGTAAATACTGCAGTGGGCCCTGGAACATCCAAACATCTATTTGGACAGCTGAACAATTCAGATTACTACAGTACAGATTCCTACATACAAACTCCATGTTAACAGAACATCTGTCCTTCATCACACACTCAGAACACAGACTCTCATCAAGTACAGAATAAGTGACCACATCCTGAAAAACCCCTCCAGAAGCCAGATTCTGCATACAATGCAACACCAGAGAAATATAAAGAGATGCATTTCCCTGTACTGTATAAATTATAAAGATTGAAAATAAAATTATTTTTTCTACCTTTGTTGTCTGATCATTATATTCTCTGATTTTGCTGGTCCCAATCTGAGGCTCTGTTTTCTTCTTTCTATGGTCTATTCAGTCTTGTCTCCTCTTTTATTTCCTTCACTTTGTTCCATCTTGGATGTTGATCTTTTCCCTTCAGTTTCTTTTATTTATTTTTCTCTGTCCTCAGACTTCACTACTTTCTTACTATCCAGTCCTCAGTCCCCCTCTTTTTTTACTCCATGTACCTATCACTTTTCAACCCTCACCCCAGTCCTCGCATTCCCCACCTCTTTTTTCCTGGTCCATTATTCCCTATTCTCACTCACTATCTTTCCCCCCCCCCCCCCAATCCAGCATATCCTATCTCTCTTTTTCTCCCTCTCTCTGCCCTCCCCTTTGGAAAAAATATAGTTCGATGCCATCCCAGGAGTCTTCTTTCTTTTTCTGAATCTGGCGGAAAGATCTCATAGCACCATCCCCAGCTTTATCTTTATTTCTGAGAGTCAGCATGCAGCAGCCTGATGAATGACCTCGCGCACTGGAAGTGAATGCTACGGGCGGTATTGGCTAACCTTGCTGACTCAGAGAAAGAAAGATGAAGCTGGGGAATGGTGCTGCATGATGCTGGAGCTGCATACCCAATGAATTGTACCTGCTCCTGGGCCCACCATCTGAGTCCCCACTTACTCTCCCCATACCCAGCCAGTCTTAGATTCCGTCTTATTTTTCTCCCACCCAATTTTTAAGTCTCCACCCAAGTCCCAGTCCCTGCTCTCCCCATCTTCCTTTCCCCAGTACCGACCTTCTACATCCTTTCTTTACACTCACTCAGCTACTTCCTTCTCTGATATTTATTAACCCAGTCATTCCTCCTCCTTACCCAGCATTCATTCTTATGCCCCTTCCTCTTAACTGCCCCCCTGTATGACCTTTTTTCTTTCCTCCCACACAAAATATCTGTCCCCCTCTCCATCCTCACTTCCCAGCTTCTGTTTTTTCTCCCCCCATCCCAGCCCCATCCTCTTCAGTCCTCCCCAAGCATCAGCTCCCTTCTAGTTCCAGCCCCTCCCAGCATCATGCAGTCCTTTAATCTCTCATCAGCCCATTCCAATCCTAGTCCCCCCCAGCATCAGTTCTCCTCCAGTCCCAGTCCCTCTCAGCATCTCCCTTGCAGTCTCCTCATTCTCCAGTACTAGCCCCCCAGTATCAGTATTCCTCTAGTTCCAGTCCCTCCCAGTGCCATCTCCCTTCCAGTCTCTCCATCCCCCAGTATCAGCCCCTCTCCAGTCCCAGCTCCTCCCAACATTCTCTTTCAAGAGCAGTCTCCCCATCCCCCATTATTAGCCAATTTCCCATTCTAGCCCCCAGTCCTCTTATAGTGCCAGTGGCTCCCCCACACACACACGCATATGGACCCATGCGTGCTTGATCAGCTTCAGAGGGAGCTGGTGAGGCCCAAAACCCAGCACCCCGGTTCACCTCTGCACAACCACAGGAATAAACAGTGGTGTTTTCTTATACTCCCGCGGCTGTGAGAAGTTGCAGATACAGGCTTCACTGAGTTCCTGGATATTAAATAGGGGCACTTTCTTTCTCCTGCTTAAGATAGGAAGTATCTCTGTTTAACTTTCAGGAATTCAGCAGTGCCAGTATTTGTGACTTCATACAGCCGTGGGAGTAAAAGAAAATGGTGCTGTTTACTCCTGCGGCTGTGCAGAGGTGAACTGAGACACCGGGCTTTGGGCTTAACTGGCTCGCTCTGAAGCCAGCCAGGTGCGCTAGGAGCCCCTTGTGCCCACACATGCCTAGAGCTGGCCCTGCTTGGGGGGTGGGGGCATCTAGCAACGGCACCCCCCAGAAGATGGTGCCCCCCTGCCATGCTTACTCTGCTTACCAGGTAGTGCTGGCCATGTCAAGCAACAGTTTGAACGGAACAAGGAGAAACAGAATACTTTAAAATCAGCAAAGGTGTACGGCAAGGCTGCATGCTCTCTCCCTACCTGTTTGGTTTATATGCAGAACAAATAATCCGAGAAGCAGACCATATTAAGACAACCAAGATGTGAAGTTTGGTGGAAGTCTCATCAACAACCTTCATCTGCTTATCAAGGTCAAGGAAAATAATCTTAAAATGGGCCTGCACCTTAACAAGAATAAGACAAAGATCCTGACAACTGGCAAAATCAATTATTTCAACCTTGTTGAAGAGGAAATAGAAATAGTAGATAACTTTAATTTGCTTAGATCAATAATCAATAAAGAAATGACAAGCAATTAAGAAATCCAAGAACACTGCACTTGGCAGAACGGCTATGAAGGACCTAGATAAGATTCTCAAGAAGAAAATCAATGTCTTCAAATTATGGTGCTGTATACCATGGACTTCCCAAAGAAAAAATCAGTAGGTGCTAGAGAAAATCAAACCTTTCTTTTTAAGCTCAAATGACAAGACTTTGACTTTTCTATTTTGGACGCATCATGAGAAGAGAAAGATTATTAGAGAAAAACATCATGCTTGGTAAGGTTGAAGATCAGTGAAAACGAGGAAGGCCAGCAATGAGATGGATCGCTACAATAACAGCAGCTATGGGTACCACTCTATCAACAATGAACCGCCTAACTGAAGACCGAACACAGTTTAGGACAAGTAATCAGAGGGTCGGCATGAGTTGACATGGACTCGATGGCACTTAAAGTAATCCATCCAACATGATGATGTTATCTTACAGAATTTCAAATAATAAAGTCAGCCTGGCTTGAGCGGTTAAGTGCTGTGCACTAGGTCCCTAGTTCAGTCTTGGTGTCGGGTCTTCCCTCCCTAGTTCAATTTGGTGCTGTAAATTCAGCATTTCTTTATCATTCTGCTAGACCAGTCCAGATGAATGAGTTATGCTCCCCAGCCAGCAAGTGGAGACAGAACAAAGCAACTTTCACTGTTATTACTGGCATATCTTCTGGTGCAGCTCTGAGAAAAGCCAGTATTTGTCTGCCTCCAGCAGGTGGCAGGTTGTGTGGACTGGTGCAGCAGTGCAGATTGACCTGTCTCCCCTGGCCCAGACTGTTGTACTGTGGCCTGTGAGCTCGAGATCAGTAGGCTCAATGTTTGCTTGCAACTCAGGTACTCCCCTGTTTCCTTGACCTGACAGTTTGGCCCGTGTCCAGCGCTGCTATCCACAGGTTCCTAGTGCTTAGTTGGCCAGAGAGCAGACAAGGATCCAGGCCCCTTTCGTCTTGCTATCCTTTCCTTGCTTTTTTTCTGATATCCTTTCTGAATGTTTCTTTTCCCAATGGGCTTTATTTTGACTCTAAATTTAAAAAAAAAAAAAAAAGCCACCTTTCTCCTGCAGCTAGGCTTCTGAGGCCTGCAGGGGCAATCAGGACAGTCCTGCTCAGGTTTCCCCAGCTGGCCTGACAGATGCTGGGATTGTCTTTTCAGGATTTCTTTTTCACCACAGCTATTGCAATGTTTTTCAGTGATTCTTTTTTTTTCCACTGTCTCTATACTTTTTGATGCTTGGAACCTTGGTGCGATGCCAGAGCCTTAGTGCTGTGACTCTTGTAGTACCCATTG
Source organism: Ichthyophis bannanicus (assembly GCA_033557465.1). Classification (NCBI taxonomy): domain Eukaryota; kingdom Metazoa; phylum Chordata; class Amphibia; order Gymnophiona; family Ichthyophiidae; genus Ichthyophis; species Ichthyophis bannanicus. The sequence continues at coordinate 16,554,487 of CM066042.1, forward strand.
GGTCAATTCCTCGGCTGGGTCATTTTGCCCCATGTGTGATGGTGACATGGTGGGCACTCCTTTTTCATCAATTTTAGGACCCGATGCTGATTCTAATGTCCCCTCCACTGGACAGGTCTTTGGCTACATGGTTTCTGCAGAGGGGGAACTTGATGAGGAGGTCCCTAGCTGACATTTCCTCTCAAGCTCCTTTTCATCTGGATTTCTTTCAATCTACTGATTCATTTTGGAACCCATTCTGTTGGATATGGTATGTAAATAACATACAGGTTTAATATTGAACCAAAGGTCTCTTCCAACAATCGATCTATGCTAACATTTTTTTCGAACACTTCTCAGCTCTTTTGTTTAGTATAAGGCCAGTTCAACTATAGTGGGTTCCCTGGTATGTTCCTTCCAAGGCTGGCCCTAGGCATGTGCGGGCATGGCCCCACTTTCGAATAGGTCCTGCGCCTGGCCAGCGGGAGGGGCAGGAAAGAAGAGAGAACTGCAAGGAGGCTTAAGTTTAAAGACAGAAAAAGCTGTGATTGCAACAGTGATAGGGGCCGGACTGTGCAGCCTCGGCAAGCTGGTGAGGGCAAGCAGGTTTTTAAAAAAATTTGAATCTGATTGCAGGCAACGTGAGGCGGTGGCCAGAAACACAAAGAGGCATGAAGAAATAGTCCCGGGCAGCGGCGGTGATTGGGGCTTGGGTCCTGCACTGGAGCCTCAGTAAAGCTGCTGGAGCAGGTCTGATGCCTGCGATGAGGCCTGTAGTTTGTGCTGGGAGGCAGAGCTGGCCTTAAAGGGCCAGAGGCACCATAAGTGGCCGGGTCTGAAAAAGGCTTGATGACAAAGTGGGTGGCCCTGGGGCAGGTGCAGCACTGTACCTAGGCTTGTACCAGTGGTGCAGTCGCACAGTACGTAAAGAGGTAGGGGCACATTTGGACTCGGACGGGAAGTGGAAGCTGCCCCCAACTGGAAGTCTAATTTGGAGCCTTTTGTGGAACACCTGAGCCACACAGTTTTGGGGAGCAAGAGGGCTGTGTTGCCTCAAGTCCGCTTTCCTAGGTGAACTATCTGGGGTGGTTCTAAGTCTTCACCTTCCAGCTGCGTGGCGTGGCTGGCATAGATCCCAGAGCCCCACCAGTCTAATTCTGCAGAGCCGGGGCTGGGTGAAGCAACAGAAGCTTATGCCACAGCTCCACAGATCTCTGTACCTGGACTTCGCTACCTGCAGTTCCATCACTTTCTAAATGTGTCCCTGCAGCCCAGAATATCTTGATGCTAATCTCACCTGCATTGCAAGATTAGCATCAAGACATTCTGAGCTGCAGGGATGCATTTGGAATGTGATTGCATTGCTGGCATTGAAGTTCTGATAGAGCAGAAGCTTATGCCGTGGCTCCGCAGATCACTCTACTGGGACGTCAATGCCGGTAGTGCAATCATGTTCTAAACATGTTCTTGCGGCCCAGAATGTTTTGGTGCTAATCTCATATGCATTGCAAGATTAGCGTCAAGATATTCTGGGCGGCAAAGATGCTTTTAGAAAGTGATTGCACTGTCATATCACCATGTCCCTGCTTTTCAGGGATTGTCCCCGATTTTAGAACTGTCCCCAATTCTCACCTGTTTGGTAGCCTCTTATCCTAGAATTCAGCAATTGGGACAGAGGGGATAGAAAAAAAATATTTTCAATTTAGTGATTTGAATTTACATCCATTATCTTTATATTTTGCACAGTACGGGGGCAACGCAACATTGTTATATTTCTCTGTCTGCTTGGAAGCGATATTGTTGCTGTAATGGGATGGATGGGAGGGTATTGACTCCTCTTCCCTCTCCAAGCCCTATTGCTCAAACCTAGAACTAAGGTGTTCCTTCAGCGCCCCCCCCCCCCCACACTTTGTATAAGTGTCCCAGATTTGCCTACAAAAACGTCTGGTAACCTTATCAACTGGCCAAGGTGATGTGGGAAGCAAACATGGATAGTGCCTTAGGTACAGCTATCGAGGGTCGCTGGGGGTTGGTGGGAGTGGGATGAGGTGTGAGGCTGCAGCCTTCTGTTGGCACTATGCAGTTGCACATTAAGGACCTGATTTCATTAAGCCTTCTTTCCCATAGAATGGGAACGCAATCTTAGTAAATCTGACTCTAAAAAAGAAACTGTGATTTACCTTTTTTGTGTGTGTGTCTGTGGGTGGGCAGATTGACTCGCACTGTGAGCTATGTCTTTGTAGTTTGCAACTGCTTGAGGGGCTGGAGGGGACAGCACACTGGTTAAGTGGACAGAGCTGCCAGTAGACTGGCTAATCTACTGAAGGCTTTAAACTAGATTCGTTGGGGATGGGTGAAGAAAGCCCCCAGGTAGGTGATACATTAAATAACTTTATGGAAATGGGTAACAGGGGTAACATATGGAAAGCAGTGTGTATAAATGCCCGTAGCATGGGAAATAAGATCCCTGATGTTGAAACTTTGGTGGGAGTGGCTGACTTGGATTTAGTGGCAGTTACAGAAACATGGTTCACAGAAAATCATGATTGGGATGTAACTATACCTGGCTATACTTTATTCAGAAAGGACAGGGTAGGAAGTAGGGGAGGAGGAGTGGCACTATATGTAAAAACTTCTAGTAAAGCTTTGGAATTACAGAGCTTAAAAGGGAGAGGGGGGAGGCATTGTGGGTTAAACTAGAAAGAGGGAAAAAGAAATCTATTTACATTGGTGTGATATACAGACCTCCCTCACAAGAGGAAGAGGTGGACAGGGTTAATTGAAGACATGCACAGCATTGCTAGGAAAGGGGAAGTGCTACTGATAGGAGATTTCAATATGCCAGATGTTGATTGGCACATTCCTGCTGCAGTATCATCTAGAAGTAAGGAGATCCTGGATTCTCTACAGAGAGAACTATTCAGGCAATTGGTAACAGACCCCACACGTGAAGGGGCCATACTGGACTTGGTGCTTACCAATGGTGAAAGCGTTTCTGATGTTATAGTGGGAGATCATTTTGTATCCAGTGATCACCAGATGGTGTGGTTCAGTATTAGGCCTAGGGCTGTCAGAATCCATTCAAAGGCGAGGATCTTAGACTTTAGGAAGACTAACTTTGCGAAGATGGGCCAATACCTCAGGGAGTCGTTAGTTGGATGGGAACAGCTGAGGGATGTAGAAAAACAGTGGGAAAAACTGAAAGGGGATATTTTAAGGGCAACCAACCTTTTTGTTAAAATGGTAAATAAAGGAAAAGGAGACCGCTATGGTTTTCGAAAGAAGTAGCTGAAAAAGTGAAGAAAAAGAGGAAGGCCTTCATGAAATAAGAGATCACAGAGAGGAAGATAGGCATCTGTATTTGGAAAAACTTAGAGAAGCTAGCAAAGTAGTCAAGAAGGTAAAAATTCAAAAGGAGGAGGAAATAGCCAATGCAATAAAATAGGGGGATAAGACATTATTCAGATATATTTGAGAAGAGGAAGGGCAAGAGTGGTATTGTCAGACTCAAGGGTGCAGGGGAGGAATATGTAGAAGCTGATAAGGATAAAGCTGAACTGCTTAACACATATTTTTGTTCTGTGTTCACAGATGAAGAACCAGGAGCAGGACCTCAGAAAACACCCACAAATAGGAACAGAAGCAATGGACATCTTGAACAATTTTCAAAAGACTGTGTTCATGAGAAACTATCTCAACTTAAAGTAGACAAAGCGATGGGACCGGATGTGATACACCCGAGAATACTGAGGGAACTTGGGGACGTTCTAGCAGCTCCACTGACTGACCTTTTCAATGCCTCGTTGGAGTCGGGAGTGGTGCCAAAGGACTGGAGAGAGGCTCATGTGGTGCCTTTACACAAAAGCGGAAGTAAGGATGTGGTTGAAAACTACAGGCTGGTTAGTTTAACTTCGGTGGTGAGTAAATTATTGGAAACGCTGCTGAAAGAGAAAATAGTGAGGTTTCTGGAGTCCAGCGGGTTACAGGATCCGAGGCAGCATGGATTCACCAGAGGCAGGTATTGTCAGACAAATCTGATTGATTTCTTTGACTGGGTGACCAGGGAGCTGGACCGAGGGAGAGCCCTAGATATGGTGTATTTAGACTTCAGTAAAGCCTTTGACACTGTTCCTCACAGGTGACTTATAAACAAACTGAGCACCCTAGGGATGGACCCTAAAGTTACTGCTTGGGTTAGAAATTGGTTGGGTGGGAGATGACAAAGGGTATAGGTAGAGCTCACTCTGAGGAGAAGGATGTTACCAGTGGTGTGCCCCAGGAATCTGTCCTTGGTCCGATTCTTTTTAATATCTTTGTTAGTGATATAGCGGAAGGGCTTTCAGGTAAGGTTTGCCTCTTTGCGGATGATACCAAAATCTGCAATAGAGTAGACACCCAGAAAGGGGTAGATAACATGAGGAGGGATCTAGCTAAGCTTGTAGAATGGTCTAGAATTTGGCAGCTGGGATTTAATGTTAAAAAATGTAAGGTCATGCATTTGGGCTGCAAGGGAGCAATATAGTATAGGGGGTGAAGTACTTTTGTCCACTAAAGAAGAGCGGGACCTAGGCGTGGTTGTGTCTGATGATCTTAAAGTAGCTAAACAGGTAGAAAAGGTGACGGCAAAAGCTAGAAGGATGCTTGGGTGCATACGGAGAGGAATGGCTAGCAGAAAAAAGGAGGTGATAATGCCTCTGTATAAGTCTTTGGTGCGACCTCATTTGAAGTATAGTGTGCAATTCTGGAGACCGCACCTTCAAAAGGATGTTAACAGGATGGAGTCGGTGCAGAGGGTGGCTACTAAAATGATTAGTGGTCTTTATTATAAAGCATATGAGGACAGACTGAAGGATCTTAATATAAACACCTTAGAGGAAAGGCGGGATAGAGGTGATATGATTGAGATGTTTAAATACCTCCGTGGTATAAATGTTCAGGGAGAGAGCCTCTTTCAATTGAAAGCTAGTTCTGCTACGATGGGACATGGGATGAGGGTGAAGGGAAATAGATTCAGGAGTGATATGCGGAAATATTTCTTTACAGAAAGAGTAGTGGATCCATGGAATAGTCTCCCATTGGAGGTGGTAGAGATGAGGACAGTAACTGAATTAAAATAACATGGATAAAAAGCACACTTCCAATACTAATCTCTTTCATCCTCCCTATAGTCAACCTCTCATTACTCCAAGGTTACCTCCCTCCTAAACTCAAACATGCACAAATCCGCCCAATTCTCAAAAATGGTACTACGGACAAAACATCTCCAAAATCGTATCGACCTATTTCAAGTATCCCTTTCTTAGCTAAAATAATAGAAAAAGTGGTACAGATCCAGACACAGGAACACCTAGACTCTTACTACCCACTTGATGAACACCAATATGGTTTTAGACCTCAGCATGGAGTAGAATCACTTTTAACAGTCTTATTTGATACACTCCTTAAAGGGATTGATAATCACAAAAAAGCATTCATACTCCTATTTATTGACATATCAGCTGCATTTGATAGTGTACATCACACTATAATGCTTAATAACCTAAAACAAATAGGTATAAATGCCACGGTACACAAATGGTTCACCTCATATTTACATAATAGAACGCAAAATGTAAAAATAGCTAATCAGACATCCACCACATATAAACAAGAAATTGGTCTCCCACAAGGCTCAGCTCTATCAGCCCTCCTATTTAACATATATATAAAACCAGTTTGTGACATTTTCAAAAAATTCGGTGTACTCTATCATCTATACGCAGATGATATTATGTTATACATTCCATTCACCATCCCTGATGTACCGATAAAACTCTTAACAGATTGTCTTAATGAAATCGCAACCTGGCTAAAAGCGAAAAACCTCCACATAAACCATTCAAAAACAGAGGTATTAATTGTAACAAAAAACCATTCATATGTCCCTCCAACCCACATAACAATACAAAACCATGACATCAAAATAAAAAACGAAATAAGATACCTAGGAGTCATTTTAGATACACACCTTACGATGAACACCCACATTAGAAACACTATAAAGAAAATCTATTTCAAACTCAAAATACTCAAGCAACTACGCCCCTTAGTCCACTTACAAGATTTCATTAACATAATACAGGCAACCATAACCCCACACTTTGATTTTTCCAACCTAATTCGCTTAGGTATAACGAAACAAAACATTAAAAGAATACAACTAGCACAGAACGCAGCAGCTAGAATTGTAATGAAAGCACACTCATTCCAGCATATTACTCCAATATTAGCAACCCTGCACTGGCTCCCAATACAAAGCAGGATAATATATAAGACCACAATAACCACATTTAAAGCTCTCAATGGCATGGCTCCAATCCCATTAAGCAATCTTATAAGCAAGGAAACTCAAAAAGTCACTCACAGAAAAGGACACTCAAATAAATTAAGGACTCCAAATGATTTTATAAAAGCAACCAAACTAACTAATAACAGAGCCTTCTCACATGCGGCCCCCATTATTTGGAACTCCACCCCAGAGGACCTAAGATCCACAACAGAAATTATAGAATTCCGCAAAAAACTGAAAACCTACCTCTTTGCCATGCACTACAACAACATTGATAATACACTAATCATCCCAGAAAAAGGCTAAATAACACCCAACTGAGTAAAGCTAAACCCCACAATTAACAGATTTACACCCTCTTGTAAATAACCATGTTTTAAATCTAAGGAACTTACAAACCTGTATCTGTACATAGTTCTTAAATTGTTCTTGTTCTGTTATGTATTTAACCATTCACCGTTCTGTTATGTATTTAACTATTACATTGTTTACTGTCAAAAATTGTTCCATGTAAAACAAGCCCTTGCTTTGTTGACTGTTGTTTCAATTGTAAGCCGCATCTGAACTCTGGAAGATGCGGGATATAAATGATTATTAAATAAAATAAATAAAAATAAATAAAAATAAGCATGGGACAAACACAGAGGATCTCTAAAGGTAAAAAGGGGACTGTTGTAGTTGTTGATATGGAAGGACAGACTAGATAGGCCATGTGATCTTTTTCTGTCGTCATATTTCTGTTTCTATGCCATATTACTCGGTTTTATGAGAGAGATTTAAGGGCAGTTCTGGATTTCTAATAACCTTGTCCTGAAGCATTAGGGACTCAAAGCATTGTTTTCAGTGGGCAGAATTTGGGACTACAAATTCACATTGCTTGGGATGTAAGTTCAAAACAGGACCTGTCAAAATGTCTTTCTCTTGGAAGACAGTAATCTGCGCAGTTCTGGGTGAGACGGCTGAGCTTCCATCATTTTTGTGAGACGTGTTGAGGTTTCAGAGCCCTGTGGGTGTAGCTATGTAACATAACAGCCCCCACTGAGACTGGCTTGGCATAGAAGGAAACACAGTTCTGTTTCTAGTTCTCCAGCTGTGCTCTGCGTTCACAGGGGTTTCTTGAAGTTTCAGTTCAGTTTTTGTCTGTACCTCTAATATGTGATCATGGGCTGTCTCACTGCTACGCCAATCCCCCTGTTTCCCCCAGGATTATGCAGTTTTCTGCTCATTCTTTTGTAGGAGATCTTTGTTTTTCTCTGATATCTTTTTGATTTTGTTCAGTATAGGAGGACGTGCATTTCTACTTCCTCTTTCTTTGGGATGCTGTCTGCTTCCACGGGGTTTCCAGTTTCGCATTTACGTATTTCTATTTTTAAATTATGATCCCTTGTTCTGTGATGGTCTGTGTTTTGCATGTGTGACCAAGCTCCAGTATTCTGTTGATGTAGTTTCTATATAACGGTCCCACTTGTTCGCTTTCCCCAGTAGGAGATATATTGCTCTTCTCTGAGATGTATTGGTTTAATATTTGTAGTGTTGCCTTTTGATAGGTAGGGTTTAGTGCTGAATAAGTCCTGGTAATGCTGTTATGCTATGGGTTCTAAACGTGCACAATCTAATTGTTCATTTATTAAAATAGCAAGTATGTTGGACTTTTTCAATCAACGTTGCCATTAAAAAGCAATTTCTAGCATTTAAGTCTTTTTTTTTTTCCTAAAGTGATTAAATGTTCAACCAAAACCAAAAATGATCATATGTTTTATCTTAAAAAACCTTTTTGGAAATAGCCATTGCTGCCAAATATGAGCTTTGTGTTTCGAAAGGGTAACACGCTATTCTGCATCAGGGCAGATATATAAGGATATATAACATCAAAAGAGAAAGATTTCCTTGGTTGTCTTCTATCAAAATTTGGAAACAGTATTTGGATTATATTTTCCGTATTTGGAATGGATCATCTACTGTACATCTTTACAGGACTTTGTGATATGGCTTAACGCGCAAAAAGATAATTTGCAGTTCGTATGCTTTAGCCAACAATATCGTATTTCATTTTTGGATATAATGGTGGAAAAGACAGATATGGGGTTAAGTACTACCTCTATCAGAAGGCAGTTGAAAGGAACAACTTAACATTTCTCTAGCCATCATCCTTTGAAGTAAAAACAAGGTCTCCCAGTGAGTCAGTTTCTTAGGCTCCGAATTTGTATGACAAAGGAAGAATATCAGTTACAGACTCACAAATATATTCAGAGGTATATGAATCAGGGATATATTAAGGAGGTAATACAAAAAGCATATAAGAAAGGACTACATGCACAGCGAGAACATCTTTTGTTGCCTTCTAATCGTAAAAATAGTGAACTGGTTCCTTTGGTGTGCGTTTTACCATTTACGGTAATAGCTCCCATGATAGAAGTGCTGTGGATTGTGTTGGAAAGAAGAGATGGCATTGTCATCTATTACTGGTGTAGTCTACAGGCCTCCAACTCAAACCGAAGAATTGGATAGCAAATTGATGATATTTCAAAGATTAGTCATGAAGAGAGACGTGATCATATCGAGTGACTTTAATCTACCCAATGTGGATTGGAGTACTCCTTTTGCAAATTTGAAAGAAGTAAAAAAAAATTGTGGATGCCTTCCAAGATGCATTACTTAGTGTGGAGGCCCCTGGCCCAGGCAACAGCCTATAAGCCTAGGGCTGCACTTGTTAGTCCTTTAATTAAAGAGTTTTCTTCCTCATCCAGCGCCGGGGCTGCTGGGATTTGTAGTTGTGGTGGTTAGAAAAAAACTAGTGTGGAGACCAAGGGTTTACAAGGCAAAACACAGGAATTTATTTCTTTTTCTAAAGAGCATTAAGGCTCAACGCAAAACAAACAGGATTCTTTCTCCAAACAATAATCCATAGGCGTTTATACCAAACAAAACAATGAAACTGCTTTATGTAGCTTTTTAACATGTGTCGCTGTTTTCCAAATCATTCAGCAATCAAGCAAGGCTTCTCTTCTCTTCAAACCCAAAAGAAATATCCTTTCGTCAGCAACAGGGTTCTTTAGCATTCCTGGCTAAACACGTCTCCCTGTTTCCACACTGCCTTCTAGGACATTCAGGTTATAGGCTTTTCCCTTCTTTTATCCAAGAACTTTTTATTCTGCCTTCTGGCACAAAGAACAATCCATTACTGAATCTTCAGACCCTTCATCAGATTCATAATAGTCTATCTGCATTTCCTCAGGACCTGTGTCCTGTAAATCTGGCTTTAAGCCAACATGGAAAACTTCAGGCTTAATATTCTCTAAAAGTTTCAGAACCTTTCTCCACTGAGGCTTTTCACTATGCAAAGGGTTTCCACCAGGAACGTGGGGATTCTTTTCTTCCATCAAATGACACAATGCCTCTAACTGGCTCACGGCACTTTTGGCTACCCTTTTATTCACGCACCTTTTTGGAAGTTGCAGCTCTTTAGCTGGTTCAGGAACGGTTGGCACTGCAGCCTAACCCTTATCAGCACTTCTCTCTGGCACAGCTCTCCTAGTTTTAAAACCAATTGCAGTTTCCCTGCAATCCTGGCTTTCCTTCTGACTAGGGCTTTCACCTCTGAGGTTCCCTCTGAAGTCTCCACCGTTCTCCTCCACGGTGAACTCTTTGGGCCTTTCTCTGGTGCTTCTCTCCCCACTGAATTCTCCAGTGTTCTCCCTGGTCAGCTCTCTCGAGTGCTGGTTTCCTGTGTCCCCCTTTCCAGGGTGCTGCTGCGTGTGCTGCCTCATCCTGGTACTCCTGTTCCTGTTGCCCTCTCTGGCTGTTCTCTCTGTCCGTCCTTTCCTCCAATATTTCCCTGGGTTTATAAGAGTGTCTCTGAACTACCGTGCACTTCCCTTCACCCAGGTGTCCCTCATTAATTTCCAAGCCTGCCCTTGGATTAGCAGAGCTTGGGTGTGTCCTGTCCTCAGTAGCTGTGTGGGTTTTTTTCTCTGCCTGCAGTTTGAAAGCTACTGATTCCTTGCCTGCCTTTCTTTAAAGGTAAATGTCTGATTTTCTTCCAATTCCATAGACTCAACCATACTCTCCTCCTCACACATCCCCCCCCCTTAAGATATTATGGGCTGGCGTTGCGGTACCCGCACAGCTCGTAATTCTTGCTGGGAACTTAAAGCTTGTCTGCCACTTTTCAGCCCTATGTTCTCTTGTGGCTAAATGAGCCAACTCTATTCGCTCATGCCAAGGTCTCAATACATTGATATGATAGACCTGCTATCACCCCTTTCTACTTTCTATGGAGTTTGACACCGGCCCTACTTGTTTTACTACCCTATAGGGCCCCTTCCATTTACTTTCAAATTTAGGGCTGGCCCCTGCCACCATTACTATTACTTTTTCTCCTATCTCTAGTTGGCGAGGCCTTGTATGCCGATCATAATAACTTTTCTGACGTGCCTGGCTGGTCTTTAAATTTTCCTCCGCCGCTTGGCAGGTTCGGTGTTGCCGTCCTCTCAGGTCTCTCAAGAACTGGGGTACCCCTACTTCCTCTACAGCCGGCTCCACCCACTGTTCTCGCAGTATATCTAAGACACCCCGTGGTGCCCCCCCATACATTAACTCATAGGGTGAAATGCCTAAGGATGTCTGTTTCCGCTCTCTACAAGCATACAAAACAAAAGGAAGCATCATATCCCAGTCCGACATGTCACTCTCTAAAACCCTCCAACATTTTCTTCAAGGTTTGGTTTTGCCTCTCCACCAGTCCATTTGACTGCGGATGATAGGCAGTGGTTCTAACATGACGGATTCCAAAAGCATCCCATACTTGAGCTAGATACCGAAACATGAAGTTACTGCCCCTATCTGTCAGGACTTCACGTGGGAATCCCACTTCACAGAATAACTTCACTACTTCGGAGGCTATGGTTTTTGTCGATATATTACGTAGTGGTATGGCCCATGGAAACCTCGTGGCTTGGTCCACTATGACCAACATATACTGAAATCCCCGAGGGGTCTTTATCAATGGCCGGGCGGCGAATGGGCTCAGATATCACTGGCATGGGTAGCAAAGGCACCTCCGGTGGATGAATCGAGGTGACCCGTTGGCATGAAGGACACGACTCGCAAAACCGCAAAGTCTTTTTAAAGATACCAGGCCAATAAAAGCGAGCTAATATCTGGTCGAGGGTGCCGTGTACTCCTTTGTGACCTCCTACAGGATGGTCATTCGCTAGTCTTAAAACTAGTGCCTTGAACGTTGTAGGGACTACAAGTTGCTTACGGATATTCCTTGTACGGAGATCTACACTTTCCCGGTATAATACATCCCCATTTAACAAAAGCCTAGGTAGGGTTTCTAACCCCCTTTTTGCATGCTCGAAGGTCCGTGAAAGAGCGGGATCCGCCTGCTGCTCCTTTGGAAAGGATGGGAATTTTTCCACTAGTTCAGCCGGAACCCATGGCAGGTCTTGGCTGGCCTCTACCTCGGCCCTATTCTGGGACCTACACTGCCTCTCCCGGTGTTTTTCCCCTCTCCCCTTCTTACTCTTACCTACAGAGAGAGTTAAGTCCTCATGGAAAGGTAAATCCTCTTCCATCTCATCTGAGGGTTCCTCTTCCCCCTATAGGGCCTTAGACTGCGCTCGGGTAGATACCATGCCTACCTTTTGATGTAGCCCCTCTTCCAGGCCCTCCCTGAATTGGGGCCAATCTCTCCCCAATACCAGGGCGTGTGGTAACCTGGGCACAGTAGCTACAGGGATTTTCTTCTTCATGCCTAAACCCTTCACTAGCACTCTGTGTATGGGATAGAATGATGATGCCCCATGGATACACCTGATTTTCACCTTCCCGTCAGGCTGGTTTAGGACTGGTTTATAGCGAGATTCAATATCCCGCCAGAGCTTCCTGGAGATCATGCTTTGATCTGCTCCTGAATCTAACAAAGCTTCTGTAACGACACCTTCTACTTCAACAGTCAAAAGGAAACCTTCCCTCACCTCCTTGGTATGGGCAGTTATCAAAGCAGTCCTCGCTCTACAATCCTTTTCCAGGTGTCCCTCACTACCACATGAAAAACATTTTTTCCGTATAGAGTAGTTTTTAACCATTGGCATACCTGTTTCCATCTCATCCCTCTTTGGCCTTACCTTCCTTTCTGATGATATGGAATCTGCCCTTTTAGAAGCACCCCCTTTTCCCTGGCCTGCCAATTCCTCTTCCATAAAGCGCTCGGCCAATAAGGTTGCTTCATTGGTGTTCCGGCAGTTTTGTAAAATCAGGAAGGTCTGTATGTCCTTCGGGACTGCGGCCATAAATTGTTCCAGTACAATGCTATCTATAATGGATTCTACGGAACTAGCCTCTGGTGTAAACCATTTTAATACCAAGCTCTTAATTCTTTGGCAGAGAGCTTTCAGTGTTTCACCAGGCTTCAATTTACTATTCCTTAAGAGACGATGATATACCATGGGCGTTACACCTAGGCGGTCTCTTATAGCTTTTTTCAGCTCCTCATAATCATTGGCCAAGGCTGCAGGCATGGCTCTGTACGCCGCCAATGCTTCTCTGGTAAGCGAAGTGGCTAGGCACATGGTCCCTTGCTCCTTAGGCCAGCCGGTTATGTGTGCCACCCTATCAAATGCCTCTAAAAAGTCATCTATATCATCATTCTGAGTTAATTGACCAAAAGAAAACGTCTTGCTAGGCTGTAACCCTAGTCCATGTGTGTGCAAAGCTCCTATGGAACCTGGAGTAGTCCGTGCTGGTTCTGCTGCTTTCTCCTGAGTTCCCAGCCACACTCCAATCATGTCCAGAAGAGATTTCTGCTGGGCCTGCATCACTGCAGCAGTTTGCTCTTGAGCTTATATGGACATTTCACGCTGTTTCTTCAATTGTCCAGCCATACACTGTAATAGCTTCTTACATTCCATGGCTAACTTCTGCGCTGCAACAGGAAAAGACAAAACACCACCAAGAGCGGTACAAACAAATATATCTGCTCCTTTACTGGTTTATATCAACAGTGCTGCACCCCTGTACAGGTATCCTTTAAAACCCCTTTTTATCTACGGGTTACCTGCAACAGGTGTAGACTCCAGCTTAGCAGAAATGAAGGCCACCACCTTGTCCTCCTTGACTCCGGCTTTTTGACCTCAGCTGCACTTCACCTTTTAATCCTCAGCAGGGCTTCAGCAGTTAGCACTGTCTTGTGTTGAATTCTTGAGTGGTTGTAAATCCTGGCGCATATGTAGAAAAAGATCCGAAAAACTACACCACCTGTGGAGGCCCCTGGCCCAGGCAACAGCCTATAAGCTTAGGGCTGCACTTGTTAGTCCTTTAATTAAAGAGTTTTCTTCCTCATCCAGCGCCGAGGCTGCTGGGATTTGTAGTTGTGTTTAGAAAAAAACAAGTAGTGTGGAGACCGAGGGTTTACAAGGCAAAACCCAGGAATTTATTTCTTTTTCTAAAGAGCATTAAGGCTCAACGCAAAACAAACGGGATTCTTTTCTCCAAACAATAATCCATAGGTGTTTATACCAAACCAAACAATGAAACTGCTTTATGTAGCTTTTTAACATGTGTCGCTGTTTTTCAAATCATTCAGCAATCAAGCAAGGCTTCTCTTTATTCAAACCCAAAAGAAATATCCTTTCGTCAGCAACAGGGTTCTTTAGCATTCCTGGCTAAACACATTTCTCCCTGTTTCCACACTGCCTTCTAGGACATCCAGGTTATAGGCTTTTCCCTTCTTTTATCCAAGAACTTTTTATTCTGCCTTCTGGCACAGAGAACAATCCATTACTGAATCTTCAGACCCCTCATCAGATTCATAATAGTCTATCTGCATTTCCTCAGGACCTGTGTTCTGTAAATCTGGCTTTAAGACAACATGAAAAACTTCAGGCTTAATATTCTCTAAAAGTTCCAGAACATTTTTCCACTGAGGCTTTTCCCTATGCACAGGGTTTCCACCAGGAACGTGGAGATTCTTTTCTTGCATCAAATGACACAATGCCTCTAACTGGCTTACGGCACTTTTGGCTACACTTTTATTTACACACCTTTTTGGAAGTTGTAGCTCTTTAGCTGGTTCAGGAACGGTTGGCACTGCAGCCTGACCATTATCAGCACTTCTCTTTGGCACAGCTCTCCTAGTTTTAAAACTAATTGCAGTTTCCCTGCAATCCTGGCTTTCCTTCTGACTAGGGCTTTCACCTCTGAGATTCCCTCGGAAGTCTCCACCGTTCTCCTCCACGGTGAACTCTATGGGCCTTTCTCTGGTGCTTCTCTCCCCACTGAATTCTCCAGTGTTCTCCCTGGTCAGCTCTCTCAAGTGCTGGTTTCCTGTATCTTTCCTTCCAGCATGCTGCTTCCCTGTGTCCCCCTTTCCAGGGTGCTGCTGCGTGTGCTGCCTCGTCCTGGTACTCCTGTTCCTGTTGCCCTCTCTCTGGCTGTTCTCTCTGTCCGTCCCTTCCTCCAATATTTCCCTGGGTTTATAAGAGTGTGTCTGAACTACCGTGCACTCCCCTTCACCCAGGTGTTCCTCATTAATTTCCAAGCCTGCCCTTGGATTAGCAGAGCTTGGGTGTGTTCTGTCCTCAGTAGCTGCGTGTTTTTTTTTCTCTGCCTGCAGTTTGAGAGCTACTGATTTCTTGCCTGTCTCTTTCTTTAAAGGTAAATGTCTGATTTTCTTCCATTTCCATAGACTCAACCATACTCTCCTCATCACATTAGACAAATGGTGATGGAACTGACTAGGGAGAGCTCGGTGCTGGATTTAGTGCTCACCAACGGAGATAGCATGTCTAATATCTGGATGGATGCCCATGTGAGCAGCAGCGATCACCACACGGTGTGGTTTGAGAAAAAAGCCAAGGTAGAATCCAGTCATAGCAAGCTCAAAGTCCTAGACTTTTAAAAACACTGACTTCAGTAAAATGGCCTGAAGGAGGAGTTGGCACGGTGGGAGGGGATAACAGAAGTGGAATTGCAATAGGCTAAACTAAAGGAGGCAATAAAAAGGGCAACAGATACATATGTAAGGAAAGTTAATAAAAACAAGAGGAAAAGGAAATCTATTTGATTCTCCAAAGAAGTGGCTGCACAAATAAAGGCAAAAACCACAGATTTCACAAAATTCAAAAGTTCGCAAACAGAGGAACACAGAAAAAAATACAGGAGCAAACTAAAAGCGACAAAAAGAGAAATAAGGATAGCAAAATCAAAGGCAGACGAAAAGATGGCTAAAGATATGAAGTGTGGCGACTAAAACATTTTTCAGGTATATTCGGGAGAGGAGGAAAATCAGAGGTGGAATTGCAGGATTAAAAAAATGCTGGGAATGGATTTGTGGAAAGTGACATTGAAAAAGCGAAAATGCTAAACAAATACTAATGCTCTGTTTTTACTAGAGAAATTCCTGGAGAAGGACCACCTGTGATTGACAAATATACAAATGAGAATGGAGTAGATACTACACCATTCACAGAAGATGATATGTTAGAATAGCTTGCAAAATTGAACGTGGGCAAGGCTATAGGACCAGATGGGATACATCTCAGGATACTGAAAGAGCTCAGAGAGGTTATACCCCTGGGATAATCGTAGCTTTATAGGTACTTACACATCTTAAAAGACAGGAGGTGCTCTCAGGTGAAGCTTGTTACTCAAATCAGACATACACTAAGGACCTGAGATTAATTAAGCTTCAGGTGAACAAGGTATATTAAACGTATTAGGTACAGTTTTATTGGTATAAATATCCATAACAACCCTTAGAAAGTAAAGAACTTAAAGATCTAAACAAAAACTTAAAACTAAGATGCAGACAGCAGTTCAG
Source organism: Ichthyophis bannanicus (assembly GCA_033557465.1). NCBI lineage: Eukaryota > Metazoa > Chordata > Amphibia > Gymnophiona > Ichthyophiidae > Ichthyophis > Ichthyophis bannanicus. The sequence goes on from CM066042.1 coordinate 16,570,617, forward strand.
CAGCAGGATGGGGGCTTTCCAGTCTCTTGCATCGAGTGTCACATGTATGATTTTCTCCCAGTTTGTGAGAGGTCTTACGTGTGCACTAGGTGCAAGGAGCTCTTTGCTCTCAGGGAACGAGTCCGTTCTCTAGAGGCTAGAGTAGCAGACTTGGAAAACATAAGAAAGACAGAGGTACATAGACGAGACCTACAGGGATATAGTCCTGAAGTCCCACCTCCAGTCTGGCAGCATCCCTGTTGCCATGGAGGAGAGAGGTCACGTGACAGGAAAGCATCACCCTGGTGTGGCAGGAAGTGATCCTGTAACTAGGACCTGTCCTCCAAGTGATGTAAAACCCTCTCGCACCGAGGACGTTTCTCCAGGGCCATGTGCCCATGAGGGAAGGGTTAGGACAGCCGTTATAGTTGGTGATTCGATCATTAGGCATGTAGATAGCTGGGTAGCTGGTGGATGTGAGGATCGCCTGGTAACATGCTTACCTGGTGCGAAGGTAGCGGACCTCACGCGCCACCTAGATAAGGTCTTAGATAGTGCTGGGGAGGAGTCTGCTGTCTTGGTACATGTCGGTACCAATGACATAGGAAAATGTGGTAGGGAGGTTCTGGAGGCTAAATTTAGGCTTTTAGGTAGGAAGTTGAAATCCAGAACTTCCAGGGTAGCGTTCTCCGAAATGCTTCCCGTTCCACGTGCAGGACCCAAAAGGCAGGCAGAGCTCCGGAGTCTCAATGCGTGGATGAGACAATGGTGCAGAGATGAGGGGTTTGGATTTGTTAGGAACTGGGGTACATTATGGGGAAAGGAGGGGCTCTTCCGAAGGGATGGGCTTCACCTTAACCGGGATGGAACGAGGCTGCTGGCATTAACCTTTAAAAAGGAGATAGAGCAGCTTTTAAACTAGATAATAGGGGAAAGCCAACAGTCGCCCAAGAGCAGATGGTTCGGAAGAATGTATCCTTGAAGTATACTACCAAAAGCAGAGAGGTTCCAAAAAAGAGTAAAGTAGCCCAAATGCCCTCGAGTATGGAGCAGACAGAGCTTAAAGTTCCCAAATTACCCAAGTCTACCAATAGCCAAATTAATATGAATAAAATACAGTCTCTAAAATGCTTGCATGCAAATGCTAGAAGTCTAAAAAATAAGATGAGAGAGTTAGAATATATAGCACTAAATGAGAGGTTAGATGTGATTGGAATATCAGAGACATGGTGGAAGGAGGACAACCAGTGGGACACTGTGATACCTGGGTACAAACTATATCGTAATGATAGAGCTGATCAAATTGGTGGAGGGGTTGCGCTCTGTTAGAGAGGGCATTGAGTCAGAAAGGATTAAAGTTGCAGGAAACAAAATTTGCTGTAGAATCTCTATGGATTGAAATTCCATGTAAAAAGGGGAAGGCGGTGGGGGTGTACTATCGACCGCCTGGCCAGAATGAACAAATGGATGATGAAATGCTCAAAGAAATCAAGGAAGCTAACAAAAGTTACAGCGCGGTAATAATAATGGGCATTTCAATTACCCCGGTATCGACTGGGTCAGTGTCACGTCAGGACATGCTAGAGAGATAAAGTTCCTAGATGAAATAAATGACTGCTTCTTGGAGCAGCTGGTTCATGAACCGACCAGAGGGGAAGCCATATTAGACCTAGTCCTTAGTGGAACACCAGATCTAGTGCAAGAGATAAGGGTGTTGGGGCCACTTGGCAATAGTGATCATAGTGTGATCGCCTTTGATTTAATTAGTAGAGGAGGGATAGTAAGGAAATCCACAGTGCTACCTTTTAACTTTCGAAAGGGAGACTATGATAAAATGTGGAAAATAGTTAATAAAAAACTAAAAGGAGCAATTGCAAAGGTTAAAGACTTGCATCAAGCTTGGGTGGTGTTGAAAAATACTATCTTGGAAGCCCAGACCAGCTGTATTCCACGCTTTAAGAAAAGTGGAAGGAAGTCCAAAAAACTGCCAGCATGGTTTAAAGGTGAGGTTAGAGAGGCTGCTGTTGCCAAGAAAGCATCTTTCAGGAAATGGAAAAAAGAGCCAAACGACGAAACCTGGAAACAGCACAAGCACTGGCAGGTCAAATGCAAGGCATTGATAAAGAAGGCAAAATAGAGAATTTGAAAAGAAGCTTGCTGCGGAAGCAAAAACGCAAAATTAAGATTTTTTTCAAGTACATTTGTAGCAAAAAACCTGTGGGAGAGTCAGTTGGACCATTAGATGATAGAGGAGTTAAAGGGGCACTAAGAGGCGACAAGGCGATAGCGGAGAGACTGAATGAATTCTTTGCTTCGGTCTTTACTGAGGAAGATGTAGGGATGTTACCCATGACTGAAGTGGTATTTAAAGGCGCGGAAGAATTGAAGGAAATATCGATACATCGAGAAGATGTATTACAACTATTAGATAAACTGAAGAGTAGCAAATCACCTGAGCCGGATGGTATACATCCAAGGGTGTTGAAAGAACTGAAATATGAGATTGCAGACATGCTATTAGTAATCTGTGAACTATCATTAAAATCATCTCTAATACCTGAAGATTGGTGGATCGCCAATGTAACACCAATTTTTAAAAAGGGTTCGAGGGGTGATCCGGGAAACTACAGACCGGTGAGCCTCATGTCAGTACCGGGAAAAATGGTAGAAACTATCATAAAGAATAAAATTACTCAGCATGTAGATAGTCATGGCCTAATGGGAGACAGCCAACATGGCTTTAGACAAGTAAGATCTTGTCTTACTAATCTGTTATGTTTTTTTGAAAGTGTGAATAAACAGGTGGACAAAGGTGAGTCGGTTGGTATAGTGTATCTGGACTTTCAGAAAGCCTTTGACAAGGTCCCTCATCAGAGACTTTTGGCAAAACTAAAGAGTCATGGGATAGGAGGCAGTGTACTACTGTGGATCCAGGAACTGGTTAAAAGATAGAAAGCAGTGGGTTGGGCTAAATGGCCAATTTTCCCATTGGAGAAAAGCGAATAGTGGTGTACTCCAGGGATCTGTGCATGGTCCGCTGCTTTATGACATATTCATAAATGACCTGGAAAGTGGAATAACGAGTGAGGTTATCAAATTTGCAGATGACAAAAAACTATTTAAAGTTGTTAAAACCCAAGAGGATTGTGGAAAATTGCAAGAGGATCTTGATAAATTGGAAGACTGGGCATCAAAATGGCAGATGAAATTTAATGTGGACAAGTGCAAAGTTATGCACCTAGGGAAGAACAACCCAAACTATGGTTACACAATGCAAGGTTCCACATTAGGAACCACCACCCAGGAAAAAGATTTAGGCCTCATTGTGGATAACATGTTAAAACCCTCGGCCCAGTGTGCAGCGGCAGCCAAGAGAGCAAATAGAATGCTAAGTATCATAAGTAAAGGAATGGAAAATAAAACAAAAGATGATATAATGCCTCTATACCGTTCCATGGTGAGACCGCACCTTGAATATTGTTTGCAATTCTGGTCGCCGTATCTTAAAAAGGATATAGCGTTATTAGAAAAGGTTCAGAGAAGAGCCACCAAAATGGTAAAGGGGATGGAAGGGTACTCCTATGAAGAAAGGCTAAAAAGGTTAGAGCTCTTTAACCTGGAAAAGAGACGGCTGAGGGGAGATATGATAGAAGTCTATAAATTAATGAACGGAGTGGAACGGGTAAACGTAGATCGACTGTTTACGTTATCAGAATATAGGAAGACTAGGGGACATGCAATGAAGCTACAGGTTAAACTATTTAAGACTAATAAAAGAAAATATTTTTTCACTCAACGTGTAATCAAACTCTGGAATTTGTTACTGGAGGATGTAGTAAAGGCTGTTAGTGTAGCTGGGTTTAAAAAGGGTTTGGACAAGTTCCTGGAGGAAAGGTCCATAAACCATTATTAAGAAGGGACCCAGGATATCAATGCTTGACCTAGTACAAGCATTGCAGAACCTGTGTCTTTTGGGGAAACTGCTAGGTACTGCGGCGCTCCTGCCCGGCCTTGGGGCTAAAGACAGGAGCGGCGGTATGATGCTTCGTGAGGAAGGAGAGTAACCTGTATCCAGGGAATGCTGGGTATTGTAGTTCCTGCTCCTCTCGCTCCGAAATAAGAGTTGTAGTTATGGGGTTTCCAGAATATTTATTATAGTAAAGGATATTGTTCCATCACATGGCAAATAAATGCAAACAAAATAGGTGCTTCAAATGCTAACAGGAAAACTTAGGATAAAGGCAACTTAAAGTATAACTGCTTCTTTTCACTTCTCAGCAAATTACTCACTTTGCCCCAAGAGGTCAGTTAGATTCACTGCAGCCTCTTTCAGCCACTGTTACCTTCACAGTGCTGGGGATAATCAGGTGCACATAATTAGAGCTTTCTCAGCAAGGCAATACAACAGCTCCGTATCATTCAATTCACATACGGTAAAAAGCAGTTTCCTTCAGCTTGGCATCTCTACACAGCAGACCGTGCAATCCATGCTCTCACAATCTGGTAAGTCTGTATTATCTTGTGTTAATTCTTCAAGCTGTATGGAATTACTGGCTTCTGGTAACACTGGCTGTCTTCTAGCTTGCAACTCTAAAAACTGCTTAAAACTCTGTAGGAGCAATTCAGCCTGCTGTTTGTGGGATAGGGAATTGCTATCAGCTATACAACTTCCCTCTGGCTTAAGGCTGTTTATTTTCTCCTCTCTTAGATTAATTGTATCAGAGTAATTGATAGTCTCTTTTGCTAATGTTTCACACACAGGAGAGTTAGCTTTACGTTCAGCCTGGAAACTTTGTGGCAATTCACTTACTTGTGGCCATGCCGTTCTGACTTCAGGTGGCTCCAACGTTCTCCAGCTGTTAGAATGTTTGTTGCTCTCTGGCTCAAACGGTAATTCACAGAATGATTGTTTTCTTTCTTGTGCCTGCCTTGAAGGCTTCCTTTCCCAAGGCTGTGCCTTCCAACGGTTGTCTAATTCAGGGCTAGGTCCTCTCTCCTTGGGACTTCTACTCACTGCCTCTGAATAGAACTTTGCAGGTTTCTTTCCAATGCCAGGTTCCCAAGTATCAGCATACCGTCTTCTGGACTTCCAATCATTCTCCTGCTTAATCCTCCTCCTCCTTCTTCCTCTTCTCCTCCCTCTCATTCTGACTAGCAGAGCCATGCTCTGGTTTAAAACCACGTTCTCTCCTGGACAAGCCCCTTCCAAGGGCAGGGTGTGCCCAATCAGGACTGCAGGACTCCTCCCCTGGGCTGGTCTCCATGCTCAGCTCTGTGGAATAGTCTCTCTTTCTTCCTTGGTTTCTCAAATAGGCATAAATCCTGCTGAACCTCGGGATTTCCATCCGTTTCCATAGGCTCAGGAGGGCGCTGTTCACCATAGTACGTATGACCTAGATTGGCCACTGTTGGAAACAGGATACTGGGCTTGATGGACTTTGGTCTGACCCAGTATGGCATATCTTATGTTCTTATGTTTTGAATAGATCCTTAGAGACAGGAGAAGTTCCACATGAGTGGAGAAGGGTTGATATGATACCTCTTCACAAAAGTGGCAGTAGGGGAAGAAGTGACAAACTACAGGCCAGAAAGCCTTAACTCAGTGGCAGGAAATGTAATGGAGGTGCTTTGAAAGAGCTAATAGTGGACTTCCTTGAAACCAACAGGTTGCATGATCCGAGGCAACATGGTTTTACCAAAGGACAATCTTGACAAACAAATCTCATTGAGTTCTTTGACTGGGTTACCAGAGAACTAGATCAAGGGCATGCAATGATGTGATCTACCTAGATTTCAGCAAAGCCTTTGATACTATTCCTCATAGGAGGCTTATCATTAATCTCAACAGCTTGGGGATGGGTCCCAAGGTGGTGAACTGGATCAGAAATTGGTTTACTGACAGGCGACAGAATGTGATGGTAAACGGAACTCACTCAGATGAAAGGAAGGTAATTAGTGATGTGCCCCAGGGTTTGGTCCTGGGACTGGTACTGTTCAATTATTTGTGAGTGATATTGTTGAAGGACTGAATGGAAAAGTATTTTTTGCAGATGACACGAAAATTTGCAACAGAGTGTACTCCCCTGAGGGAGTGGATAACATAAGGAAAGCTCTACAAAAGCTGGAAGAATGGTCTAATGCTTGGCAGTTAAGATTTAATGTGAAGAAGTGCTGTGTCAAGCACTTTTGAAGCAGAAATCCAAGGGAATTGTATGCATAAGGGGGCGAGAGGTTGGTGTGCACAGACCAGGAGAAGGATCTTGGAGTTATTTGTTTCTGAGGATCTCAAGGTGGTGAAACAGTGTGACAAGGTGGTACCAAAAGCCAGAAGGAATGCTGGGTTGCATACAGAGAAGAATTACCAGCAGAAAGGAAGAGGTACTAATGCCACTGTACAAGTTGCTGGTGAGGCCTCATTTGGAATATTGTGTTCAGTTTTAGAGACCATATCTCGTAAAGGATATAAAAAGACTGGAAATTATTCAGATGAAGGCAACCAAAATTATTTGGAGCCTGCGTCAGAAGACTTATGAGAAGAGACTTGAAGACTTAAATATGTACACTCTCGAGGAGAGGAGGGACAGGGGGAGATATGATTCAGACCTTTAAATACTTGGAGTATTAATGGACAAACAAACCTCTTCCAAAGACAGGGAAGCTGTAAAACTAGAGGGCATAACATGAAACTGCAAGGGGTAAACTGAAAGGCAATGTCAGCCAATACTTTTTCACTGAAAGGGTGGTGGATGCTTGGAATGCCCTCCCAGTGGAAGTGGTGAGGGCAAACACAGTGACAGAATTCAAAATAGCATGGGACAGACATAGCGGATCCCTTTATAGCAGTAGGATAAAATCAAAATAAATATAACTATCTCTTATGTCTCAGCAAATAGGGGTGATGTACACGGAGTGGTGGGTACACCCTAAACAAAGGCATTAGGCGGGGTGACCTGCATGGAGTGGCAGGTGCACCTGATCTTGCCGACTTGCTGGGCAGACTAGATGGACCATGCTGGTCTTTATCTGCCGTCCTATACTATGTTAATATGTTACTATGATAGCTTCAGAGCTTTATAAATACTGAAATATTTTACAATCTCATGCATGTTTTATGGAATGCCCTATTGCTGCATATCATAAGAGCTGTAGTATTCGTATTGCTGATTTTTTGGCAAAATTGTATTCTGCAGTGCAACTAGTGGGTCTTTTTTTATTTTTTTATTTATTGATATTTTTGTTTTCAACCACAGCATTACATTAACCAACAGTAACAATCCTACTAAACTGTCCCCTCTTTGCCCCTTCTCCTTTACCCCTCCCTTTCTCCCTTCCCCCCTCCTCCCCCCCCCATCCGCTTGTGGCCACTGTGATTTTTGTTCTCCTATCATTGAAGGGGCAAGTTGGATTTTTCTATCTAGTCGTCAACCTGTGAAGTCACTTTGGGGAATATCCTGCCAGACTTCTTTTGTAGTATGTCATCAGTTGTTTTTGTGGCAAGCCATACATTAGATTTATTTAGAAACATAGAAACATGATGACAGAAAAAGACCACATGGCCTATTTAGTCTGTCCTTCCATATCAACAACTACAACAGTCCACTTTTTACCTTTAGAGATCCTCTATGTTGGTCCCATGCTTTTTTAAATTCAGTTACTGTCCTCATCTCTACCACCTCCACTGGGAGACTATTCCATGGATCCACTACCCTTTCCGTAAAGAAATATTTCCGCATATCACTCCTGAATCTATCTCCCTTCACCCTCATCCCATGTCCCCTCGTAACAGAATTTGCTTTCAGTTGAAAGAGGCTCTCTCCCTGAACATTTATGCCACGGAGGTATTTAAACATCTCAATCATATCACCTCTATCCCGCCTTTCCTCTAAGTCCTCTAAGGTGTACCTATTAAGATCCTTAAGTCTGTCCTCATATGCTTTATAATGAAGCCCACTAATCATTTTAGTAGCCACCCTCTGCACCGACTCCATCCTGTTCACATCCTTTTGAAGGTGCGGTCTCTAGAATTGCACACTATACTCCAAATGAGGTCGCATCAAAGACTTATACAGAGGCATTATCACCTCCTTTTTTCTGCTAGCCATTCCTCTCCGTATGCACCCAAGCATCCTTCTAGCTTTTGCTGTCGCCTTTTCTACCTGTTTAGCTACTTTAAGATCATCAGACACAACCACGCCTAGGTCCCGCTCTTCTTTAGTGGACAAAAGTACTTCATCTCCTATACTGTATTGCTCCCTTGGATTGCTGCAGCCCAAATGCATGACCTTACATTTTTTAATATTAAATCCCAGCTGCCAAATTCTAGACCATTCTTCAAGCTTAGCTAGATCCCTCCTGATGTTATCTACACCTTCCTGGGTGTCGACTCTATTGCAGATTTTGGTATCATCCGCAAAGAGGCAAACCTTACCCGACAGCCCTTCCGCTATATCACTAACAAAGATGTTAAAAAGAATCGGACCAAGGACAGATCCCTGGGGCACACCACTGGTAACATCCTTCTCAGAGTGAGCTCCATTTACTTGTATTCTTTGTTGCCTCCCACCCAACCAATTTCTAACCCAGCAGTAACTTTAGGGTCCATCCCTAGGGTGCTCAGTTTGTTTATAAGTCGCCTGTGAGGAACAGTGTCAAAGACTTTACTGAAATCTAAATATACCACATCTAGAGCTCTCCCTCGGTCCAACTCCCTGGTCACCCAGTCAAAGAAATCAATCAGATTTGTCTGACAAGACCTGCCTCTGGTGAATCCATGCTGCCTCGGATCCTGTAATCCGCTGGACTCCAGAAACCTCACTATTTTCTCTTTCAGCAGCGTTTCTAATAATTTACTCACCACCAAAGTTAAACTAACCGGCCTGTAGTTTTCAACCACATCCTTACTTCTGCTTTTGTATAAAGGCACCACATGAGTCTCTCTCCAGTTCTTTGGCACCACTCCCGACTCCGAGGCATTGAAAAGGTCAGTCAGTGGAGTTGCTAGAAAGTCCCCAAGTTCCCTCAGTATTCTAGGGTGTATCCCATCGGGTCCCATCGCTTTGTCTACTTTAAGTTGAGCTAGTTTCTCATGAACACAGTCTTCTGAAAATTGTTCAAGATGTCCCTCGCTTTTGTTCCTATTTGTGGGTGTTTTCTGAGGTCCTGCTCCTGGTTCTTCATCTGTGAACACATAACAAAAATATTTGTTAAGCAATTCCGCTTTATCCTTATCAGCTTCTACATATTCCCCCCCCTGCACCCTTGAGTCTGACAATACCGCTTTTGCCCTTTCTCTTCTCACTAATATATCTGAAAAATGTCTTATCCCCCCCATTTTAATGCATTAGCTATTTCCTCCTCCTTTTGAATCTTTGCCTTCTTGACTACTTTGCTAGCTTCTCTAAGTTTTTCCAAATACAGATGCCTGTCTTCCTCTCTTTGTGATCTCTTTTATTTCATGAAGGCCTCCCTCTTTTTCTTCACTTTTTCAGCTACTTCCTTAGAAAACCATAGCGGTCTCCTGTTCCTTTGCCTTTATTTACCATTTTAACAAAAAGGTTGGTTGCCCTTAAAATACCCCCTTTCAGTTTTGCTCACTGTTTTTCTACATCCCCCAGCTGTTCCCATCCCACTAACGACTCCCTGAGGTATTGGCCCATCTTCGCAAAGTTACTCTTCCTAAAGAACCTCACCTTGGAATGGATTCTAACAGCCCTAGTCCTAATACTGAACCACACCATCTGGTGATCACTGGATGCAAAATGATCTCCCACTACAACATCAGAAACACTTTCACCATTGGTAAGCACCAAGTCCAGTATGGTCCCTTCACGTGTGGGGTCTGTTACCAATTGCCTGAATAGTTCTCCCTGTAGAGAATCCAGCATCTCCTTACTTCTAGATGATACTGCAGCAGGAATGTGCCAATCAACATCTGGCATATTGAAATCTCCTATCAGTAGCACTTCCCCTTTCCTAGCAATGCTGCGTATGTCTTCTATTAACTCTCTGTCCACCTCTTCCTCTTGTGAAGGAGGTCTGTATATCACACCAATGCAAATAGATTTCTCTTTCCCTCTTTCTAGTTTAACCCACAATGCCTCCTCTCTCCCTTTTAAGCTCTGTAATTCCAAAGCTTTAATAGTAGTTTTTACATATAGTGCCACTCCTCCTCCCCTTCTTCCTACCCTGTCCTTTCTGAATAAAGTATAGCCAGGTATAGTTACATCCCAGTCATGGTTTTCTGTGAACCATGTTTCTGTAACTGCCACTAAATCCAAGTCAGCCACTCCCACCAAAGCTTCAACATCAGGGATCTTATTTCCCATGCTACGGGCATTTATACACACTGCTTTCCATATGTTACCCCTGTTACCCATTTCCATAAAGGTATTTAATGTATCACTACCTGGGGGCTTTCACTTACCTGGGGGCTTTCTTCACCTATCCCCAATGAATCTAGTTTAAAACCCTCTGCAGTAGATTAGCCAGTCTACTACCAAAGATGCGTTGACCTTTCTTGGACAGATGGATGCCATCTCTGCTCTGCAACCCTTGTAACAGCGTCCCATGGTCTAGGAAACCAAAATGCTCTCGATGACGCCATTCATTCATCTCCAGGATGCGAGCCTCTCTGCCTTGGCCTTTACCCTCAACAGGGAGGATTGAAGAGAACACCTGTGCACCTAACTGCTTCACCCTCTGTCCCAGAACCATGAAGTCACTTTTGATACGTTCCGAGGTATACCTGGCAGTATCATTTGTTCCAACATGGATTAGCAACATTGGGTAATAGTCAGTGGGCTTGATGAGTCTCAGCAAACTCTCCGTAACATCTTGGATTTTGGCATCAGGCAGACAGCATACCTCTCTGGACATCAAGTCTGGTCGGCAGACTTACAAATTCTTATATACCGTGCTATTTAGCATCAGTGCAGTTTACATAATAACATTTTGCATTATAAACAAGATCTTTTGCTTACATTGTAATAGGGATTGAAACTTGGAAGTAACAGGGTAACTATATACAGTTCAAAACAAAGGAAGTAACAGGGTAACTACATACAGTTCAAACAAAGGAGCTTATAAATTATGTAAGTTATATTATGTATTAGAGACATAAAGTAATCATGATCATTGTGAATGTGCCTAATGGTGAGTTTCTTTTGTAAATCACTGGGAATTATGTTGTCGGTACATCAGATGCTGTGTTGGTGAGATGCTGTGTTGGATTTGAATGTGTTAGGTTAGGGTGGATAAAATAAAGGCAGAATAAGTGATGTTTGAGAGCTTTTCTGAATTGTGAGAGGTCAGCGATCGTATATGAGGTGGGAGATTGTTCCAGCACTTAGGAGCATATAATGTAAATGCTCTATTTCTAGTTGTTTGGGCACATTTAGTGGACTCAGGTGTATGGATAGTGTATTGCTAGTTGTTGACCTTCTTATCCTGTTAGTAGGGGTACTGGTCAGGAGTGAAGAGAGGGATGTGGAAGATATCTGGTTAGTTGCTTTAAATGTTAGGATTAACGCCTTGTAGGTGATTCTGCTCTGTAATGGTAGCCAGTGTAGATCCATAAGTATGGGAGTTATGTGGTCTTTTTTGGAGATGCCAAAAGTTCCTAAATATACTAGATATACTAAAACACCTTTGGTGAAGTGACTCTGTGAACACAGATCTTGTTTAAATACTAAGAATATATCAGTGCCAATTGCTGATCTTGCTTGGGGCATAATCAGTCATTTTCAGATTTAACATGGTGTATCTTGGATCATGTACCAGATAGTTGTTGGGAGGGGGGGACCAGTAAGCAAAATTGAATTACTGTGAACAATTTTGGATATTTACCCTGGATACTGTCAACCCTAGGTGTTTAAATTTACAGATCGATTGGAATACACTTTTTTGAAGAATGAGATGAATGAGTGTGAGTCATCAATGTGTCGACCAATCACGTTTGAGGTGAATGCAATTTAGGAACGTTTGAGAGAATGCGGCGGCCATGAACTCATGGAAGAAGTACAGCTAGAATAATGGCGGTACCTTGCTGGATCAGCAGATGAGTTATTGATATATGGAAATGCTGAAACCCTGATGCAGAATAGTATGTTACCCTTTCGAAACACGACGGCCGTAGTTGGCAGTAATGGCTGTTTCCTAAAAACGTTTTAAAGATAAAACATGTGATCATTTTTGTTTTTGGTTGGGCACTTCATCGCTTTAGAAAAAAGGACTTAAATGCTGGAAGTAGCTTATTAATGGCAACTTTGAATGAAATAGTCCAACATGCTATTTTTAGAGATGAGCAATTAGATTGTGCGGAGTTGATGATGGTCACTATTGTGGAATTGATACTTTGCCATGGGTCCAATTTAAGATATGATGGGTTCTAAATGAGCAGGCTTTATCGTACTTCCTAATGTACCTGGCAGTTGGCACTGGAGGATAGTAATGCAAAAATCTGGTAGCCTTTCTTTATCCTCACTATACATGCAATTGGTATTCAGACACTCATTAAGAGGCATTTTTACTAAAGGTTAACATGTCTCTGCAAATGTTAATGTGTGCTAAGTGAAGCAGTGCCCATTTTATTTCTATGGGCAAAGTGGCACTTAATGCACATTAATGTTCAGTTAACATGCCCCTAAGTCATTGCTAGGACAAAAAATAGGCTTGTGAAGGGCTCCTTTGGAAGCCGCCTAAAATTTTAGCTGGGCATCATATACATTTTAAAATAAATAAAATAAAGCTATATGCGAATGAGGCCCAGTGACTATGCAGATGTTTATGCAAATGAGATCCCATATTGAGTCTCCGCAATTGGCCCTGGATCACCCTTGGGCCACCCTTGCTTTCTTCAGGAATATTTGGGAACAGAAGTTGAGATTTTTATGGCAAAGCTCCCAAAGAGATAGAAGGGATTGAAAAAAAAAATCAGAAGTTACCAAGCCCGAAGGGCAGTCACAAATCTGCCATGGTGGCCATGTCTACCTCCTTTCCCAAGACCTGCAGCCAGTCTCACCCCACAGGAATACTGAAAGGAAAACCTCACATTCTTTGGCCTGGCCATGGTTCCTTCAGTTTCTTGAAGGTCATGGTGGTGGCAATGGTGATCCCATGCAATCGAGGGATTTGGGTTCAGGCATACTTTGACGACTGGCTGATTCAGTCAGACTCCTGATACTTCATTAGCTAGAGAGGCTGGAGTTTTTGATCAACTATTCCAAGAGCAGCCTGGTTCCTTCTCATGGAGTATTTAGGGGCTTGGTACAACACATAAGAACATAAAATATGCCATACTGACTCTGACCTCTGATGAGGTATCCTGGTCAACTGGTTGGTGGACAAAACAATCCACCTGGCATTTCTGAACTTCTAGCCTCTTTTGAAGGGCAAAGCTGGGTCAGACCAAGGTCCATCAAGCCCAGTATCCTGTTTCCAACAGTGGCCAATCTCCTGGGTTGAGTTTTCCTCATGCAAGAGAGGCTTCTTAAGCTGCAGAGCCATCTGAGAGGGTTCTGTGTTCGTTCAGCCCTTTGCATCTGGGACTACCTTCAATTCCTGGAGTCCATAGTGTTGACCCTGGAGTTGGTCCCTTGGGCTAGGGTGCACATATATTTCCCCCCTCCCCCCCAAAGAAATAACATCTGTCTCACTGATCTTCATGTTCTCAGATATTTAATGAAAACATCCCTCTCCCTCAGGAGGAGCTGTTGGTGGTTGCAGTCTAGTCATGCTGCTATGGGTGATAAATTACCACAGATACCAGCCTGAAGGGTTTTCTAGATCAGTTTGCTCAGGGACTCTGAGGTCTCCTGGTCAACTGGTTGGAGGCCAAAACAATCCACCTGGCACTTCTGAACTTCTAGCCTCTTTTGAAGGGCAAAGCTGTCCACATGTTCTCAGACAATGCCACAACTATGGCCTCCGTAAACAAACAAGGCAGAACTTTACAGTGTTGGAATGGTTCTTGAGGTGATGGAGCTGTATCTTTGAGCAGAGGAGCATTTAACTTCCCTATCTGCAGTCCACATAGCAGGCATCAACAGCGTATATAGGCTGACTTCTTGAACTGGAATCCTGTGGATTCCAGCGAGTGGGAGTTAAACTCTCACATGTTTGACCTAGTGTAGAGAAAGAGGCCTTCCAGTATTCAACATCATGACCACTCAGGAGAATGCCACAGTGGAGAACTTTTTCAGCCAGAGGAAAGATCCACAAGCAGCAAGCTTGGATGCCCAGCTTCAGGAGTTGGACTTAAGAGGAGCTTCTGTATGTCTTCCCCTCCCTCCTCACCATGGACCTTGGTGAGCCATCTTCTGCGCAGAATTCAGTTTCACCTGGATTTGGTGAGTCACCTGGATTTAGAGAGTCAGTTGGACCATTAGATGATAGAAGGGGTAAAAGGGGCACTAAGAGGGGACAAGGCCATAGCTGAGAGTCTGAATGAATTATTTGCTTTGGTCTTTACTGAGGAAGATGTAGGCATGTTACCCATGACTGAAATGGTATTTAAAGGAGATGCCGCAGAAGAATTGAAAGAAATACTGATACACTGGGAAGATGTATTAAAACTATTTGATAAAATGAAGAGTAGCAAGTCACCTGGACCGGATGGTATATATCCAAGGGTGTTGAAAGAACTGAAATATGAGATTGCAGACTTACTATTAGTAATCTGTGAACTATCATTAAAATCATCTGTAATACTTTAAGATTGGAGGATGGTCAATGTAATGCCAATTTTTAAAAAGGTTTCGTGATCCGGGAAGCTACATATTGGTGAGCCTGACGTCAATACTGGGAAAAATGGTAGAAACCATTATTTAACCGGTTTTCTATACCACCTTATCCTTCAATCACAGTGGTTTACATTAAGTAATTACTACAAGCAGGTACTGGATACATTCCCTTGTCCCCAAAAGGCTCACAATCTATGTGTACCTGAGGCAACTGAGGGTTATGTGCCTTGTCCAAGGCCACAAGGAGTGCCTATAGGACTAGAAAGCCCAGTCCCTCTGACCTGAGATTGCTGTCCCCAGGTGGGACTTGAACTCCTGTCCCTCCAGCCTGAAGTACCATGTCCTAACCACTAGGCCACTCCTCCCCATTATAAAGAACAAACTTATTGAACATGTAGATAGCCACGGCTTAATGGGAAACAGCCAACATGGCTTTAGCCAAGGAAGGTCTTGTCTTACTAATCTGTTATGTTTTTTTGAAAGTGTGAATAAACAGGTAGACAAAGGTGAGTCGGTTGATATATTTTTTTTGATTTTCAGAAAGCATTTGACAATGTCCCTCATGAGAGACTCTTGGCAAAATTAAAAAGTCATGGGATAGGAGGCAGCGCACTATTGTGGATCAGGAACTGGTTAAAAAATAGAAAGCAGAGGGTAGGGCTAAATGGCCAATTTTCCCAATAGAGAAAGGTGAATAGTGGTGTACCCCAGGGATCTGTTCTGGGTCTGCTGCTTTTTAACATATTCGTAAATGACCTGGAAATGGGAATAACAAGTGAAGTAATAAAATTTTCAGATGATACAAAATTATTCAAAGTTGTTCAAACCCATGAGGATTGTGAAAAATTCCAAGAGGATCTTGATAAATTGGAAGACTGGGCATCCAAATGGCAGATGAAATTTAATGTGGACAAGTGCAAGGTTATGCACCTGGGAAAGAACAGCCTAAACTATGGTTACACGATGCAAGGTTCTACTCAGGAAAAGGATTTAGGCATCATCGTGAATAACAAGTTGAAACTCTCCTTCCAGTGTGCAGTGGCGGGAAAGAGAGCAAATAGAATGCTAAGTATGATAAGGAAAGGAATGGAAAATAAAACAAAGGATATTATAATGCCTCTGTATCGTTCCATGGTGCGACGACTGCACCTTGAATATTGTGTGCAGTTCTGGTCACCGTATCTTAAAAAGGATTTATTTATTTATTTTATTTAGCCAGTTTTGTATACCATCTTATCCTTCAATCAAAGTGATTAACACAGATTGTTGGAATACATTTTACATGAAAGGGGGTCAGACATACAAACATACAGACTATCTACATTTAGTTCTCATCTAAGTGCGATTGTCGGTGGGTCAATTGCAGTGGAGACCAGTACTTGGCAAATTATATTACTTGGCCATAGGACTCCGTGAACAGGAGGGTCTTGAGAGACTTACAGAAGTCCTTGGTGTCATTTAGGGCCCTTAGTTCCTCAGGCAGGTTGTTCCATAGGGCAGGAGCTGACATTGAGGGAGCCCTTTTAGACATGGCTTGTTTGTTTTATGATATTCTGCTGTCATGCTGAGTCTGTTACCATTGTTGCACCTCCTAGGTCTGCTAGTTACTTCCCTGATTATTAAATCCTGGAGTACGGCTGCTGAACAGCAGTGGATGACTTTGAATATGTTCAGGATTGACTTGTATTTTGCCTTTGCAATTATTAGGAGCCAATGTAGTTGTCATAGTATGGGTGTGATATGTTCCGACTTTGCCGTGCTTGTGATGATGTGTGCTGCAGTATTCTGGACCAAGTTCTTAACCCTGGACAAAGCTCTTAACCTACAATCGCACATTATCAAAACTGCGGCTAAAGCCTATCACCGACTACAGACCATCAGGAGACTTAAACCAATCTTCAACTAAGACCACTTCCGCACCGTATGCCATGCAATCGTAACACCAATTCTGAACTATGGAAACTCACTATATAAAGGACTTCCAAAACAGAATATAGCTTTATTAGAAAAGGTACAGAGAAGAGCCACCAAAATGCTAAAGGGGATGGAAGGATACCTCTATAAAGAGATGCTAAAAGGTTAGGGCTCTTCAACCTGGGAAAGAGACGGCTGAGGGGAGATATGATAGAGGTCTATAAATTAATGAATGGAGTGGAATGGGTAAACGTTGATAGATTATTTACACCATCAAAATATAGAAAGATTAGGGGACATGTAATGAAGCTACAGTGTAACCTATTTAAGACTAATGAGAGAAAATATTTTTTCACTCAACATGTAATCAAACTCTGCAATTCATTACCGGAGGATGTAATAAAAGCTGTTAGTATAGCCGGGTTTAAAAAAGGTTTGGATGAGTTCCCGGAGGAAAGGTCCATAAACCATAATTAAAGGGGACCCGGGAAATCCACTGCTTGCCCCAAAACAAGCATTGTGTAACCTGTGTCTTTTGGGGATACTGCTAGGTACTTGTGACCTAGATTGGCCACTGTTGGAAACAGGATACTGAGCTTGATGAACCTTGGTCTGACCCAGTATGGCATATGTTCTTATGGTGAGTTCTAGTGGCTCTGGACTGGCTGCGTAGACTATATGTGGGGCTCTTAAACCTGTTGCTGAGGTCCCCTCTCTTTTTCCTCAAGATAGGGGCCTCCTGTGACAGGTGCCCTTGGCGTACTAAGATCCCATCCCATTCCGTTCCCACTTAAGGCCTGGTCCTTGAGAGGGCTACTCTAGTGGACATTCTGTTTATGGCCCAGAGGACCCCCCATGTGAGATTTTGGTGGGTTTTCAAGAGATGGTGGTCCTCTCCAGCCCTAGAGACAGGAATATGAAAATGGTCACCATTTTGTCCTTCTTACAGTCCAGTTTGGACCAGGAGTTGGCCCTGAACTCTCTCAAATTTCATGTTGTGGCCCTGACATGCTACAAGGGGTGTGTTCAATGCATGTTCTTGGTAGCACACCTTGATCTCTCCTGTTTCCTCAAAGGAGTAAGGCAGATCCATCCACCAGTTTGCCCAGTTCCTTAGTGGAGTCTCTCTCTGGTGTTTAAGGTGTTGAAAGGCCCCCTTTTGAGCCCATTTATAAGGCCTTGCTTAAGGTTTGGAACTTAAGGTGGTTTTTCTGGTGGCTCTTGCATCAGCAGATGGGTATCAGAGCTGCAGGCTTTGTCCTGCAGGGAACCGGTTTTGGTCATCTCGTTTGCTTCTGTCTCCTTGCGGCTGTTCAGTCTTTTTTCTTAAAGCTATTGTCCCCTTTTCATATTAACTAGACCATCATCCTGCCCTTCTCAGAGGACATTCAGGTGGACCCCTCTCTGTATCTGGTGGATATAATGAGGGTGTTAGTCAGATAATTGGAGGTTACTATGTTGCAGCGAAGTGCACGCAGTGAATAAAACCAGGAATCAGTTCGAAGATCCAAGCCAAATTTATTGTGCACAAGTCTCAGGCAAATGTCACATACAAAATGGTCTGAGCAATGGAGTCCAGTAAACAACACCTTTTATACCTTTCTTCTTCAGTTTAATACAGGCAAACTTTCTATTGGTCCTACTGACCCTTGCACCCATCCAATTTGGATCTCTCTCTGTGCCTAGCTCTCTGTTCCCCCTGCTTGGAATTCTCTAACAAAGGCACAGTTCTTAGACTTTGATACATTTCTCCTACAAGGTCACTGCTAGCTTAGAAAATGTGTGACTATAGAGTACTGGAACATGTCTGTCATCAGCATAGAAAAATTCAACAAAGGATTTATACAACCTTATCGAAAAGCAGTTTAAAGCAGTTTCTCTAACTTTTACTGACTGTTTTTTCTCAGCATTCTTATTCTCAGGTGGGAGCTGGGACTCAGGCCTAGCTTACAGGCCTCTCATACATCTACAGGCTATTCTAGGCCATAGCCTGCCACATTCCCTCCTTTGATTATTCTCACCCGCAAGAGAGAGAGGGTGAGAATCAAATTACACATTACACAGGGTCCTCAGCATCATGTTGGGGTACAAGGGAATATTGCCACATAGCTAATACCTTTGTAGCTGCCTTACGTTCAACAATACTATCAATGGTTGAGTTCAGCATACGCAAGCATAAGGGTAGGAAACATGGGAGAAACAAGCAGATAGCCACTATGAATAGGACAATGAACACAAGTGTTTTTAGGCCGCCCATTCCTGAAAACAGAGAACCAAACCATCCATCGAGTTGCAAGCCATGCCAGGTCTGGACTGGTACATAGGTTTGTTTTCTCATGTGATTGGCTATATCTTCTACAACTTGTCCTTCATTATCGATTTTCAAACAGTTAGTTAAATTCAGCTTTCCACATACTCCTCCTTCAGCTGCAAGTAAATAATCTAATGCTAAGCGATTCTGATAAATGGCTGTACGCATCTGTGTAGCTTGTTTAGCTAACAGGGTTAGTGCTCTACTAGTTTCATTAGTTATTATTTCTACAACAGCTTGCAAACGTATAATACGATTTAACATATACACAGGGGTGCGGTAACCCCAAGAGCCATCTTCTGCCCAGGTAGCAGGTCCATAGTAGGAAACCATTCTCTCCGGTGGCCATTCTTCAGATGTCGCATCCCATTTGTCCCATTGGCCTATCTTCAGGACCTCTCGCTTCTGCCGACTCTTGTATTTATTTATTTATTTATTTTATTTATTTAGCATACATTTGTATACCGCTACTTCCAGCGATCAGTAGCGGTTTGATTAACGAAACGGGTTTGTACAATCATGTCAAATTTTTGAAATATACACACATTGATTTGGTGGAGAAAGCACAGCACTCAGGGGAAGGTCATATGGGAATGATTGAGACTTTACATGTTTACTTATTTACATAAATTGTCATCATGTTTCGCTGGGTGGTATCATTTCTACCCCTGGGATTATATCAGATTGTATTGGCACTGGAAAAGATGTGTCTTGAGCTTCTTTCTGAATTCCCTAAGGTCTTTGACAGCTCTTAGCTCCGGTGGTAGTTGGTTCCAGATGGACGGGGCTGAATAGGAGAATGCTCGTTGGCTAGTAGTGGTATTTACAGATCTGATATCTGGGGGAACAAGGAGTGTATTCGAGTGGATTGTTCGCCTGCTTCTGTTGGGTGGTTGCGTGCTGATAAGGGTGGAGAGAAAGGATGGTGCTATGTTATGAATCAGTTTGAAAGTGGTTACTAGTATTTTATATTTTACCCGGGCTGCAATGGGGAGCCAGTGAAGCTCGATTAGTACAGGGGTAATGTGATCGGTGAGGTTCTTTTTCATGATTACCCTAGCCGCAACGTTTTCCCCATGGGAGATGGGCAAGAAAGAAGGTCTTATGGTCCCCAAAACACATGCACCTCCCCAGTTGGCAGGGAGTCTAGCATATGCTCGAGTTCCGCAGATCCAATATAGTCCAGGTGGAGCTTGCCAGTTATTGTGAGAAGCCAGATTTGTCCATAACCTGGCAAGGTTAGGAAAGATAATCAGGGGATTGGAGGGTTCCGGGGCATTGGCTCCTGACCATCAGGATGTCTTTTTGGTAGTAGCATTATAGTACTTCTGGTTCAAACAGACCAATTGCCCCACTAACATAGTCAATTGTGGTCCAGCTCGAGCAAAACATAGGTTTCCAAGAATGGGGTTAGCTAGGACCCATTCGCTGGTAGCTTTATGTAGATCAGTTTGGTTATAGGGTACAGAATAGTTCAATTCTTGGGCCTCCCAAGGCCACTGGTCTCCCATCTGAGTTCCCCCACAGAAAAGACAGTCAGAGACATGGAGACTGAATGCTACCGCTCCGGCTAGTTCAATGAACAAATTTCGAGAAGCGTGGGGAATACAAATTCTGCCTTCATGGCCTCATAAAAGGTATGATGTATTCGGTAAGGTGAAGAGACATGAGTTTTTGTGTTAAGCTGGATATATACAATAGTTCCAGGATCAGTTCCACTTCCTGCAATACGTAGGCCGAATCGGAATCCCTGCTTCCACTGGCTCGGGTCGAGGATGAGAAGCCGTAGAGGATTACAGGCACCTTTCGTGCACTTCTTAGGTTCCAGTAGGGGTAATCTTTCTAAAGTAGCCTTGTGATTATCTCCAGTTTATCCAGTAGGACTACCAGACCAGGTAGCTAAGTACACACAACCCCATTTTGGGCAGAAATAGTCTTCTTTTGATGGCTTGCCATAAGTGGATGGGGAATGTATCCTGGTACATATTCCCCATCTGTATGCACCTTCGGGACACATATACTTGTCATCATAGTAGTAAGCTTGTTCCCACGACCCACACCTATAATAGTCATTTCTATTTATCAGATCACAAGCATCAAAATACAGGGGTGCAGGCCGGGTGGGATCAGAGAGTTGAGTGGTAGCATTTATGAGGGCTCCATCTTCATCATTCCATCGTAGTTCCAGGACATAGTAAGAAGGATTCTGTCAGGGTCAAAAACAAGTACGAGTCTTTCCATTCGTGCAAACATTCAGTTCTGTACCATTATACATGCACTGACTGACTTTACCAGTGCAAGTGTAGTAAGAGTGATAAAGTAGAGTCTGGGTGATCTTCATCCCAGGTCGAGTAGTGGTTATACAAGCTGCACAAGGGGGCAAGGTAAAAGTTGTCCCAAGGGGTCCCAGGGTTACCGCAAAAATGAAACAGTAGTAGGTAATCATCATGATCATAGTCTGAGGATGGATAAACTGAAATGTGGATAATTCAGAGCTTGAAAACTTCTTCCAACTTCCAGGAGCGGGTTTTCAAATCTTCACGAGGATGATTGTTTTCTTCGCAGTGTAAGTCGCAATGGTGATGCAGGATCCGCGGTCGAAGTCCAAGGACAACCTTCAGGAACTGCTGCTGGCTTCACTCGACTGTGGTGGATCCAGGAGTCTATTTCTGCCACTTTAACTACTGTGGATGTTGACAGTAGAACGACATATGGTCCCTTCCAATGAGGTGCCAACGGTGTCTTCTTCCACTCTTTGACCCACACCGAGGCTCCCGGCTTGAAAGGATGCAGTGGCTCTGTCAAATTGATAGGCAACTGGTCTTGCACCCAGTTATGGAGGTCCTGAAAGACAGAACTTAGAGACAACAATTCTTGTCTAGTGATTTCCGATCCAATCTGACTCATATCCCCCCTTATTCCCTGAACTATGGGCGGGGGTCTCCCATGCAAAACCTCAAATGGGGAAACTCCTAATGACTTAGTGGGTGCTGAACGTACTCTGAGAAGGGCTATGGGGAGAGCTTGGGGCCACTTCAGGTGAGCTTCCTGACAGAGCTTGGCAAACTGAGACTTCAGTTCATTCTCTCTACTTTCCCTGAACTCTGGGGTCTATAGGCTGTATGTAACTTCCACTGTATTTGTAAAGCATGGGCTAGCTGCTGAGTTACTTGTGACACAAAGGAGGGCCCATTGTCTGACCCTATGGTCAAGGGTATTCCAAACCGAGGAATGATTCAATGGAGCAGAGCCTTAGTGACTTCTCTGGCCTTTTCAGTTCTAGTGGGGAAAGCCTCCACCCACCCAGAGAAAGTACAAACTAGAACCAGTAGGTAGTGATATCCATTTGCTCGTGGCATTTCTGCAAAGTCTATTTGGATATTTCCCATGGGGGTAACTCCCGCTGATTGAACTCTTGGAGGTGGGATAGGACCCTGTCGGGCATTATTCTTTGCACAGATTACACATTTTCGGGCTATTGAGGCAGTTAAGGGTCCCAATAATGAGATACAGAAATACGGTTTCAGAGCTTTTTCCATTGCAGTTTTTCCATAGGGTGTAGCTTGATGAAAGGCGTGGACAAAAGCTGGACCCAGGGCTTCAGGGATCACAGTCATACTAGGGGGTGAGCCTCCCTCGTGTGGTGGTAACACTATCCATCCGGTCTCTGATAGCTGCCCCCCTCATTCTGACAGTAGTAATCCAGCTCATTCGGGGTATATCGTGGTGTCCAAGCACTGAGAGGTACTGGAAATATGGCTGCTTGAACTGTAATACTGGGGGTAGAGATTTTTCCATCGATTGCTGCTTCTCGGGCTGAGGCATCGGCAAGTCTATTCCCTTGGGATACTTCTCCATCTCCGGTCTGGTGACCTCGGCAATGCATTACAGCAACTTGTTTGGGGGCCCATACTGCTTCCAATAAAGTCAATATTTCTGGGCCATACTTGATGGACTTGCCTCCCGAGGTTATCAATCCATGTTCTTTGTACAAAGCTCCATGGGCATGTAATGTTGTAAAGGCATACTTGGAATCTGTGTATACATTCAGACTGATCCCAGTCCCTATTTGCAGTGCTTGAGTGAGGGCTATTAATTCGGCCTTCTGTGCTGAAGTTCCTGGGGTCAGAGCTGATGATTCTATTACCATGTCCAGGGTCACCACTGCATAACCGGCTCATCGTTGTCCATTAATTACAAGACTGCTTCCATCCACGAAGAAAGTTCTTTCTGGGTTGTTCAAGGGGATATCCGTTAGGTCTGGGCGGCTTGAGTATACAGTGTCCATTACTTCTAGGCAATCATGGTCAGGAGGGCCTGAACTGGTCGGCAGTAGAGTAGCAGAGTTCAAGGTTTGACTGACACTCAATTTTAGTCGGGGATTTTCACACAGCATACTTTGATACTTCAACATTCGTGCGTTAGTGAACCAGTAGTTCCCTTTGTGTTCCATTAGGGTTAAAACAGAATGCGGTACAGTGACTTGAAGATTCTGTCCCAAAGTGAGCTTGTCAGCTTCACTCACTAAGAGGGCTGTGGCTGCTACGGCTCTTAGGCAAGGTGGCCATCCTTTTGCAACAGGGTCCAATTGTTTCAATAGATAGGCTACAGGTCGTTGCCAGGATCCGAGGGGCTGAGTCAGGACTCCCAGCGCGTTTCCACATGACTCATGGACATAAAGACGAAATGGTTTCTGCACATCTGGTAGGCCCAAGGCTGGTGATGACATTAATGCTGCTTTCAGCGATTTGAACGCTTTATCCTGTTCTGGGCCCCATTCCATGGGTGATCGTTCCACTCCCTTCGTGGCTTGATACAAGGGTTTTGCCAAGAGTGCAAAATTGGGTATCCATATCCGGCAATAGCCTGCAGCTCCCAAGAAGGCCCGCACCTGCTTTCTGGTGGTGGGGGTTGGGATGCGGCACACTGCTTCCTTTCGCTCAAGTCCCAATTTCCGGATTCCTCTGGACAGATGGAACCCTAGGTATTTCACTTCTGTTTGGCACAACTGCGCTTTGGCTCTTGAGACCTTGTATCCGGCGTCATTCAGGAGGTGCAAGAGATCACTGGTAGCTTGCACACATTCAGTCTTGGAGTTGGTGGCTATAAGCAGATCATCTACATACTGAAGTAAGATTCTTCTTCCTGGAGTCACAGAGTAGTTTGAAAGATCTTGGTTGAGAGCTGCACTGAAGATGGTGGGTGAATTCTTGAATCCTTGAGGCAAGCGAGTCCGAGTTGGCCCCGTCTTCCTGTAGTAGGGTTCTCCCAATCAAACACGAACAAGAGTTGGCTGGCAGATGCCAGGCGGATACAGAAAAAGGCATCTTTTAAATCCAGAACGGTGAAATGAGTAGCTTCTGATGGAATCAGTCCCAGGAGGGTATAGGGATTTGGTACTACTGGATGTATGGTTTCAACTGCATTGTTCACGCGTCGCTAATCCTGCACTGGGCGGTAGTCACCTGTCCTAGGCTTCTTGACTGGGAGGAGGGGGGTGTTCCAAGGCGATTGGCATTCTTTGAGGAGTCCATAATGTAGTAATTTCTTTAGGTGACCATGGATGCCTTCGATTGCTGGTCATGGGAGAGGATATTGTCGCACATGCACTGGTTCTGCTCCTGGTTTAAGGGTGACAAGCACAGGAGCTATATTCTTTGCTAGGCCAGGAGGATTATCCTCCGCCCACACTCCGGGTGGAGCTAAGATGTTGGTGGGTATACGGGGGCTAGCTGCCTTGGATGAAGGTGGATTATAGAACCGCCATTCTTCTCGGGGGACAGTCAGCACCATCAGGCCAGCAGATTCCGAGTTCACAGTCATCTCCATTTTTCCTCCTTCGACAAAGGATATCTGCGCCTGGAGCTTAGCAAGCATGTCTCGGCCCAAAAGGGGAAATGGGCATTCAGGTATATACAGGAACTGATGTGTTATCTTCCATCCCCCCAATTCGCAGGCACGGTTCTGCAGGAAAAGTCTTGTGGTTCTAGTTCCAGTGGCGCCAACAATGGTGACAGATCGGGAAGACAAAGGAGCCACTGGTTTAGCCACTACTGAGTGTTCGGCCCCCGTATCCACCATAAAGTCCATGTACTGTTCCCCAATCTTTAAGTTGACCATAGGCTCCTGGGGACCCAGGGAAAATTTGGAGCCCGGTCTGGCCTAGTCCTCATCCCCATAGTCGTCTTCAATGGTTGCCATTCCTTCCACGGCGGCGGCTTCTTCCTGCCGAAACTGTGCACACTGCATTCCCCCTCGCTGCTGGAATCGCCCCCCCCCCCGCTCTCCTGGTGCTCCCTCCTCCCCTACAGGGGGTGGAGCTACTATTCGGGCATTCATTCTTCCAATGTCCTTCTTCCTTACAATAGGCGCACTGATTTGCACCTAAGGGGGACCGAACGCTCCCTCGGCCCCTTCCCCATCCTCGGGTCCTTCTGTTTGGATATCCTCCATGTCCTCCAACTAGAGCTGCAGCAAGCAGATCGGCTTTCTTCTTCATCTTTCTTTTACTTTCCCTTTTGCATTCTTGATCATGATTCACAAATACCTTCTGAGCAACTTCCATTAGCTGTGCTGTATTCATGCCCACAAATCCTTCCAACTTTTGCAGTTTCTGTTTTATGTCTCCCTGGGACTGACTCACAAAAGCAGCGTTTACCATACGCAAATTCTCCTGGGCTGCTGGATCATATGGGGTATAAAGTCTATAAGCTTCAGTTAATCGTTCATAGAAGGCAGCTGGACTTTCATCTGGGTGCTGAAGAAAGTCTGCTACCTTCCCAACATTCATGGCTTTCTGGCCTCCCCTCCTCAGGCCTTGCAGTAGGGCCTGGCAGAAACGGGTGAGGGCCCTCTCTCCTTCTGCACTATTTGGATCCCATCTTGGATCTTCATTCGGGAAATCTACGGCCGCTGCCTGTCGGGGATCTAGGTCTCTCCTGTCTACAGGGTTCTCTTCCAGCCATCGGGTAGTTGCTTGCACTATTCGTGCCCGCTCTTCAGTAGTAAAAAGGGTAGACAAGAGCTGGCGGCAATCAGACCAGGTAGGCTGGTGGGTCTGCATGATACTAGACATTAATTCTGTCAGATCTTGGGGTTTTTCAGTATAAGAGGCATAGTGCGTTTTCCAGTTTAATAAATCTGTGGTAGAAAAGGGCACATAAACAAGACTAGTTGGCCCGGCCACAACCTGACCTTCGTCATTGAGAATGGGTAATCCGGGGACTTGGCGTAATGGCATCTGGCGAACTTCTTTCCGGCTCGTCTCCCTGCTTCGGAGGGCATAGTGCAAATTTGCGCGCCCAGCGGTGGCTCTTCTGCTGGGGCCTGGACTAATGGGTGACCCTGGACTGGCAGTTGATCCCCCGCTGGCAGTTCCTTCAGGAGATTGTAGTCCTGCCGGGGAACTTTGTTCGGGACTGGGACTCCTGCTCCAGGGAGGGGGTTGTTCTCCTTCGGGCAACGGAAGTGGCTGACGGGGTAGAGGCAAATCTGCTGGAGGGACTCTCTCTTCCTCTGACTCTGCTCGGTGTAATGGTGGAGCTGACGGGACTGGCTTATACAGGAATAGGGGTGGATAATTCAGGATTTCTGCAGGTTCTGGGGCTGAGTAAATGGGAGGCTTTTCTTCCTTAATCCCGGGAACTCCCTTCGTAGTTGCTAACATTATCCTGCACTGCTCTTCACGGCAACGCTTCATCCAAGAGGGTTGCCTTCACAAATATCTAACCAGGAGTCTATATAGGAAAACTGATTGGGGTAATTCCTACGCACTATCCCATGCACTCGGGACACAATTCTAACATCAAAAGTACCATCTGGTGGCCACACGGTGTCCAGCACCGGCCACTCCCTACCACATAATTTTTCTGATCGGGACGGCGACATTTTCGTCCCGTAGTCACCACTAAATCCCTTCTTAAAATTCGTGATCATACAGTTCAGCGGAGTTTGCACAGACCCCGCCTCTCCCATTATGACATACAAGACAACAGACAAAGAGGGCGGGTAGTATGGCTGCAGGTAAGGGGTCCGTACAGCCCACAGAACAACAAGGGAGACAAACACCAAACGCTTCCTCCTTTTCGCGACCTGGGCGCGGTCGCCTGGCCAGGAACTGTGCTACTCAGGAGTCCGCTCTCGCATGGTCTATGTTTCAAGACCTCTCATTCACTCAAACAGATAGGCATGCCACCAAGTTCCCAAAATTCCATAAAGGGCCTACCTTACTTATCCATGAGGGGTGGGGTTTAGTCCTCGCGCATACTCATGCAAGGAGTACTCGGCCACACCCTGAGAGGTGATCAGGCTCTCGTTACCTTAAACCGTATTAGTCCCGTGCATGTGGGACTTTCCCATAGCTAACTGACTAACCAGACAAATTGCTACTCACCGGATCCGGCCACTAATGCGCTGCGCAACCAGTCCCTCCTTGGGTTGAATCCTGGACTCCCCTCGGGTTTGGAGGTGTTGGCCGGTCGAACCCGGCAGGCTGCCGAGGCAGGGCAGAACCCTCTCTGATACAATGGGACCAGCGGTGCCTGGGGTCCTCTCCGCTGTCGGTCGGCCGCGGTCCCGACCGAACCAAACCTGGAGGCGGTAATACGTAGTATATTCACTTGCGCACCATTCACATACCGCACATTCCCGGCCAACGCACCAGGAATATGTTGCAGCGAAGTGCACGCAATGAATAAAATCAGGAGTCAGTTCGAAGATCCAAGCCAATTTATTGTGCACAAGTCTCAGGCAAATGTCACAAATAAAATGGTCTGAGCAATGGAGTCCAGTAAACAACACCTTTTATACCTTTCTTTTTCAGTTTAATACAGGCAAACTTTCTATTGGTCCTACTGACCCTTGCACCCATCCAATTGGGATCTCTCTCTGGGCCTGGCTCTCTGTTCCCCCCTGCTCAGAATTCTCTAACAAAGGCACAGTTCTAAACTTTGATACTTTTCTCTTACAAGGTCACTGCTTAGCTTAGAGAATGTGTGAATACAGAGCACTGGAACATGTCTGTCATCAGCATAGAAGAATTCAACAAAGGATTTATACAACCTTATCAAAAAGCAGTTTAAAGCAGTTTCTCTAACTTTTACTGACTTTGGTTTTTCTCAGCATTCTTATTCTCAGGTGGGGGCTGGGACTCAGGCCTAGCTTACAGGCCTCTCATACATCTACAGGCTATTCTAGGCCATAGCCTGCCACAACTAATCTCTTCTGTCAATTGGACATCTTTATCCTCATCAGTGTCCAAGGAAAGGTCAAGCAATGTCCAAGTCCTCTAGTGCCTGCTGGTTTAAGGAAGCCATTGGTTTGGCCTACCTTCTTTCTCGAAAGCACATGTCGGGGAAGGAGAGGAGTCAGAGCTCACTCCACTAGGGGAAAAGAGGCATCCTCCTACGCAGAACCCCCCTTGGTGTCTCCAGAGATTATCTGTAATCATCTATCTGATAGCCTCTGAGCACCTTCATGAAGTACTGCAAGTTGCAGGTTGTTGCTGGAGCAGATGGTGCCTTTTGGCAGGGCAGTTTTGTCCAGAATGTTGTCTTCCTCCCATCCTGGGTCCTGATTGCTTGGGTATGTCTCACTTGTCGGTACTGGTTTGGCAGGATGATAAGGAAGGGGAAAGATTACATACCAGGCCATTTTATTTCCTGGAATCCTGCTAGACCAGTCCAGGACCTGCCCTGGAAGACCATTCCTACAGGTTTGGGAATCCTTGATTGTATGGTCAGGCTCAGTGCCTAGCACAGAGTTGATTAAGGTAAGAGAGCCAAATGCATGTTTCTGTTGAGTTTCCCAGGTTACGGCGATTGCATAATAATGTTTAAAGTTTCTCAGAGTTTTTCATTGTTTACTGCTTGGGAAGTGTCATATTGGCTCCTCAGTGCTATACTAGTGGATACCCTAGTGGTGGCATCACTGAAATTTGCTCACGTCTGCCTCCACCTGCTGGCTAGGGGCATAACCCACTCGTTAAAATTGGTCCAGCAGGATTGAAGCAAAGAAAATGAGCAGTTTTGTAAAAGTTCTGTATTTGCAGTCCCCAGGGGGGAAGAAATCATGCTCATTGCTTAAGAGTGACACCTAGTGACGTGATTCAGGGTCCATGAATGCAGGTCTAGGCACACTGAAAATGATGACTGGCTGTATGATCTTTGTGCGGTCTGCCCATCCATACCAACTGTTCTATTCTATAATCCCTTACTCGCCATCATAGATCCTCTGTGCTAGTCTAATGTTTTCTTGAGTTCAGAGACTGTTCTTATTTTCACAACTTGCACTGAAAGGCTGTTCCACCCTTTCTGTAAAGATACATTTCCTGTGTACTTCCTTTCACCCATATCCTACAACCCCTGATTCCAGAGATTTTCCATTGAAAGAGGCCTGCCTCCTGTGCATTTATAGCTTGGAGATACTTAAATGATGCTGTCAGATTGTAGCGGCAGAGCGCAAACAATCCAATAATACCAGGAGTCTGTTCAGAAGGTCCAAATCATTTATTTGTGCACAAGACTCAAGCAGAATCACATTCAAAATGGCTGAGCCCTGGCTGTTAGTAAAACAACTTTTATACTGTTCTTTTCCATTCTAAGCATAGGCAAACTTCATTGGTCCCGGTAACCCCTTCTATCCCATCTATTGGTCACGGTACCACTACGTAGTCATCCAATGAGGACTTTGGTCTGGGCTCAACACCTGCTTGCCCCCCTTACAGTCCCCATTACAATGGACAGTTCTTAGACTCTTGATACAATTCTCCTCCAAGGTCACTTAGCTGACTAGAACATGTGGGAAAGCAGGGCACTGTAACCCTTCTCCCAGCAGAATTAATTAGTTCACAAAAGTTTCACACTCTTATCAGTACCAATTAAAGTTGTTTTTCCATCTTTTCTAAGTTTCGTTTCTGCTTAGCTATGCTTGGTTATGCTTAGTTAAGTTTCAGTTCTATGGTAGCAGCATTCGGGGGGGGGGGGGTTCACTCCTTCGGGCCTAACCACAAGCTTTACTTACAGGTCAAGCTACTTAGGCCTGTCTGTTTAGTTCAGGCATCATGGTTCATAGGCCTTCGCCTACCACAAGATCTCCCTATCCTGTATTGCCTTTAGGGTATACATATTTAGATCTTTGTATGTCCTCGTATGCTTTTTGATATAAACCATTCTAGTAAGTGCCCTTCTGCAGTGGCGTAGCGTGAGTTGTCAGCACCCGGGGCAAGGCAAGTAATTTGCGCCCCCTAACCCGTGGATTTTAGCACTCGAGTCTCTTCCACTAGATTAGTTAAAGAAACCCTTACCCCCTAAGCACATGTATTGTTTGTTATGAAAATACTGATGTAATTAAAGTAAAATGCATCTAAATACAAGTTTATTTTCAAACACTTTATTGAGTGCGAACATGCATTACACATTCTCCACATTTTCAGCAGGTCTATGAATACAAATGTACAAATGTAGTAACCTAGCATGGGCCATGCTATTATATGTCGTCTCACAAGCATCGTAAACGACAAAAAATATCAAGAACAAAAACTAAACATCAAAATGGAACCATACCCTGGAGATGATCCAAGACTGGGCTAGATGGAGCCAACTTCCTCAATCCTGTACCTCTAATTGTAATTCTTTAATAGAAGTGCAAGATATCAATCTGTATATAATATACAGATTAATTTAAATTCGCCTGCTTTTAATTAGCGCAAATTTTTCAACAACGGAATTGAAATCTACATTAAAGTCTCTCTCAATGGACAGTATTGCTAGATTACTCAGTCTTTCTTGGCTCATTGTAGATCTCTGATATGTTTTAATTAGTTTAAGTCTTGAGAAACTTCTTTCACAACTCGCTGTAGAAACAGTGATAGTAAGAAAGATTCTTAATGTGACAACAAAGTTAGTTAAACTTTCTTGCAGC
Source organism: Ichthyophis bannanicus (assembly GCA_033557465.1). Classification (NCBI taxonomy): domain Eukaryota; kingdom Metazoa; phylum Chordata; class Amphibia; order Gymnophiona; family Ichthyophiidae; genus Ichthyophis; species Ichthyophis bannanicus. The sequence goes on from CM066042.1 coordinate 16,601,478, forward strand.
TTCCACTTATACACCCAGCGAAGCAAATCTAAAGCTGACCAGTTTGCAACCTGCTCATCAGGATTGACCTCCTTATACAAGATAATGTGGTGCCGAAGTCGAGTTATTTCGGTGAGCATAGATGCAGCATTCAATTCTGTGTACTGAGCACACGTGTGCTGAATTTGTTTCTTAATAAAATCATCTTTTCCAGTATCCAACAATGTTTGGATTTGCAAAAAAGCAAATCGCTGGTGCAGCGTATTCATCTGCGTAGTACGTTTTTTAATTTCTGCCTGAAGCTGATCAATTGCTTCCAGTTGTTCTCTGCTTGTTTCCTGTATTAAGGTCAAGCCAGCATCGCAACTGTTCTCACCATCCATCTTCTTGCGTCTTCCAACTCTTCTCTCTGTAGGTATGCAATAGGTTTTGCATACCTGCAGAGCTTTCTCAGTTGCCTTTGACACTAGACTATCACGTTTTTCATGACAAAATAAAGCCAATGCTTTTAACTTTTGCACGCACTGATCAAGCGCAAGTCCTTCTTGCTGCAGGTAGATCTGAGTATCATTTACTTCGGTTAGTACTGGGTTCCAAAAATGCAAGAAAGAGAAAAAAACATATGTCATTATGCAAACTAAAAGACTTCCTGCATCACCCCTGGTTTCAGAGGTTTCTTCCGGCCCATCTCTCAACGCTTCCAAAGCGTCTATTATTTTCTCAGTGTGTTCAGCAAGTACGCATACAGCTTCATGCGTTGAACTCCATCTTGTGTTACACGATCGCTTTACACGAATTGGTACATGTTTCTTAAGGATATCCCACCTGTGGGTGGAGCTTGAGAAAAATGAATACACCTTTTCCACAGTGCCAAAGAAAGTAACAGACTTTGTCCCAACACCAACTGCATGCATCCCAGCAAGATTGAGCGAGTGATTGTTACATGGCACAAACATTGCTTTGAGATTCATATCCAAAATACGTTTTTGTACACCACTAATGTGTCCAGCCATAGTCGCAGCATTGTCGTATCCCTGTTTTGTAATGACATCAGCTGATTTCCCATATAACTGAATAAAGTCAATGAAAGACTCTGTCACATGGACTCCTGAATCTTCAATATGCACATATCGAATCACTTGGGACATTTGGTCAGTGTGTGAAATATCAGGAGTGCTATCAAACATTATAGCAAAATACTTGGCCTTTATGATATTTTGAAAGATGACTGTTCGAATGTGATCGCCGAGCAGGCTAATAAACTCATTCTGGCTCTGTGGAGAGAGATAGGACACAATGTAACCATCTGTGCGTTGTACTCTGTGAGATGTTGTTTGGCAACTGGGTCATATTTGGCAAGTAACTTGAAAGTTTCTAAGAAATTTCCACAGTTACCATCTGTATTTAAATCTTCAGAGTGACCACGTAAGGGTAAGGTTTGCCTGGCTAGATACAGAACACAATCAAGTATTCTGACTAAGATTGCCTTCCATTTTCAAATGACCTCTGTTGTGCAAGCTGGGCAGCAGCATCAATAGTCTCCTGTTTATGCAGCCGCATTTCTAATTCTTTCCATATTGTAAATGCACTCAAGTGATAGGAACTGCGCTCATGCTCTAGTAATCTAGGGCTTAACTTTCTCCATGCATTAAATCCACTTGACTTTCCAAATGAACTTTTCCCTTTAGCCTTCTGAAAAAGCATGCAAGGAAAGCAATATGCAGCATTGTTTACAGGAGAAAACACCAACCATGTCCTTAACATAGTCTCACCATTCTCCAAATGTATGTAGAACCAATCCTTGGAAAATGACCTGCCATTACTGTCTCTTGGAAACCATGCATCCTTATTCTGCAGTTCCTCTGTCCCTCGCCTGACAAGTTCAGTTTTCAAGGTTTCATCCATGGTTTCAGGCAAATAGCCAATATCAGTATAAACTTTTTGGTCAATATTTTCTGGCAGATTTGGCTGAGTATAAACATCCTTAGATGAAACTGTCTCTGCTTCTAATGCAGGAACAGGAATGTCTACCGACACAGGATCAGGATTATGAGTCTCCTGTGGTGCTGCTGATGGTCCTGCTGTAATTTCAGCAGTACTCACCAAAAACCGGTGAAGGCTTCCAGCTAACTTAGTTTGTTGCTCTGTCTCTATCTTTCTCCTTTTCCTGCCTTGTGCACCAGATTCTTTTTTGTATGGCATGATATAGGTGTAGTATTCTGTTAAAATTCTAAAAAAAGAAAAAAAAGAAAATCACTTTCTTGCCTTGCTGCACTTTTAGCACCCCTTCATTGTATAACCATTTCTTTACTCTTAACATAATGTTTATTCACCTTCATGCCTATTGCCTTACTCTTTCAGCAAAAAAAATAAATAAATTAAAGGTTGCTAGACCCACTGGCTTACATCAACTTATGTTGAGCTGGAGCAGCTACATATGGATCGAAATCTGTCTCGTCACTGTTGAACCAACCAAACTTCAATCCATCTGGTCAGCTCAACATGCCAGTCTTGACCTGCAGACCGGGAACATCCCAAAGGAACTTCAGTTTTGGAGATGCTCTGCTAGCTAGCACTACACAGCCAGCCCACTGAGCTCAGTACTACTCCAGTCAGTCCTGACTCCTGTCACTCGTGACTCCTACTTTTTTTTTTCACCGGCTGTCCCGGACCCGATCACAGCAGTCAGCAGGCTAGGTTTTCTCCTCCAGGTCCTCCTAGGTTTTCCTCCTGCAGCGTCTGTCACCACTGGCTCCCTTCCCTCTCTCCTCTCTGGCCTGTGTCACCTGCCGCCGCTGCCAGCTTCTTCTTGCTGCTGCCTGGGCTGGTATGGTGTGGTTCTCTCCCGCGATCAGCGCTGTACTGTCCCTCCCCCAGATAGTCCCTCGCTCTCTCTTCGCACCCACCGCACCGCACGCCTGGCACCCCCCCCCTCCACAGTGGGCGGCGACCCGGCGGCTCGGATCGGATTCGCACAGCCAGCACTGCAGAGAGCTGCGAGTGCGAGCGTGCCCCCCCATGTTGCGCCCGGTGCGGCCGGCCCCCCCTGCACCCCCCACGCTACGCCTCTGCCCTTCTGACCAACTCCTGTTTATGTCCTTTCAAAGGTGCAGTTTCCACATTCCTCCTTGTAATGACTGGGGGGAAAATCATGTCAGATTCCCCTCCTGCTTCAGATTGAGCCGGAAATGGCAAGGAGCTTGAAGAAGCTGCTGGGTGAAAAACAGTCTTGAGCTTATATTTAGACAGACAAGCTTTTATGTCCACATGCAAATTCATTCAAGGACCAGAGTCTTCCGTTTCTTCAAAGTGTGAGAGAGGCAGAAATAGCAGAATGTAGAGACTGACTGTCGGGTGGGCATGGCGGAGCAGTGTCAGTTTGAGAGCTGAAGATTGCAGTATCAGGATGTACTGATATGACGTGTTTGGTTATTTCCTCTTTGAAAACTGTCTGGGGAAAGGCACTGATTGAGATTAGCAGCTGCTTTGTGCTACAAGTAGATTTTCTCTGCATGCTGCCTCCCCTGTTGTAAAGCCCGTCTGCCAGACCACCTACACTTCTCAGCATTCTTTTTTACACACGTACCAGCTAGTCCGTTTTCAGATGCTAATTTACCCAGTTAAATGGTTTTTGAAAAAAATGCCTTTGAAAAGCCTCCAGAAGGCTCCTGAAGATTTTTGTTTAATGTTTATCCGTAAGTACATCTCTATTCTTTGTTCATTTAACTTTACGTATACCAGTTAGTTTATATTACGCAAAAAGCTGTTTCTCTTACAAATTTATTTTTATTTATTTTGGGTTTAGTCCACTCCTTTTAAGTGCTAATCCAAAGTGAAGTACATTCAGCAGGACCTTATGAATAGACACGCCAGCAAAATAATGAGCAGAAATGGAAAACTGATTTAAGTGATTTTGTAATTGATACTTAAAAGATGTAACAGTATATGTATTTATTTATTTAGTTGTGCTGCTGCTTTTCACCAGGTCAAAGCGGTTTACAGATATATGCTAACAGGCACTTTTTATTCCCTTGTCCCTGAAAGGCTCACAATCTAAGTGTACCTGAGGCAATGGAGGTTACTTGTCCCTATGAGCCACTCCTCCCTTGGGTCTTGCTTCTCTCCTTGCCCTTTTCTTCCACGGCTTACCCCAGACTTCGAGCCTTTCACCCTTATGCCTGGAACAAACTACCTGAATGTGTATGTCAGGCTTCATCTCTGCCCCTTTTCAAATCCATGATGAAAGCTCACCTCTTTGAGGCTGCTTTTGGATTCTGATCCCTTCTTTTCGTTGTCTCCTTACCCTTCCGTATTCTACCTTTACCTTTTGTCTTGTCTGTCTTAATTAGATTTTAAGCTCTGACGAGAAGAGATCGTCTTTATATGTGTGTGTGTATAGCGCTGCATAAGCCTAGTAGCACTATGTAAATGATTAATAGTACCAGTAGTATAGAAACAACAAAATGTTCACCAAAGAATAGATCATTTTTGATTCTGAAATAACATAGACAGAATTTACTTTCATCCATTTAGAGTAGTTAATCTATCCTGATGCTGAGGATGCATAAATTGTTGTTAAGCATTGTCTAATCAATGTTGACTCATGGCGACTCTGCCAATTGTTCAGTCTTCAGCCAGGCAGCTAATTACTGATAGAGTAGCATCTATAGCTGCTGCTGTTTTATCAGTTCATCGCCTTGCTGGTTTTCCTTTTCTTGCATTGACCTTCAACCTGGCCAAGCATAATGTCTCAAACCACTTCCAGCATACTTTAACATCTATCTGCTAAACTAATAAATCTATTCAACCAGGGGCGACTCAAGGCAATCTGCTACCTGAGACAAGGGATGAGATGGTGCCCCCCCCCCCAACGTAGTGGGGGGGGGGTGGAGGCTTTCTCAAAACTCCAGTTAGGTACTGAACCAAACCAAAAAGCTGATTAGATTATAAGAAGGAAATGCAAGAGTCTGCACACCAAGGAACTAAAAGAAAGAGTGAGAACCACAGCACAGTTTATAAAATTAAATAACTCATTTTTATTTTGTGTTAAACTGTGTTATGGTTCTTGCTTTTTCTTTTTGAACATATATTTTGCATCCACAGAACCCCCTTCCTCAACAGTGGGTGTAGAGCAGAACTAGGACATTCACCCACAGAATTCATTATCTTATAAAAACAAACAAACAAATAAACATTCTCCAGGACCAAGCAAGAAGTCAGTCCTCACATATTTATTTTATTTATTTATTTATGTTTCTTATATACCGCGCTATTATAATCAGTGCGGTTTACAGTAGGAACAACTTTACTACAATGAAATAGTACATTGAGCTTACATAGAACAGGATATTCAAAAACTTGGAAGAAACTGAGGGAAACTATATACAGATTATGTACATGTTACAGTAACGATTAATCACGGAAGGTATGTAAGGAGTCTGTACGAATACTAGTACACATGGGTCAGAATGGGGAGAGGGGAGAGCTGGTTAACCATTATCGGTGGGGGGATGTTCAGTGGGTGGAGTTAGGTGGGGGGTTCGAGGGGTGGGTGTGTGTTTCTCAGACTGGGAGGTCAGGTAGTGCTGTATGAACAGGTGGTGTTTTAGGGCTTTTCGGAACACCACTAGGTTTTGGATGGCTCGGAGTTCTGCTGGGAGGGCATTCCATGCAATCGGTGCAAAAATAGAAAATGCTCTGTTGGCTGATTTTGTACATTTTGTTATAAACTTGGGGACTTCAATTGTGTTCAGCTGCGTATTTCTTCTTGTTCTGTTGATTGTGGTACGGTGGAGAAGTGCATTGATGGGTGTGGGGGCTGATTCTTGAGGGCTTTGAAGGTTAGTATTAGAGGTTTGTAGGTGATTCTGGCAGGAAGAGGCAGCCAGTGTAGGTTTATCAAGATAGGCGTTATATGATCTGACCTTGATGCACCAACTAGAACCCTTGCAGCTGCGTTCATGGCAAGTCTGAGTGGGTTTAAGGTTGACTGTGGAAGTCCCTGTAGGATGATATTCGCAAAGTCAAGATGTGGGATGATTAGAGCTTGGAATATTGATCTATAGTCAGAGAAGTCGAGTAATGGGCGAAGGTGTCTTAGCGTTCGGATCTTGTGATAAATTGCTTTTGTGGTGTTTGTAACATGGGCTGACATATCAAGGCGTTGGTCGAGGGTAATTCCTAGGTATCGGATTGTGAGTTTTGTTTTCAATTCTATATTGTTGATCTGCAGTGATGGGGGAGGCGTGAAATTCCGATTCCTTGTGATGAATAGGACGTCTGTTTTGATGTTGTTGATCCGGAGATTCTGAGTTAGAAGCCAATCTGACACTGCTTCAAAACATCTCAATATTGGAGAGAAGTCAGGTTGATCAATCGTAAAAGGTGTATAGATGAGGATATCATCAGCGTAGGCAAGACAGTGGACGTTGAAGGAGCGGATTAAAGCACAGATAGGCTGCATATAAATGTTAAAGAACAGGGCAGATAGGGATGAGCCTTGAGGGACACCTTGTTTCAGGGGGAAAGGCTCTGATGTCGTGGAGCCTGTTCTTACTTGTTGCCATCTGTTGCAGAGATAGGATTTGCACCAGGCTAGTGCTGAGCCTTGTATCCCTTTTTCTTTAAGTCGGAGTAGTAGAGTGTTGTGGTTCACGGAGTCAAAGGCGGCCGCTATGTCCAGGAATATCAAGACAAATCCTTGGTGAATATTGTCAAGGCCTGTGATTAGATTATTGAAGAGGGTTGTGAGGATGGTGTCAACATATGGGTGACGTTGGCACCGACGGAGCCCCCGTGCGGAGCATTTCCCCAGCTTTCAAAGAAAGCCTTTGGGAATGCAGCGTGCATGCGCGGTCCCCTTCCCGCCCAAGGGTGCCATCTTGCTCAGTCTTTCTTTTTCCGCGGATCCCAACAGATGTGAGTTCATGTCACCCAGGAAAAATTGATTTTTTTTCTGCAATTTCCGCTTTTTCTTCTCCAGTTCGACGCCGGTTCCCCTTCCCGCCTGGACTCGGTACACCGGTATCGAGTCCGGAGTTTCTGTTTCAGTTTTTGTCCTTCATGACTAGCGTTTGCACCTTTTTTGTTATTTTCACTGGCAGCCCGGTCTTTTGACCTTGCAGGGGCCCTTTTTCCCCCGATGGCTGCCAGCGGGTTAAAAAAATGTGATCGGTGCAAGAAACTTATGTCTCTCACCGACACACACGACTGCGGCCTCCGATGCCTCGGGCCTGACCATGACCCGCTGGTCTGTGGCCCGTGCAGCAAAATGTCGTCGAAGGCACTTCGGAGCCATCAGCATCAGCGAGAGAGAATTTTTTTCAGAATCCGCGTCCAGCTGGGCCCGGACTTCGTCAGAGGCCTCGACATCTCGGGAGTCTGACCCTGAGTGCCATCGTGGTTCCTCTGAGAGGGGGTCTCCCACCCGGGAACACAAAAAGAAGAAGCTCGTGAGGGTGGCAACGGTGGAGGCCCCTGGGTCCTCGAGGGTCAGGTCACGTAGCCCTGACTGCCACCCCGGGCTCTTGGAGTCGGAGAGGCCATCCAAACTACCTCGCATGGAGCCGGAGTCCCCGAGTCACACAAGTTCTGTTGTCCTCATGGATTCTCTTCCGGGAGAACTGACGTCGGGCCTGACACCATCGGCGCCCGAGTCGGGGAGTTGCTGAGTCTCCTGAGCTTGGACTCAGGCTGACGGCCTTGGAGAGCAGCTTAGCTGCCTTCATGGAACAGCAGCGGGTGCTGATCGCCGGTCTGACTGGTGCATCTGCCCCGACCACTGGGACCTCAACGTCTAAGTCGACCCCGGAGACCGAGCCGATCCTCGAGTCCATTAAGTCTTGAGTCGATCCTCGGTCAAGGTCTCCCTCGACCTCCTGTGTGGGGCCGATGTCGTCGACACTGGTGCCCTCAGCGTCGGTGCGGGTGGTACCGAGGCCCACCCGGCCGGAGCCGCTCAACGACTCCTTGGAGGAGTCGGCGTGGGAGACGGAGGACGAGGAGTCTCCTGACACCTTCTGGACCCGGTGCTTCCCTTCGGACTCCCCAGAGTCCGAGCCTCGGAGAAGGTCCCCCTGGGAGGATACCCGGTTCTCGGACTTTGTGAGGGACATGGCCAAGGCTTTGGCATTCCCTGCAGATGCCGAGGAGGAGCCTCGAGCTGAGGAGCTCAATGCCCTCCAGTATGATTTTCCTCCGAAGGAAGCCTTTACTGTACCAGTTCCTCTGATGCTGGAATGGCTGCTATTCCATATGTGGGAGGCACCGACCTCGGCGCCGGTTCTGAGCAAACGGGTCGATTCCATTTATCGAGTCCATAAGAGCCCTGGGTTCCAAAAGGCGCAGCTACCGCACAATTCCATGGTTGTGGAATCGGCTATGCACCGCCTGAAGAGTCAGAAGATGCACTCCTTGGTGCCCCCCGGCCGGGAGGCCCGGAACTTGGATGCCCTCGGTAGAAAGTGCTTCCAGGGCTCTATGCTATCTTGCCATGTCCAGACTTACCAGCTGTACATGGGCATGTACTTACGGGACCTAGCAAAGGAGATTGCCGGGTTCTCAGCTGGCCTCTCCGAGGAGCCTTTGCAGAGGTTCAAAGTCTTGTCTACAGGGATCCGAGAGTGCTCGAAGTTCATCTCTCGAGCAGCCTATGATGGCTTCGAGGCTTCAGCCCAGTTAGCCGCAGCCGGCATTGGTGCACGCCGTCAGGCCTGGCTACAGTCATCGGACCTGGAGTCATGGGTGCAGGACAAGTTGGTCAATGTCCCTTGCCAAGGTGACAATCTATTTGGTAAGTCCATGACTGAAAAGGCTGCAGAAATCGAGACTGAGACTCTCACCAGGACAAGGCTGTCCAGAAAGACTTCTGCCCCTTCTCAAAAAAAGAAGGGCTCGAAAGAAGCCCTTTTTCCCCACGAAGGGTGCTGCCTACAAAACCTACCCTCAGTATCGGGCCTCTCCAGCTCCCCAACAGGGCCAGCAGGCTAAGGGGCAGGGCCCTGGGCCCCGGGCTCCAAAGGCAGAAGACTCCCAAGCCGCCAGCTCCGGCTCCTGCACAGCAGGGAGAAGGGGTTTGACTCCCACAGCATAGCCTCTCCTCCGCCGGTGTCTCCACTCAGCACAGGAGGTCAGCTGACCCTGTATGCCTACAGGTGGCCAGTCATCACAGGGGGGATACCTGGGTACTGAGCATAGTCCAAAAGGGCTACATGCTCCACTTCCACCAGTTACCCCCCTCCTACTATCCAGGGGAGCCTCCAAGACTCCCTCTACACAGGAACCTTCTCCTTCAGGAGTTGGCAAGTCTTCTAAAGGAACAGGTGGTGGAACCGGTGCCTCACCACCTGAAAGGGCAAGGCTTCTACTCCAGGTACTTCCTGGTACCAAAAAGGACAGGAGGCCTCCGGCCTATCCTAGACTTGCGAAACCTAAACAAGTTTTCGGAGAGGGAAAAGTTCAAGATGCTTACCCTTGGGATACTGCTGCCCTACCTCCAGCAGGGAGACTGGCTATGCTCCTTAGACCTAAAGGATACTTATATTCACATCCTCATTCATCCAGACCACAGACAATATCTCAGATTTGTGGTGGGAGGAAACCATTTTCAGTACAGGGTACTTCCCTTTGGCTTAACCTCTGCCCCCAGGGTTTTCACCTAATGCCTGGTGGTGGTGGCGGCTTATCTCAGGAATCGGAATTTTTGTCTTCCCATACTTGGACGACTGGCTCATCAGGGGCCAGTCTCTCCAGGAGGCCCGACAAGCCACTCTTCGCACTGTCTCTCTTCTTCAGCATCTGGGCTTTGTCATAAACTACGCAAAGTCCACTTTGCTTCCCCCTCAGAACCTAGAGTTTATAGGGGCAAGATTAGACACCCTTCAGGCAAGAGCTTACTTGCCCGAAGACAGGGCCCACAGACTGGAGGACTTGGCCAACCAGTTCTGAAGCAATTCTCATGTTTCCGCCAGGCACTACCTGCGTCTCCTGGGCCACATGGCATCCACTGTGCATGTGACTCCGAATACCCGTCTGCACATGCGGGCTGCTCAATGGTGCCTCAGAGCTCAGTGGACACAGGCCACAGGCGACCTCTGAGACAGAGTAAAGGTGTCCAAACCACTTTTGGACTCCTTACAGTGGTGGCTACATCTCCCAAACCTTCTAAGGGGGGTATCTTTTCAGGCTCCAGCACTCACAAGGGTGCTGACAACCGATGCTTCCTTAAAGGGCTGGGGTGCACATTGCCAGGGCATGTGCACTCAAGGCCTGTGGTCTCTTCGGGAGGTCACGCAGCAAATCAATCTTTTGGAGCTGCGAGCAATCCATTTAGCTCTGCAAGCATTTTCTCATGCCCTCTCTCACCATTCTGTCCTAGTTCAGACGGACAATCAAGTGGCAATGTTCTATGTGAACAAACAAGGGGGCACGGGATCCAGGCTCCTATGTCAGGAGGCACTGCATCTCTGCTCCTTTGCGGTCAAACAGGGTGTGTTTCTCAAAGCAGTTTACCTACCTGGTCAGGAGTGGCCCAGTAGATCTTCCTCCGCTGGGGACTTCCATCCATCGATCTCTTTGCAAGTCCGCAAAACCGTCAGCTGCCCAGGTTCTGCTCCATACAGCCGCATCCCCTGCGGATGGCAGCGGATGCTTTTCTGATCTCATGGTCTACGGGCTTCCTGTATGCGTTTCCTCCCACGCCCCTGGTGGCCCGAACTCTGTTCAAGATTCTCCGGGACAAGGCCTCGGTGATTCTGGTAGCCCCCAGATGGCAGAGGCAGAGGCAGCTGTGGTTTCCACTAATGCTGCAGTTGGAGGTGGAGACTCCGTTCCCTCTGGGATTGCAACACGATCTCCTGTTTCAGGAGCAAGGTTTCCTTCTACATCCCAATCTCAGGTCCCTCAATTTGATGGCCTGGCTGCTGAAAGACTAGTGCTAGCTCCCTTACTTCTACCTAAGTAGGTTGAGGAGGTGGTCTTGGCCTCTAGGAGGCAGTCCACCAGAAAGTCCTATGCCCTCAAGTGGCGCAGGTTTACGGTATGGTGTGCTCAGCACAATGAAAATCCTTTCTCTTGCCTTGTGCCAGTAGTACTGCAGTATCTACTTCACCTGTCAGACCTAGGCCTTAAGTCTAACTCTGTTCGGGTCCACCTCGGTGCTTTGTTAGCGCACCACTCACCAGTGGAAGGACAGCCTCTGTCGGTTCACCCCTTGGTGTCCCGATTTCTCAGAGGTCTGCTTCTACTCAAGCCTCCGTTCCGTCCACCGCCAACTGAGTGGGATTTGAACATGGTCTTGCAGCAACTTACTCGCCCACCGTTTGCGCCGATGGCTACTTGCCATTTGCGCTTCCTCTCTTGGAAAGCACTCTTCCTGGTGGCTCTTACCTCGGCCAGACATGTGAGTGAACTACAAGTTCCTGCCACGCATACCTTGGACTGTAAGAGGGCGTTGTCTTTTTACACAGAACATACTGTCAGCAACACTTCCCTGGTGGCCAGTGGATGCCAGGGCAGTTGCGACACAAAAATATAAGGTTAAGATTGGAGAGTCTTCTGAAGGCCCAAATGGGAGTTGGTCCTTGTAGTTTCCTTTGCTCCAATCTTCAATGAAACAATCAAGCTGAGTGGTGGGAATTAATAAGGCTTTTATTTCGCTTTTCACAGTGGTTCTAAATAGTGGGTTACAACTTTAAAGCAAATGTCCTTAACTCAGGTAGAAAACAAACTCAGGGTTTTAAAGCAAAAACTGTTATACGTCACAGGAATGGAGGTGCTCAAACAAATAAAGAATGCTCTGCTGGCAATTCCCCAATCACAAGTCTGGCAGTGACTCTAAACTTTCAGAAATGCAAAGTGTACAGTCCATCTCATGGTCGGATAAATCTCCTGCCAGTTCCACTTGCATTGGCTCGTTATCAGAAAGCTCTGATTCTATATCCCTGGTTTCTTGTAAAACACATTCAGGGGTTTTGTATATTTTCTGTAGCAGTTCCCAATGTCCTTGGCCTAGCCTAGGGCGTCAGCCACGTGCTGTATTAGGCTTTAAAGTACCCTCTTTCCTTAGAGGCTTTATAGCAGCTTTATCATAGCTTTTACCATTCACAACTTTCTTATCAGGCATACATTTCTCATACCTTGTATGGTAGCAATCCTCAAGTAACCGGCTTTCTTCCACTGCCTGCTTTTCCCAGGCAGCAGCTTGGTGAATTCCTTTTCTATGAAAGTTAGGCTTACCCTGTAGCCTTTGACTTCCTTCTCCTGGTGAAGGCCTGCCTCTGTACAAGCCCAGCTTCTGGCTTTCTGACTCAGTGTAGCTTGGCTTCTCCAGCTGATTCTTGTTTGGCTTAAGGTTTGTAAACGGGGCGCTGGTCGTGAAAGTGCACAGTCTTAGCAAAGGCAAAATATTATTATGACTTGCAAAGGATTGTGGGGGTTGTAGTTCATTCGTACCAGAATCAGCCGTTCACAAAATAATGAGTTGTGATGCTCGAGTGTAAGCAAAGAAAACAGATTTTATTCATGGGGTTAATTCTCCCACACAGATTTACTTGGTAACACAAAAGGACACTTGCTTCCAGTATTGTACTCAGGAAAAACAAAACATGATATAAGGTAACTGAACTTCTTAAGCAATAAATCAATAAAGACCTTGATGGGAAACAGAAAAGGTCTTTTGATGGCTCCTGCTAATGACCACCTTAGCAGTGCTCCAAAAGGCAAAAACAAAACCCAAAAGTAACAAAAAAAACTGTTCTTTATCAAGGATAACATTTTTCTATTTACACACACAAAAAAAAGAAGTTTCCTTCCAGAGCTCACGTGCACTTGTGCCTGGCTCAATTATCAATAATTAGCCAGCTGCAAACCCCTTTGCTGGTTCACTCTCTCTACGTGGCTCAATCCTACCCTAAAGCTTTCTTGCAGAGACTTTTCTGGGTAGATAAAAGAACAAGTTACAGTTCCTTTTGGTGGTTGTTGTATTAGTGAGAAACTACTTTAAAACAGCAGCCTAGACAGAGAGCAGTCCATGTATTCTAACTGATCATTTGAGATATCTCCTTCTTCCTCAGATATCATGGAATCAATATCATGGTCTGGCTCAGAGGAATTCCTTAATTGATCACTCTCAGGATAATATTTGTTTCCCTGCTGTCTTCCTGGAGAAGAGCTAGGGCATAGATCAAAGTTCATACCTGAGCTTCCTTTGCTGTTAGGTTTTCTCTCCAGGTATCCTGGCCAGTAAGTAATCCAGCTTTTATGTCCAGCCTTCCAATCAAGATCCCTGGACACTGGGTCTCTTTTCACATACCTTCTTGCACCGGTCTTAGGTCCCCTTCCAAATGCAGCCGTCTCCTTCAAAGGTGCCATCTGGGAATTCCTCACAAAAAAAATAAACCTTAAGGTCAAGGTAAATCAATAATCAAAGCATAAAAACCTCAACCAAATATAGGTGACCCGTAGTATAATAATTTTCTTTTGTCGGAGCTGACCGTGGGGAGGTCGAAAGGGAAAAACGACCCCCACCCAGCGGGTAGCTACTTTTTATTATTTTTAAGGTTCTTCACCCAAAACCACAATCGAAATAACTTTAGAAATACAAAACTTATCTCAGTCCAAAACAACGCTGCTTCCAGAAGTCCACTCGCACGACGCGCGCGTTTCGGGTATCCTCACCCTGTATCAAGTGCAATAACAAAGTATAGATTTTTGCAGCAACCGTCCAAAAACGCTGTCTCTATGCAGCACAGGTCTAAATTTTCAATGGCGGGCAACCAGCTCTTAAAGGAAGAACCAACCAATCAAGAAACAGGGAGGCCCCACATGTCGGGAAACCCTGACCCGATTGGGAGAACTGTTTCAATGTTAACTTGCAATTATAAAGAATTGTCAGCAGACATTATCAACAACGTCCATGTCTACATATGTGGTATACCTTATCAAATGCCCTTGCTCTCTTCTCTATATTGGGCGCACTGTTCGTTCCATGAAACGTCGTCTGATGGAGCATGCTTCCTGGCTACGTCGGCGCATTACATCAGCCCCGATTGTTTCCCATTGTTTGGAGCACTCTCATGATTTTGCACAACTTACCTGGTCAATCATTGATCATGTTCCCTTAGATCCTCGTCGGGGAAATAGAGAATATCATCTTCAACGTTTAGAGCAACGATGGATCTTTCGCTTAGGTTCAGTTGAACCTGATGGTCTCAATCGGGACATAGACTGGACAAGTCTGTTGTAGACATGGACGTTGTTGATAATGTCTGCTGACAATTCTTTATAATTGCAAGTTAACATTGAAACAGTTCTCCCAATCGGGTCAGGGTTTCCCGACATGTGGGGCCTCCCTGTTTCTTGATTGGTTGGTTCTTCCTTTAAGAGCTGGTTGCCCGCCATTGAAAATTTAGACCTGTGCTGCATAGAGACAGCGTTTTTGGACGGTTGCTGCAAAAATCTATACTTTGTTATTGCACTTGATACAGGGTGAGGATACCCGAAACGCGCGCGTCGTGCGAGTGGACTTCTGGAAGCAGCGTTGTTTTGGACTGAGATAAGTTTTGTATTTCTAAAGTTATTTCGATTGTGGTTTTGGGTGAAGAACCTTAAAAATAATAAAAATAATAAAAAGTAGCTACCCGCTGGGTGGGGGTCGTTTTTCCCTTTCGACCTCCCCACGGTCAGCTCCGACAAAAGAAAATTATTATACTACGGGTCACCTATATTTGGTTGAGGTTTTTATGCTTTGATCTGGGAATTCCTGGCTTTATAACCCCACTCCTCTGGCTTCCTCCAGTCCAACAGAGTATGCTTGCCTCTGGAATCACTCCTAACACACGCACTGCTGTGGGCTCCTTCTTTAGACCTCCAAGATGTCTTTCTCTTCTTATTTATTTATTTAACATCTCTTATATACCGCGCTATTAAAATCAGCGCGGTGTACATCGAACAAAATATACTGCAATGTGTACAGGTAACATCGAGTTTACAGAGAACAAGGGAATATAAAACATGGAATAACAGGGATAACTATGTACAATAAACAATATACTATTTATATGCTTTAATTATGTACCATATTTAAACTCGAGTGAATATTGAACATGTATTCATGGGTAGGATGAGTCTATAGTAGTAAGGTAGATTTTCGTGGGGACTACCCGTTTTCTGGTTGGATTAAAGTGCTAGGGTGTTTGGTGTGAGTGGGAGGCCTGTTGGCTGTGTGGGTGTCCATGGACACTTCTGGGTAGTATTTTGTGAATAAGTGATGCTTTACGGCTTTGCGGAATTGTAATAGACTTTTGATGCCGCGGATTTCGTGGGGAAGTTTATTCCAATTCCTGGGTGCAAACAATGAAAAAGCTCTGTTTGATGTGGCTTTAGTACATGAAGTCATCATCTTAGGAACTATTAAAGTGTTCATAGTTGTAGTCCTTCTGTTTCTATTTTCAGGGGTGTTGTGGATTAGTTTTCTGATTGGTGTTGGTGGGTAGATATTCATGGCTTTGAAGGTCAAAACTAGTGACTTGTATGAGAGTCTGGCTTGTAGTGGTAGCCAGTGTAGGTCTTTCATGATAGGCGTTATATGAGCAGACCTTGGTGACCCAGAAAGGACTCTAGCAGCTGTATTCATAGCCAGACGTAGTGGGTTTAAGGTTGATTGAGGGAGCCCGTGAAGGATGATGTTTGCAAAATCTAGATGTGGCAGGACTAGTGCCTGGAAGGTTGACCGGTAATCAGTATAGTCTAGTAGTGGACGGAGGTGGCGTAGTGTTCTGATCTTATGGTATATGTTCTTTGTCACATTCTTCACGTGCATTGTCATGTCCAGGTGTTTATCTAATGTTATGCCGAGGTATCTGATCGTGGGTTTGGATGTCAGTTCTGTGTTGTTGACCAGCAGTGACGGCGGAGGTACAAACTTAAGATTCCTTGTAACAAATAGGACATCAGTTTTGCTATGATTTATTCTTAGGTTTTGAGTCAGCAACCATTCAGCTACTGCTCCGAAACAGTTGGTTATTGGAGTAAACACTGGTTGGTCAGTTTTGAACGGCATGTATATGAGGATGTCATCAGCGTATGCCAAGCATTGCACGTTGAAGGATCTGATCAATTCACAAATCGGCTGCATATAAATATTGAACATTAACGCCGATAGTGAAGATCCTTGTGGTACGCCTTGAGACTGTAGGAACGGCTCTGAGGATTTCTGGCCTGTTTTAACTTGTTGCCACCTGTTGGAAAGGTAGGATCTACACCATTCCAGTGCTGTGCTTCGAATCCCCTTCTCTCTCAGACGTTGAATTAGTATATCGTGGTTTACAGAATCGAAGGCAGCAGAATCGAAGGCAGCAGAATCGAAGGCAGCAGCTTCTGCCGTTGTAGTCCTCTCTCTTCTTTCTCCAATGGCTTCTGCTTCTGTCTCTCCTTGTTCTGTCTGCTCTGTCTCTGTGTAGAATATCCTTTACTTTTAACGTGCTTAGAGGGACACTCCACCCTAGCACAGCCCAGGTGTGCTGAATCAAGCCCTGCCCTTGGAGATGAGTGATTGGGGATTACCTCATAGCTCTCCTGATTGAACACACGTTTCCCCACTTCAGCTCTTCTAGAGGCTGTTTGAAACCTGGTGCATTCTGGGACTGGTAGTCTTTTATGAAAACATTCTGTTTTAGTATTTCTACCAGAAAAGACAGGTTGCTTGTTCAGAGCAAATTCACCTCTTTTATAGCTCCCTCCTGAACTATGATAAGCTTCCTTATCACAGGTTGCAGTTACAGCAGGGCTTTTGCCTCTGAGGGCAAACAGCTCTCGGTTTGGCTTGAGCTGACACCTCCTTAGGTCCTTCCTCAGCTCCTGGGAATTCACCTCTCCCTCTTGGGAATCCTCTAGCACTAGAGTAGTCAGGTTTCCACTTCCACCTCTCACTCTCGGTGCTGCCAGTGATTCTCCCCTTGCTTCTGCTTGGGCTGCTGCTTCTATCTCCGAGGCTGCCGGTGCTCCTTCTGCCTCTTCTCCTTCCTCCTTTCCAGTCTTCCACACTCCCCTTATGAAGCCCTCCTGCCTTTGAGGATTGGAAGCTGGTTAGCATTTCCTCGTGACAAGCTGGGCGTGGCTCTTCAGTCTCCCTGAAGACACTCTTGCTCCCTCTAGCTGGTTCCTGGGAATATTGCAAGTCTTTTTCTCTGTGAAAAATACCTTCTTTTCTCTCAACTGGGCTCTCATCAGCCCTCGCTGCATGACAGTACACGGGGGCATCGATGGGCTACTCAGCTCTTTGTCTCCTTTGACCCTAATAAGATGGGGTTACCTGTCTCCAAGCATACGTTGTCCACTTAGGTAGCAGATTGTATCGCCTGGGCGTACAAGGCAGTCGACCTCCCCTTGCAGGGTTGAGTCACGGCTCACCGTGTCGGGTCGAAAGCTGTGTCAGTAGCTCATCTCTGCTCTGTTCCGTTGGCAGACATCTGCCGGGCCGCAACTTGGTCTTCAAGCCAGACCTTTGCAGCCCATTACTGCCTGGAGAGGGAGTCCTGAAGGGACAGTGCTTTCGGACAGGCGGTACTCCATAATCTCTTTGAGGTTTAGGCAACTCCTACCCTCCGGCCCTTGTGTTAGGCTACTGTACAGGGGCGTTCTCAGAGAAGTTCTTATCACGAATGCTGAGGCTCTTCAGAAGAAGCTCTTTTTCAGCTTGGGTTCCTGGTACCCTAGAGCTGGGGAGTTCCATATGTGAGGACTGACTTCCTGCTTGGTCTTGGAGAAAGAGTAGTTACACTTAAAACACAGAACCTCACCAAGTACAGAATAAGTGACTGTAATCTAAAAATAAACATATGTAGATAAAAATTAAACTGCAACCTCAAGAAGCCAGATTCCGCATACAGTGCAATACCAGAGAAATAGAAAGAGATGCATTTCCATGTACTGTATAAAATATAAAGATAGCACCAAGTCTGGTCATTAAAATGAAAATAAAATTATCTTCTAACTTTGTCTGACCATTTTATTCTCTGATCATGTAGGTCCCAATCTGAGGTTTCTGCTTTTGTGTCTCAGTGCACCCTCCTGTCTACTTTCCCCCAAAGAGGGCATGAGGGTGATGCAGGGCCATGTGGCATCATTTGCATAAATTTAGTTTACTTTATTTTAAAATGTTTATGCCACCCATCTAAAATCCTAGGCGGCTTCTAAACATACACATGCAATTTAGTAAAACAATGTTACAATAAAACAAGCATAATAATAAAAGATGAAATTTGATTAGCGAAAAGTCACACAACTCCCCCCTATTCAAACCATTATAAGTATCTGCATATCAGATTTATTTTGCGATGACCAGATTATTGATGAGGAGGGAAGATATAAAAATGAGAAACTAATCCTGGTAGCCATGAATTCAAACACTGGATTGGATTGTGTTAGAGCTGGAAAAGTCCGGAACTCAGCAGCGTTGAAGCTATCAGGCTACTAAATAAAATTAAACTGAGACGTTCCCTAAAAATGTGAAATTTCTTTGAATCTGAACTGACAAAATATTTTAAATTTCAGTCTGGCAGAATAAAGAACACAAAACTGCAAACCTCAAAAACATTCCATATTCCAATACCTCCCCCCCTCCCCCCCACCAACACCCTACAGTTGACCTCATCCAGAATATAGGATCCATAGAGCAAATCTAGTATTCATAACAGCACTAACTTCCAAAACTCACACAACATGGAGTGTACCCAGAAAAGGGCAACACCATAATATTGCAGTGGGCACTATACCATCCATACACCTGTTTGAAAAGCTGAACAAGCCAAATTACTACAGTACAGTATAGATCCCTATGTATAAACTCCATTTTAACAGAACACCTGGCCTCAGTCACACACTCAGAACACAGACTCTAGAAGTTTAAAAAATAAGATGGGAGACTTAGAATATATAGCATTAAATGAGTGGTTAGATATGATGGGTATCTCGGAGACATGGTGGAAGGAGGACAACCAGTGGGACACTGATACCTGGGTACAAACTATATCGTAATGATAGAGCAGATCAAATTGGTGGAGAGGTTGCGCTCTGTCAGAGAGGGCATGGAGTCACAAAGGATTAAAGTTTTGCAGGAAACAAAATTTAATATAGAATCTCTATGGACTGAAATTCCATGTAAAAAGGGGAAAGGGAAGGTGATAGCAGTGGGGTGTACTATCGACCGCCTGGCTGGAATGAACAAATGAATGATGAAATGCTCAAAGAAATCAGGGAAACTAACAAACGTTACAACACTAATAATAAGGGGTGATTTCAATTGCTCCAGTATTGACTGGGTCAGTGTCAGGGCAGGACATGCTAGGGAGATAAAGTTTCTAGATGAAATAAATGGCTGCTTCTTGAAGGAGTTGGTTCATGAACAGACCAGAGGGGAAGCCATTTTGGACCTAGTCCTTAGTGGAACACAAGATCTGGTGCAAGAGATAAGGGACCACTTGGCAATAGTGATCATATGAATTTCCTGTTCATATGTAAACACAAAGTACTATTGGAAATGTGTATGTTCGTTGTTTATTGTAAACCGCACTGATGCTGAATAGCGCGGTATAAAAGAGACTTTAAATAAATAAATAAAAATAAATAATAAATAAATAGCATGATCGTGTTTGATTTAATAAATGAAGGAAGGATACTACCTTTTAACTTTCAAAAAAGAGATTATGATAAAATGAGGAAAATAGTTAAGAAAAAACTAAAAAAAAGCAGTTGCAAAGGTTAAAGATTTACATCAAGCTTGGGTGTTGTTTAAAAATACTATCTTGGAAGCCCAGACCAGCTGTATTCCACGCTGTAAGAAAAGTGGAAGGAAGTGCAAAAAACTGCCAGCATGGTTTAAAGGTGAGGTCAGAGAGGCTGCTGTTGCCAAAAAAGCATCTTTAAGGAAATGGAAAAAGGAGTCAAATGACAAAAATTGGAAACACAAGCACTGGCAAGTTAGATGGAAGGCATTGAGAATTTGAGAAGAGGCTTGCTGAGGAAACAAAAATGCATAATAGACTTTTTCAAGTGCATTCATAGCAAAAAACCTGTGAGAGTCAGTTGCACCATTAAATGATAGAGGGCTAAAAGGGACATTTAAGAGGGGACAAGGCCATAGCTGAGAGACTGAATGAATTCTTTGCTTTGGACCTTACTGAGGAAGATGTAGGAATGTTACCCATGACTGAAATGGTATTTAAAGGAGATGCTGCAGAAGAATTGAAAGAAATATCGCTACACTGGGAAGATGTATTACAACTATTTGATAAACTGAAGAGTAGCAAATCACCTGGACCCGGATAGTATACATCCAAGGGTGTTGAAGGAACTGAAATATGAGATTGCAGACCTGCTATTAGTAATCTGTGAACTATCATTAAAATCACCTGTAATACCTGAAGATTGGAGGATGGGTGATCCAGGAAACTACAGACCGGTGAGCCTGACATCAGTACCAGGAAAAATGGTGGAAACCAATGTTCCTGCTAACCTGCGCTGCGTCCACCGCCAACATTCCTGCCGGCAGAGGGAGGTGCAGAGCGATTGACACTCTGCCCCTCCCCCCATCGGCAGGAATGCCGGCTGAGGACCTGGCGCAAATTAAAGAGAACATTGCGAGGGTGCTGCAGGAATGTTGGCCGCAGACCCAGTGCAGGTTAGCGGGAACATTGGTGGAAACCATCATAAAGAACAAAATTACTGAACATGTAAATAGTCATGGCTTAATGGGAGACGGCTGACATGGTTTTAGCCAAGGATGGTCCTGTATTACTAATCTGTTATGTTTTTTGGAAGGTGTGAATAAACAGGTAGACAAAGGTAAGTCGGTTGATGTAGTGTATCTGGACTTTCAGAAAGCCTTTGACAAGGTCCCTCACAAGAGACTTTTGACAAAATTAAAAAGTCATGGGATAGGAGGCTATGTACTATTGTGGATCAGGAACTGGTTAAAAGATAGAAAGCAGAGAGAAGGGCTAAATGGCCAATTTTCCCATTGGAGAAAGGTGAATAGTGGAGTACCCCAGGGATCTATGCTGGGTCTTGCTGCTTTTTAATATATTCATAAATGACCTGGAAATGGGAATAACGAGTGTTGGTTATCAAATTTGCAGATGAGACAAAACTATTCAAAGTTGTTAAAACCCATGAAGATTGTGGAAAATTGCAAGAGGATCTTGATAAATTGGAAGACTGGGCATCCGAATGACAGATGAAATTTAATGTGGGCAAGTTCAAAGTTATGCACCTAGGAAAGAAAAACCCAAACTATGTTTACATGATGCAAGGTTCCACATTAGGAACCACCACCCAGGAAAAAAATTTAGGCGTCGTTGTGGATAACATATTAAAACCCTTCGCCAAGTGTACAGCGGTGGCCAAGAGAGCAAATAGAATGCTAGGTATTATAAGGAAAGGAATGGAGAATAAAACAAAGGATGTTATGCCTCTGTATCGTTTCATGGTGCGACCGCACCTTGAAAATTGTGTGCAGTTCTGGTAGCCATATCTTAAAAAGGATATAGCGTTATTAGAAAAGGTCCAGAGAAGAGCCACCAGAATGGTAAAGGGGATGGAAGGATACCCCTATGAAGAGAGGCTAAAAAGGTTAGGGCTCTTCAACCTGGAAAAGAGATGGCTGAGCGGAGATATGATAGAGGTCTATAAATTAATGAATGGAGTGGAACGGGTAAATGTAGATCGATTGTTTATGCCATCAAAATATAGAAAGACTAGGGGGCATGTAATGAGGCTACAGGGTAATCTATTTAAAACTAATAAGAGAAAATATTTTTTTCACTCAACGTGTAATCAAACTCTGGAATTTGCTACCGGAGGATGTAGTAAAAGCTGTTAGTGTAGCTGGGTTTAAAAAAGATTTGGCAAGTTCCTGGAGGAAAGGTCCATAAATCATTATTAAAGTAGGCCCAGAATATCCACTGTTTGCCCCAGTACAAGCATTGTGGAACCTGTATCTTTTCGGGAGACTGCTAGGTACTTGTGTGACTTAGATTGGCCACTGTTGGAAACAGGATACTGGGCTTGATGGACCTTGGTCTGACCCATTATGGCGTCTCTTATGTTCAAGTACAGAATAAGTGACTACAACCTAAAATAAAAATATGTATACAAAATTAAACTGAAACCCAAAGAAGCAAGACTCCGCATACAGTGTAGCATCAGATAGAGATGCAGTTCCCCATAGTGTGTAAAAAATAAAGATAGCGGAAAGTCAAATACTAAAATGAAAAAAAAATTATTTTTTCTAACTTTGTTGTCTGACCATTTTATTCTCTGATCATGCTGGTCCCGATCTGAGGCTTCTGCTTTCCTGTCTTCTCTTCGCTCTCTTTCTGAGGTCTATAGTCCATCTGCCATTTCTTCTCTTCTTTTGTTTTCTTCACTTCCTTCCATCATCCTATTTCCAGTCCCAGTAACTCTTTCCAATCCTCCCTCCCAGTACCTTCCAACGTCAACTTGCATTCCCATGACTGCCACTGGTGTCCATTCCTTTCCAGTCCCCCTCCTTCACCACTGTCCAGCCCCTTCTATTTTTTTATTTATTTAGCTGTATTTATAGCCCGCTTTTCACCAGGTCAAAGCAGTTTAACCAAAAAGGGGGGGGGGGGGCGTCACCATGAGGGCCAACATTGATGATCTGAACAGAAAGTAGCAGAATTAGACAGTTGACGTAAGTCTCTTAGTTGGTAGCAGAGGGGTTAGGTCAGAGGGTCTGGATCACTGTTCCCTCTAAGCTGTGCGCGTGTGCGCGCGCACACACCTCGCCAAGCGAGCGCACATACTTTATAACAGAGCGCACAAAAATTACAGTTCTGATTCTGATAGAAAACAACACAGACGTCTTAAAACTTAAAAATTGTTGTGTATTTACGGTTTTCACAAGTTCTACAATAATTTCTAGTGCAATCAATGTGGTGTACATACTGTATTCTGACGTGTAGTCAAATTTTAAAGTATACAACTCCGAGTGTCGTTATGTGGCGCACAAAAATTTAACCTTCCTTCAAAAGCTGCACAGATGATATTTTATGCGCACACAGCCTACAGAAAATTAGAGGGAACATTGGTCTGGATGTGCAGTCAGTGAGAGATGTCTGTTTCAGGTCCAAGATATTCATGAAACAGGATGTTTTTTTTAACTGTTTCCGGAATGTGGAGAGGTCTCTGTTGCTTCGGATCTGGCTCGGAAGGGAGTTCCAGAGGGAGGGCGCATGCAGTTCGAATGCTCTATTACAGGTTTGTTGATTGAACTTTGTTTGTGGGGGATAGTGAGAGTGTTGCTGGTGGTCTGTCGGGTTGGTCTGTTGAGGGTAGGCTGGGGTAGTAGAGTCTAGAGTTGAGAAGTCTGCATTTGATGGAGGGCTTTATTGATAAGTAGGAGAGATTTGTATTTAATCCTTGCTTCGAGCGGCAGCATGTGAAGTTCTCTCAGGACTGGGGTGATGTGATCATGGTTTTTTTGCTTTCTGGATGATTCTTGCGGCGGTGTTTAAGGCAGTTTGTAGGGGGTTGGTGTGGGTGGCGGGTAGTTCGTGATAAATTGCATTACAGTAGACCAGGTGGGGGAGTGTCATAGCCTGCATGACTGTTCTGAAGTCCTGTGGGTCGATGAGTGGTCTGAGCTGTTGTACCGTCTTTGCTTTGTGGAATATTGTTCTGGTAGTCTTTTTAATCTGTTTAAATGTAAGCTCTTGATCAGTGATGATTCCCAAATATTTTATGTGGGGTTGAATTTGTATTTGGGTGGTTCCCAAGATGAGGAGTGGCGGTGGGGTGAAGTTAGGGTCCTTGGTCACCATGAGGGCTTCTTTTTTTTAAATTTTGATGGATAGGTTGTTCTCTTGTAGCCAGCTGGAGACCTCAATGAAGCAGTCTGACAGGTGACTGTTTGTTGGGTTGGTGGTTGTGATGGGTCCATAAAGCATTATGTCGTCTGTGTAGATATGGTAGTTGATTTTATGAGCGGGTATTATCGAGCAGAGTGGCTGCAGGTAGATATTGAAGAGCATGGTGGATAGTGTGGAGCCCTGGGGTACTCCTTGGTGCTGTTGAAAGGGGGGGGGAGGTTGCCATGCTTGTGCGGATCAGTTGTTGTCTTTTGTTCAGGTAGGAGCGGAACCATTGTAACATGTCCTTGATGCCAATCTCCTGTAGACTGTGTAGGAGGGTGTTGTGGAAGATGGTGTCAAAAGCTGTGGATATGTCTAGAAAGATCATAGCATATCCAGAGTGTTTGGTCTGCGTACCTTTGATTAGGGTGTTCAGTAGTGATATGATGGTCTCAACTCAATGCGAATGGCGGAATCTGTGTTGTGGGTCCAGGAAGTTGTTGGTATCAAGGTGGTCTTGGAGCTGCTGTTGAATTATCTTCTCGATGACTTTGGCGGTGAATGGGAGACTTGCTATAGGCCTGAAGGAGGTGGGGTCAAGGGGGTCCAGGTTTTGTTTTTTAAGGGTTGGGCAAATGACGGAGGTTTTGAGGATGTCTGGCATGTGCCCTTGCTTGAGAGATTCGTTGACAATGTTGGTTAGGGTTATAAAGGGCTAGCATTGGAAATGGGCTGATACCATGGCAGCCCCTCTCAGCATCCACTCCCTTCCAGTCCCATTCTCCCATCCCCCTGCATCAGCCCATTTGTAGCCCTAGCCCCCAGTTTTCTTCCTGGCCAGCATCTCTGTCCTCCCCTCCCTGCCATCAGCCTTTTTCCAGTTCTAGCCCCCCAGCCTTCTTCCATGGCCAGCAGCTCTCTCCTCCCCCCCCCCATTAGCCCATTCCAATCCTAGCTTCCCCAATCAGCCCATTTCCAGTGCTAGCCCTCCATCAGTCCATTACCAGTCCTAAACCCCCCCAATTAGGCCATTACCAGTCCTAAACCCCCACAATTAGGCCATTACCAGTCCTAGCCTCCCCTGATCAGCTCATTACCAGTCCTAGCCCCCCCCCCCCCGATTGGCCCATTACAAGTGCTAACCCTCCTAATCAGCCCATTACCAGTCCTAACCCCCCAATCTGCTCATTTCCAGTGCTAGTCCTTTCATCAGCCCTTTATAACCTTAACCTGCACTGTCTCTCCCCTTCCCTGTCTCTCCCATTTGTTCAGCATTTGCCCCCCGTCTCTCCCCTTTATCTGTCCTTGTCCTCCTCCTGTCCCCACTCCCTGCACCTCTCATCCGGTGGCAGCGGCACTCCGGTTGTTTTTATTTTAGATTTTGTCGCCTCTGGTCTGCCTCTGCCTTCCCACATGGGAAATCAGAGGCAGGCCAGAGGCTGCAAAATCTAAAATTAAAACAGAGCCAGAGTGCCGCCCCCATCAGAGTGCCGCCTGAGGCCATCGCCTCAGGTGGCCTAATGGAAGAACCGCCCCTGTATTCAACAGTGCTTTAATTCAGAGATTCTTAAATCCTGTGTTCAAGGATCACAAACCAGGGTATTTTTCAAGAATTTCACAATGTATATGCATGAGAACAGTATCTGCATGAGAACATGTATATTGATTGTGAAAATCAAGGAGACTAGACTCTTGAGAATTGGATTTGGGGGCCCTTGTTTTGGTGTCATAAAAAAAGACACTACCAAGGCAGTATTCTTAATCCCCACTGGTGGGGATGGAGATAGGGATGGGGCAGGGAGAGGAGGATGAATAGAATCTCAGGTCAAGAAAAAGTACATTAATTCAGATAGCTGTTAAGTCAGGAACATGGGGAAATAGCCAAGACTAAAACAAAAGAGGTATGAATAAGATCAAAAGAAGACACAATAGAACTAGAAAACAGTCTACAAGGCGTTGCTTTATATGGCATTTGTGCTGTAAAGCAGTTGACCCATGTCGGTGGATCAGCTGTGACTTTTGGCTTATGAATTGTACCTGGGCAGGGTGATCTTGACTTTTGATTATTGAAGTAAAATATCTATCATTCAGAATTACAAGTCTGAATAGATGCCAGTAGCAGCAAGCTGATGGAAAGACTTGTATTTCTGGAGATCAGTAGAGGGCAGGTGTAAACTTTCTTCTCAGGGTGCAGTTATTAGTGGCGTAACAGACAGCTATGCTCACCAGACCCCAGATCCAGGGAGAGGAGAGGACTTGAGATTCCCAGTGGCTGTGATGTTGGGCATTACAGGGGATAGCGAAATGTATAAGCAGGAGGATGCAGGGTAGTAGTACTAAATAAGTAATTTAAATTAGTTGGTTGCTGCTTTAGTCCAAGTAGAAGATTATTTTTTTATTGAACCAATTTAATATATTTGTGCAGGATTTATTTAGGCAGTACAGGCTGGTATCAAGTACCAGCATCTTTCCTCCGTTTGCCTGCACTGCCCTGCTGGTCCCCAGTGAACTCAGGCTCAAAACATGGGACCCCAAGGATCTCTTTTTGATTTGGACCACAGCCCCCTTCCCTGCCTATCACTCTTCTAGCTCCACTTAGGCTTGCAAGCAGAAGTGGTAGCAGCACAGCGTTTTTGTTTATTAAAAATTGTTTATACCAGCCAATACCATGGGCATCTGAGTGGTTTACAATCATAAAAATACAAGGCTGCAAGGAAACACGAAAGGAACGCCAATTAAATGAAGAGCAGTAGAGAAAAGAGAGAGAGAGAGGCAAAGAACAGATAATCGGAGTGCATCAACAGGAGGGGGGAGAAAGGAACGGAGACAAAGGGGGAAGGTCAAACGCCAAACTGAAGAGGTGAGTCTTGAGTTTTGTTTTGAAAAACTTAGACGGTTCGGATCGGAGGGAAGGGGGAAGCGAGTTCCAAAACCTTGGGCCTAAAAGGTAGAAGGCAGAGGAGCGGGTGGATTCTAGGTGAGCCTGTGATGGAGAGGGGAGGGACATACGGTTGATATGGATAGAGCGAAGTGAACGGTGGGGAGTACGGAAGTGAACCTGATCTGCAAGGTAAAGGGGGTGCCTGTATGTAAGAACATAAGAGATATCATACCGAGTCATATGAAAGTCCATCAAGCCCAATATCCTGTTACCCATAGTGGCCAATCCAGGACACAAGTACCTGGCAGGTTACTAAAAGGTGCACAGGTTCCATGCTGCTATCCCAGGTGTAAGCAGTGGATTTCCCGGGTCCCCTTTAATAATGGTTTATAGACGTTTCCTCCAGGAACTTGCCCAAACCTCTTTTAAACCCAGCTACACTAACAGCTTTTACTACTTCCTCCAGCAACAAATTCCAGAGTTTGATTACTTGTTGAGTGAAATAATATTTTCTCTGATTAAATGTGCTACATTGTAGCTTCATTCTGTGTCTCCTAGTCTTTCTACTTTTTGAAGGAGTAAACAACTGATCTACATTTACCGGTTCCACTCCATTCATTAATTTATAGACCTGTATCTTATCTCCCTTCAGCCAAGTTGAAGAACCCTAACCTTTTAAGACTTTCCTCATATCCTTTCATTCCCTTTACCATTTTGGCTGCATTTCTCTGTACTTTTTTTTAAAATTCTGCTATATCCTTTTTTAGTTGTATGCTGTTCTGATTGCCATACTATTCAAGATGTGGTCACACCATGGAGCGTTAGAGACATTAAAATATCCTTTGTTTTTTTTCTCCCTTTATGATTCCTAGTATTCTATTTGCTTTCTTAGTCGTTGATGTGCAAACCCTTCTTCAACCCCAACAGGCCCTGAAGACTCTCCACGACCCACAAACTCACTATACTACACTCCAGAACAAAGCACTCACTACTACTACTACTACTACTGGAGGGGTTGCGCTCTGTTAGAGAGGGCATTGAGTCAGAAAGGATTAAAGTTTTGCAGGGAACAAAATTTGCTGTAGAATCTCTATGGATTGAAATTCCATTTATGAAGGGGAAGGTGATGGCAGTGGGAGTATACTATCGACCGCCTGGCCAGAATGAACAAATGGATGATGAAATGCTCAAAGAAATCAAGGAAGCTAACAAAAGTCACAACAGAGTAGTAATAATAATGGGTGACTTCAATTACCCCGGTATCGACTGGGTCAGTGTCACAGCAGGACAAGCTAAAGAGATAAAGTTTCTAGATTAAATAAATGACTGCTTCTTGGAGCAGCTGGTTCATGAACCAACCAGAGGGGAAGCCATACTGGACCTAGTCCTTAGTGGAACGCCAGATCTGGTGCAAGAAATAAGGGTGTTGGGACCACTTGGCAATAGTGATCATAGTATGATCATGTTTGATTTAATTAGTGGAGGACAGATAGTAAAGGAATCCACAGTACTACCTTTTAACTTTCAAAAGGGAGACTATGATAGAATGAGGAATATAGTTAGGAAAAAACTAAAAGGAGCGGTTCCAAAGGTTAAAGACTTACAGCAAGCTTGGGTGTTATTTAAAAATACTATCCTCGAAGCCCAGACCAGCTGTATTCCACGCATTAAGAAAAGTGGAAGAAAGTCCAAAAAACTGCCAGCATGGTTTAAAGGTGAGGTCAGAGAGGCTGTTGCTGCCAAAAAAGCAACCTTCAGGAAATGGAAAAAAGAGCCAAATGATGAAAACTGGAAACAGCACAAGCACTGGCAAGTTAAATGCAAAGCATCGATAAGGCAGGCAAAGCGGGAATTTGAGAAGAAACTTGCTACGGAAGCAAAAACACGAAATAAAGACTTTTTTAAGTACATTCGTAGCAAAAGGCCTGTGAGAGAGTCAATTGGACCATTAGATGATAGAGGGGTAAAAGGGGCAGTAAGAGGAGACAAGGCTATAGCGGAGAGACTGAATGAATTCTTTGCTTCGGTCTTTACTGAGGAAGATGTAGGGATGTTACCCAAGACTGAAGTGGTATTTAAAGGTGATACTGCAGAGGAATTGAGAGAAATATCGCTACACCGGGAAGATATATTACAACTACTTGATAAACTGAATAGTAGCAAATCACCTGGACCGGATGGTATACATCCCAGAGTGTTGAAAGAACTGAAATATGAGATTGCAGACCTGCTATTGGTAATCTGTGAACTTTCATTAAAATCATCTGTAATACCTGAAGATTGGAGGGTCGCCAACGTAACACCAATTTTTAAAAAGGGTTCCAGGGGTGACCCGGGAAATTACAGACCGGTGAGCCTGACGTCAGTACCAGTGAAAATGGTAGAAACCATCATAAAGAACAAAATTACACAGCATGTAGATAGTCATGGCCTAATGGGAGACAGCCAACATGGCTTTAGACAAGGAAGATCTTGTCTTACTAATCTGATATGTTTTTTTGAAGGTGTGCATAAACAGGTAGACAAAGGTGAGTCGGTTGATATAGTGTATCTGGACTTTCAGAAAGCTTTTGACAAGGTCCACCATCAGAGACTTTTGGCGAAGCTAAAAAGTCATGGGATAGGAGGCAGTGTACTTTTGTGGATCGGGAACTGGTTAAAAGATAGAAAGCAGAGGGTAGGGCTAAATGGCCAATATTCCCAATGGAAAAAGGTGAATAGTGGAGTACCCCAGGGATCTGTACTGGGTCCGCTACTTTTTGACATATTCATAAATGACCTGGAAAAGGGAATAACTAGTGAGGTTATCAGATTTGCAGATGACACAAAACTGTTTAAAGTTGTTAAAACCCAAGAGGATTGTAGAAAACTGCAGGAGGATCTGGATAAATTGGAAGACTGGGCATCCAAATGGCAGATGAAATTTAATGTGGACAAGTGCAAAGTTATGCACCTAGGAAAGAACAACCCACACTATAGTTACACGATGCAAGGCTCCACATTAGAAACCACCACCCAGGAAAAAGATTTAGGAGTCATCATGGATAACATGTTAAAACCCTCCACCCAGTGTGCAGCTGCGGCCAAGAAAGCAAATAGAATGCTAGGTATCATAAGGAAAGGGATGGAGAATAAAACAAAGGATATTATAATGCCTCTGTATCGCTCCATGGTACGACCGCACCTTGAATATTGTGTGCAATTCTGGTCACCGTATCTTAAAAAGGACATAGCGTTATTAGAAAAAGTACAGAGAAGAGCCACCAAATTGGTGAAGGGGATGGAAAGCTACTCCTATGAAGAGAGGCTAAAAAGGTTAGGGCTCTTTAACCTGGAAAAGAGACGGCTGAGGGGAGATATGATAGAGGTCTATAAATTAATGAATGGAGTGGAACGGATAAACGTGGATCAATTATTTACGCTATCAGAATATAGAAAGACTAGGGGACATGTAATGAAGCTACAGGGTAAACTATTTAAGACAAATAAGAAAAAATATTTTTTCACTCAACGTGTAATCAAACTCTGGAATTTGTTACCGGAGGATGTAGTAAGGGCTGTTAGTATAGCTGGGTTTAAAAAAGGTTTGGACAAGTTCCTGGAGGAAAGGTCCATAAACCACTATTAAAAAGGGACCCAGGATATCAATGCTTGACCCAGTACAAGCATTGTGGAACCTGTGTCTTTTGGGGATATTGCTAGGTACGTATGACCTAGATTGGCCACTGTTGGAAACAGGATACTGGGCTTGATGGATCTCGGTCTGACCCAGTATGGCATGTCTTATGTTCTTATGACCACTTGTATAGCGCTACAAGTCGTATGCAGCGCTGCACAGACATTTAAAAGACAGTCCCTGCTCATCAGAGCTTACAATCTAGTCAAGACAGACAACACAGAAGGTGTAGGCTGGGATAAAACAAGGGGGAAAGGAAAAGAAAAAGGAGATCAGGTGAGTCAAGATCCAAAAACAGCAGTGAAGAGGTGAGTTTTCAGCCTGGATTTGAAGAGGATCAGAGAAGGTGCCTGGCGCACAGACACAGGTAGTTTGTTCCAGGCATAAGGAGCAGCAAGGTGAAAGGAGCAAAGTCTGGAGTTAGCAATAGAAGAGAAGGGCACAGATAGAAGCAGTTTGCCAGAAGAGAGGAGTTCCCAAGGGGGGGGGGGCTGTTAGGAGAGATAAGAGAAGAAAGATAGTGAGGAGCTGCAGAGTGAATACATTTATAGGTCAGCAGGAGAAGTATGAACTGGATGTGGAAACGGATAGGAAGCCAATGAAGTGACTTGAGAAGAAGAGTAATATGGGCATGATGAGACTGGTGGAAGATTAGTCGAGCAGCAGAGTGTTGAACAGCTTGAAGGGGAGAGAGATGATTCACAACAAACCTGCCGCAGAGCCTTTGAGCTATAGGCACCCTCCCTCTGGAACACACTCCCAAACCCTATAAGAAATATCTATGATCTCCATTCCTTCCACAAACACCTCAAAACCTTCTTTTTCTCCAAACACTTCAATCCCGACTCCGAACCAGGAGCATACTGAGCCCCCTCAGTAAATGTACCCACCAAAACTTGATATTATAGAGCTACCTGTTACTTGTATATAGTTACAATGTTCCTTGTACGTTGTTGGCCATTATATGTAATTTGAATCTTTCTGTTCAATGTAAACCACTTTGACCCGGTGAAAAGCGGTATATAAGCTCTGCTTTATAAATAAATAAATACCGGTAGCTTTCAGTGATTATCCATGATGATGCCCAGATCCTCTTTCCAGGTGGTGATTCGTAATGTGGAACCTTGCATCATGTAACCGTAGTTTGGGTTGTTCTTCCTTAAATGCATAACTTTGCACTTATCCACATTAAATCTCTTCTGCCATTTGGATGCCCAATCTTTCAATTTTTCAAGGTCCTCTTGCAATTTTTTACAATCATCTTGTGTTTCAACAACTTTGAATAATTTTGTGTCATCTGCAACTTTGATCACCTTTACACTGTTCCTATTTTCAGATCATGTATGAATATGTTAAAATGCAGCAGGTCCAGCACAGAACACTGTGGTATTCCACTCTTCATCTTTCTCCATTTAGCCCTACCCTCTGCTTTTTATCATTTAACCAGTTCCTAATCCACAATAGTACACTGCCGCCTATCCCGTGACTCTTTTTAATGTATTCTATGTTATGTATTTATTTATTTATTTAACCAATTTTATATACCACTCTATTTGCCATCAGAACGGTTTGGGGGTCATTCTGTCTTGGATGTACAGGCCCTCTGTGTGCCCGGTCAGAACTGGACACACAGAGGGAGTCACAATTCTGATCCCACGGGGCATGTCTAGCCCTACGGGATCAGAATTGCGATCAGGCTTCTATGTGCAGGCTGCGACCATGATTCAGCCTTGCCCGGCTAACTTAGTCGGGGCTTTTAAATGCAGCCATGGCGTCTAGTTGCCATGGCACCGTGGCTCCATTTAAAAGCCGTGATCCCCAGATGCTGGCACCCAAAGTGCTTTCCCTGCAACCGAACCCCCGATCTGGCCTCCCAGGGCCAGGGTTGGGCTACAGGGAATGCCCTCTGCTGCCCCTTCCCAGCCCCAGTCCTGCCGTTTCCTCCTCATTGGGGAAGTTATTCCACCTCGGAGGTGGAATAACGTCCCCATTCATGTCATCGACCCTGGATGTACAGGGCTGACATTAGAATCAGCTCTGTACATCCGGGGCTGATGATCGCCCACTGCCTGCCCTAATGCCACCCCATCTAACTTCCCTGTAGAACGTGCGGAGAAGGAGGACAGGGCTCGGAAAGGACACAAATAGTGGGAAACCTTAACAAGGTAAACTATGTACAGACAACTGAATTCTTAGGCGTGAGGGTGATTGTGGTGAGAGTTCAATATAGTAAGGTAGGATCATACTTCATGAAATCAAAAGTTTTCTGAAAATGCAGATATACTGTATCAACCAGGTCACCTTTTTCTACCTGTTTATTCACACCTTCAAAAAAAATATAACAGATTAGTTAGACAAGACTTTTCTTGGCTAAATCCATGTTGGCTTTGTCACATTAAACCATGCCTATCTATATGTTTTTACTACTACTAATCATTTGTATAGTGTTACAATGCGTATGCAGAGCTGTACATGTAGATATAAGTAAGTCCTCCAAACAGAAAGCACGAGGCATGGCCCTTAGGTGTTTTGGCCGTGGCGATTCATATTGATATATTGGACTGGATCGTGATGCCTGCATTTGTGGTAACTTGCTGTCTCTATTCTTCTCCTCCTCTTATCTGTTTACCTGTTTCTGTCTTCTATTCTGTCCTATCTTATAATGGCGTTCTTTTCCTATTTCCTCAAATGATATTATTGTAAACCGCTTTAATGCCTTTTGGCCTAAGCGGTATATCAAATGTAATAAACATAAACATAAACGAGTCCACGTGCTATAATAAAACCCAGTCCAAGAACGTGGACAGCACGGAAAGAATTATCTTTTATTAATCAATGTAAGCCACTGGCCCGACACAGGCCGTGTTTCGTATTGCCTTCATCAGGGGCTGGCTTATCTAATACATACAAAAAACAATTATAACATAAACATAGTTAAAATAGAAAATAAACAATAAAATAATTATAAAAGGCCCATAGAATAAATGTAAACATTGATAAGATTATTAAACTCATAACAAATAGAATGTTGTACAGCACAGCATTACATAATCGGATAAAAACCATAATAAAACTTGTATAATGCAAACTATATAAAGAATATATAAAATTACCAACATATAACAATTTATATGACATGTATATTAAATATATAACCTATTTAAAAAATGAGAAAAATACCTCTGTGTTCTACATGTATGTTTTGAGGAGGATGAAGGGATTAATATCCACATGTATGACACGTCTGTATACTTATATATTTATCTTGTATAAGCAGAATCCCAAAAGAAGATTGGTAGTATTTTAATTGTATAAACGGAACGAAAAACTAGTAATGAAGAGCAACAGAATCAGTGGGATCTTTTTTCTAATTTAATATACATAACTACATAGTCCATATCATGAATCTCTGACATATTATAAACGTAGGTCTTTTAAAATCAATTTTGGAATTACTTGTATAGTCAGAAATTGCTATTTGTGTATCTGCTAAGTATCTCTTCTTGGTGTGGATCAGTATTCCACCAGATTCAACAACGTTAATCAGCTATGAAAAAAATATACTCAAACTTTATCTCAAAGTTGAATAATATAATGTTGTATCGTTGTATCATAAGTATTTTTTATAAATATGCCGACAATGCTATAAAATTTTGGACATGTAGATTTATATACGCCGATTACCGCCATACCGTGATTTATTTACTATTTACTCCCCTTAACATATTTTGTGGAAAACAGAGTGTAATTATAATTTGTATATACTAGGCAGGATTAAAATCAATAACGATTGACATATATAATAAGCACCTGTAAAATCGCTTATGTTTTCCGTCCAAATTAAATCAATTTGCTGGCGTTTTATATCCTGTAGGAAAACGGAGATCTAAGAACGGAGGAACTCCTATTGTATTAAAATCTGTAAAACATTAAATGAACATTATCAAACACATTGCTGTCCATAATATACTGACTAACATGTTAGTCGATACGCCATACCTTATCAAAAATGAAAACTGAAAATATACTGCACTTGCAAGATCAGCTGTTCAATAGTGAAATGCCGGCGTCTGCGTGTTGGATGAAAAGAGAAATTTGCGCGGGACATGTAAAATAGCTGACGTGTGAATAAAACAGCCTATTTAAAAGGACTTATTAAAACAACATATAGGATACAATTGTTGTATACCAAACGGATGAATGTTTTAATCCTACCCTCAATTAAAATGAATATGATTATGATCAATAATTATGTAATTGTCTTACTGATATATTAGATGATATAAATAAAATAATAAATTATTAATTATTAATTTACAGTTTTCTTACCCATAAGTAAAATGGGGGAGCATAAGGACTTTATATAAAATTACAAGGAATCATCTAAAATCACTAAGATATGTACATGGAGTATAAAAATGTATAAAAGACATGCAATAATAAGACCAATAATAACCAGGAAAATGTACATTGTAGCCTCATGTAAAACAAAGTATTATAACGTCCTAACTTCATCAATGTGTGGTAGCATGAATAACTAGTATGCATGGAGTGTGGGTATGTAAATATAAATTAGAGGATGAAAAAATTATTTACTAGGGAAAAAAACAACATTGTTTATTTATTAACTTACTTTCAATAATATAAATAACATTGCAAGTTTATTACCTTCTCTATCTTTGACAATCATATAGATTTGTATGTAGGAAAGGATTAATTAATTAAAAATATGGATGTGCCAATAAGAGAGGGCCATAGGGTATTAATCTGTAAAGAACCTACAAAAAAACTGATAGATCTCTATCCATGTTCAGTCCACTAGGATGAAGACTGTTTAGTGTAAAAATACATCGTTCTTCTAACCGCCTAATAGTTCTCTCTAGTTTCCCCCTCTCCAATTTATTTTGACTCTCTTAATGACAAAGAATTTTAAGTCAGATATCTTATGTGCTAATTCTTGCCAGTGATTAACCAGGGGTTTGTCCACCATCCCTCTCTTAATGCAACTCCTATGTTCTATAATTCTATTTCGAATGGGGCGAGTAGTCATACCTACATAGAGATTTTTGCATGGGCATTGTATTACGTAGATAACATGGCTTGTGAGACAATTAGAAAAATCATCTAGATAAAAAATTCTTCCATTTGTGGGGTGGACATATTGTTTGTTAATTGTTAAAACATGAGTACATACAGAGCACTTGCCACATTTGAAATGACCTTTACATTTCGGTAGGAATTTACATTCAGTCATTGCAGATAGCACCAACATATTCTTTAAATTGATATTACGCTTGTGAGCTATTGTGACTTTAACAGTTTGAAAAGCTGGAAGAGTTTGAATCAAATGCCAGTGTTTTTTTATTATTTTCTCTACTCGACGTGACTGATAGGAGTATAATAAGGACATACTATACCAACATCATTGTCTTTCTTTTTTAATTGTTGACGTGGGCATTTATAAGCTCTCTCATATGCTTTATTAATATAATGCTGTGGGTAAAGTCTAACTTCAAACCTATCTTTCATAATAACCGCTTCTTCCATGAAATCCTGATCTGAGGTACATATCCTGCGAGCTCTTAAAAACTGACCAATAGGTAAATTACGTTTAAGAGCTGAGTTGTGAAAACTATTATAGTGAAGTAATTGGTTCCTATCTGTAGTTTTTCTATAAGGTGTGGTAACAAATCCCTTATTCTTTTTAATAAGTAAATCTAGATATGGAATCTGGATTTCATCAAAAGTGACTTGGAATCGTAAGTTATCACCACATGTATTAATCCATTCGTTAAATTCCTTTAAAAGCTCTAAGGATCCTTCCCAAAAAACAAAAACATCATCTATTTATCTAATCCATAATTTTATATTAGTTTTAAAAGGATTATTTTTTATATAATTTTCCTCATAGTTAAAAACATACAAATTTGCGATGTCTGGGGCCATGGAGGAACCCATGGCGACTCCCTTAATTTCTTTGTAAAATAATTCTTGAAAACAAAAATAGTTTTCACAAAGGGCTATACGCGCTAAATCTATTAAAAATGCTGTAGGGATGCGCCTATATGTTCATTTGTAAAGATATTATTCTACAATTTTTAATGCTTCTCTTTGTGGTATGTTTGTGTATAGAGATTCTATATGAAGCGTGACTAATATCCAACTTGAACTAATTTCCTGTATGGATGAAAGAACGTGAATAACGTGTTGAGTCACGAACATAAGACCACATGTTATGGACATATGGCCTTAGCAGGACATCCATCAATTTCGAAATTGGCTCTAACAGAGACTCAATGGCTGATACAATCGGTTGTCCTGGAGGGTTTTCCAAAGATTTATGGATTTTTGGATTAATATAAATTGTAGGAGTAACCAGATGCTCTACTGTAAGGAAAGCCTTTTCCTTTTCAGTAAGATGTCCAAACTCAAACGGAATCAAAATTAAATTGTCAATTGATCTTTTCAAAGAGATAGTAGGATCATCATAAAGCCGAACATAAAATGTGGTATCCTTTAGTTGTTTATAGATTTCATTGATGTACCAATCCTTATCTAAAATGACAATTGCACCTCCTTTGTCTGCAGGCTTTATAATGATATTATTATATCTCCAGGAACAAGCAGGAATGAGTCTTCACATATGGGTACATCGGTACCGACAGAGTCTGCGCGGGAACGCTTCCCAGCGTCCAATCAAAGAGCTTTTGTAAGCATCCCACCACGCCTGCGTGCTGCATTCCTGCCTTTCCCAACTGCCTCTCCTCAGTTTTCGTTTTTCCGCGGAGCCGGCAGGATGTCCTCCTGTCACCGCAGAAAATTCTTGTTATTTCTTAGTTTTCTTGTGGTCGCGGCTGTCTTCCCGACGCCACTGGTACCGCCGGTGTTTTCTTTTCTTTTCTTGTAAATCTTCCTTTTTCAAGGAATATTTTTTCTTCATAGTGTCTTAGGCCTTTTAGGCCTCTTCTTTTTTCCTTCATGGAACCGCCAGCCACTTTCTCCAAGAAATGTTCAAACTGTGGCGGTACAACTTTATTTTTAGACCCTCGAAGTCGGTGTCTAACCTGCTTGGGTCCTGACAACAGTTTGGTGAGAAGAGGTCTTCAATATCAAGGTTCCCTCGATACACGGTTTCCCTCCAGCTTCGGGGCACCATCCCCTTCTACACAGGATCAGGTAACCCACAAACAGTCTGTTAAGACTAGCCAGCCCTCGAGTGGTAGGTCTCATGCACAGCATGTAGACGGCTCCGGCCTTGCTCTCGAGGGCCTACTGGCTTCAAAACCCCTTCGAGAGTCTTCGGTCTCAAAAGCCTTTCAGGGGTTTCAGGTTGTTCCTGGGGCTCACCCCTCACAGAACATACCTGAGCCGTGTCTGGTGGTGGCATCCGCTTCGAGCGGTACCGATACCCCGACATCGGCACTGGTGTTGGATGAAACACTCCTCACCAGGGATGGTCATCTGGCATCCTCGGTGCCTTCGGGACCGGTGGATACACTCCAGACTGACCTTCCATTATCGGTACCAGCACCGATACTACCACCGACGTCGGTACCCTCCAGACGTGCATCGATAGGCTCGCTTCCTTCGATGCCGAGTCTGGAATCGATCTCCAGTCTGGAGGACTGGGTACCGACTCACCTTGGTACCGGCTCTCGGTGGTACCGAAGGCTCGGTTCCGATGATTCGGATCTGCAACTCTCGGTTCCCTTCATTCACTGGTATCAGACACGGTACTGAAGTCTGTGCCAATGTCCTCATTACCCTTACGGTCGGTGTCTTCCATGCTTCGCTTATCGATGCCGAGTTTAGAATCGCGCTCTAGTCTGGAAGACTCGGTACAAATACACTTTGGTACTGACACCGATCGATACCGGTGGCTCGGTACCGAGGATAGCACCCAGAGGTTTTCGGTTACCTCAGTACCGATTGAACTGTCTCCGATGACTGCTCCGATGTCTTTGTCGGGCTCGACTCCGACATCGGTACCGGTATTGGCATCGGCATAGGCATCGGTACCGGTATCCACAGTAGCATCGTGGCCAACTCCTGCCATGCTTTTTTCAACAGGATCGCTCCCCTCTATGCCAAACTTGGAGTCGATACCTGGCATGGACAATGTGGTAATGACGGTCGCTGCTCCTGACAGCCAGTACCGGCGACCATCCTTTAACCATTCCACACTGCACTGTGCAGGATCTTCTATTCCTATATATCTGGATAGCTCTGTCGATGCTCAGGCTAGTTCTTCAGATCTAACCTGTCCAAGGGAAATTCCTGTTGGGGAACCCTCTTTTCAGAGTTTCCTCCTGGATATAGCAAGATCTCTTGCCTTTCCTATCCTAGGACATGATCCTGCACAGGGCTCTCTTTCTACCAAAGCAAAGGAGAACATAATGCTTCCTTTGCATCATTCCTTGCAGGATCTCCTTCTAGGAATGTGGGAAACACCTTTAAGGGTACCCCCACCTTCCAGAGCAACTGATCTCTTATATCAAGTGCCCCCCTCTCCAGGGTTTCAAAAGACTCAACTTCCCCATAATTCCATAGTTGTGGAATCAGCAATGAGGCGGGTAAAGAGCAAGAAAAAGCACTCTTCTTACCCGCCAGGTCGTGAGTCTAAGACACTTGATGCCTTTGGACGTCAAACTTTCCAGACATCTATGCTTTCTGCAAGAATTCTCTCATATATTTTCTATATGAGTCTATCTCTTGAGGAGGTCACAAAGCAATTACATCTTTTGACTCCTTCCCTTCCAGAGTCCAAGAGTGCAGACTATTCTTCACTGCTCAAGCATCTCCAGAATATCTCTTGGTTTCTTACTCGTACTTCCCTAGACTCTTTTGAGTCTGTTAGCAGGACTTCTGCTATAACTATAGGGGCACGACGTAGAGCCTGGCTCCAAGCTTCAGACTTGGACAAATGGGCACAGCACAGACTGGGACATACTCCTTGCACTGGAGACAATCTTTTCAACAAGGAGTCTTTACGTCAGGTTACTCAGTTCTCCACTGACTTACCTGTTCCTAGGGGCTGTTCTGCACCTTCTGCTGTCCCAGTAGATAGGAAATGTCCTGCCAAACTTTCTTCCCATAGGAGAAGAAGGTTTTATGCATCATCTGCCCATCATACAGATGTTCCCAAACAGGGTAAGCATCGTCCTGGTCTGCAGAGTTCAATCCATCAGATGCTTGTGACTCTTGGGATTAGAATCTGCAGTTGCTTCTTCTCAATAAAGGCAATCCACTGCTGTCATTCTAAATCCTAAACATGGATCTCTTCCCGAAAGACATTCATTCTTTCTATGCTATGAGCTGTCAGGATGTTCATGCTTCTAGGTCACAGGGTTCTCCTCTTTTTCCTGCTAGGAAAAGAGGTCTATCCACTATCAAACGATAGTTTCCTGTGCCAGCATGTCTTTTTTCCTTTCTATAAACTTACTACTTTGTAAGTTTTCTTCAGCTCCATTCTCTTTACCCTCTTACCAGGTTTTTCCTCTATAAGAGCGGTATTGCTTCACTGGAGGGGTTTTTCTTCAACCTCTCTAGTTTTCTTACTTTTCCAGTGCGGAGTTCTCTTCTCTGAGTTGACTCCTCTTTTTCAATCTTGCTTTGAAGCAGTTCATCAGACACGTCCAAAGTTTTCTACTCTTGTTTGTCTGTTCTTTCTGTTTTTAAACAGTACCATTCTTCTGCTGTCTGGCAAGCAGCTGCCAATGCAGGAGCCTTAATGTTTGGACCACTGGTTCTTGTTCACCAGCAACCAGATTTATCCTCCACTAACATTCTGTCTGGTCTTAGTTAGTGGCTCCAAGTCAGTGCTGTCATCTGTCTTGGAAATTCTTTCACTACAAGCTTGTTGGATTGTCTTCTCTTTCTGCCATCTCCATTCCCCTGGGTTTGGCAGCATAGTTGACATAGAACTGGCTGCAGGAGAGCCAGTACCTATCTCCTCATTCTCCTGCATTATGCTCTCTGCAATTCTACAGAGAAGCTCTCCACTATGGGCCCTTGCTAGAGAGCATGGGGGGCTTTTTCTCAAACAGCTATACTAGATGATTGAAAAAAGGTTTTTTCAGTCATGTCTCCCATGACTAGAAAAGTTCTCCTTTTTAATATAAAGGACATAGGCCTCCTCTTACTTGAAAGCTTAAGGAGTTGTTAATTCCCTGCTTTGGTCCATAGTATTTCCAATAGGGAATATATTTTCTCCTTCCAGCTCGTCCTCCTGGTAAGAACGCATGATACCTTTTTGCCCTTAAGCAGGTCAGCATGGTATCTCATTCCTATGCGTCTTCTGTTTACTTACCATGCTAGAGTTCTAGAATACTCGGGACTTGCTGGCTGCAGACTGATATCATCCTCTGCTTTTCACGTAACCATCCTGGTTATTCTACTACCTAGCATCCCTGTAGCCATAACCAGTAGGAATTGATTCTCTATTGTCCCCAGGCGCCCCTACTGGCATAGGAAATAAGGGCGTCTGGTGACATTTAATTTGTTTTAAGGAGTGGTTGAGCTGAAGGACCAGGAGGATTCTGGTCCTTGTAGTGCAGAACTCCTTACAAAGAACAATCTACGCCAAAGTGTAGGGTAATAAGGCTTTATTTCCCCGGTCAACGCTTAGGTTCAATAAGACACAAAAGAAAATGAAGGTAATTCTTTCCTCTAACAAAAAGGTTCCACCGTTATATAAACAGTTAAGGGTTGTAGGCTTCACAATTAACTGTTTATCTGGGTTAAGGATTCTTTCAAATCAATAGAAATTAACATCAGGAAACAAATGGTTATCAACTTCACCATATGCAGAGTTCTCTTTTCTCTATACATCTAGCAAGGCAATCAAGCTAGTTCTTGAACAAAAGTTACATTCCATTGGTTCACTCTGAGGAATGGGAACACTGGTTTCACAATCAAAGTCCATTGACTTCGGGTCACTACCTTCTTCAATGCTATGACTGTCTTCAGTATCTGTTAACTCCTCACAGGGGTTCTTCTGTTTCTCATACAACTTCCTTAGCACACTGTTGGGAAGTGCTTTTAAAAGGTTAGATTTACTTCTTCTAACTTTCTGAGGCTTATCTATTTGCATAAGGTTTTCATCACTTAAACTTTCTCTTATAATGAAAGGCTTTTCATACCTTGGCTTCTGTAGGCTGCCACACCCAGGACTCAGCTTGCGACGTAGCTTCTCAGGCTGACAAGCTGTTCTGTGCACTGCTCTACAATCAGAGTTACCAGGAAAACCTGACGTGGGTTTCCACTCTCTGTGTTTCTTGGCAAAAGTATCACTGTAGAAGGAATCTCCTTTCCTTGTGCCTTTCTGGTTTAGCATAGGAGACTTACTTGGGCTAGGAGAGTTGCTTTCATCAGGCAAGCTGCTTCTTTGGTTTGCTTGGCTTTGGACTCCGTTCCAATACCTTTGGCCTCTCTGGACTTTATCCCTTTGAGTATACCTCTTTTGGATTCTGTCTCCTTGAGTTGGCTGCACATGGAAGCCTTCCTGTTCCAGGCTTCTCTCACTGCTCCTGCTGCCGGTCCTTCTGACCTCGCTCTTGCCACTTCCCCAGCACTTGCTCTTGCCTCCGCCTCTTCTCGTACCTTTGATCATCTGGTTTCCTTTATAAAGGGATTTCTGGTTTGCACGTTCTGAGTTTGAGGACAGGTGAAACTGCTTGTTACTAATGTGATTAGTGCTAGAGCACGTTGCTTCAGGTACTGTGTAATTGTTCATGCGCCCTCTGGCTGAGCTGCGCTGGAACTGCGCTCTCTGCCTTTTCTGAGTTCCATGAAAATCAGTAGTTTTTTTTCAAGACTGTTTGTTTCTTCTCTAGCTCCAGCCTCATGACACTATATATCTTCTCAAGTAGGTTCCACCTTCTTGTTATTAGATGAATCTTTCCTCTCCACATTTTCCTATGTGAATACCTTTTTGTAGGCATATCTCTGTCTGCTTCTTTGCAGACTTCCATATAGAGACCTATATATTCATACTGTCACCAGCAGG
This sequence comes from Ichthyophis bannanicus, assembly GCA_033557465.1. Classification (NCBI taxonomy): domain Eukaryota; kingdom Metazoa; phylum Chordata; class Amphibia; order Gymnophiona; family Ichthyophiidae; genus Ichthyophis; species Ichthyophis bannanicus. Next base: position 16,643,888 of record CM066042.1, read on the forward strand.
GGCTGGACTGTGGCCTAAGCTAACAGCCAGACTGCTGGGCCTGACCTTTCTTATAGAAAGTTGTAGTTGTGAGTCAAGTGGTCAGGTTTTTCAAAAGGATTTTTATTCCCCTCCCGGGACTGGATTTTCAAAAAGGTTATAATACAAAAAACTCAGGATACAACCATACTTCTGGTAAACTGAAGAAAACTTAAACATAGCATCTTGCTCCAACAGAACTCATAAATCACAGTATAAAGCTTATCCGATACGCTAGCTGTCTCTTCTTAGCTTTCTCAGCACTCACGAGGCACTCTTATCCTGGCTTCAGCATAAGGAGGAACCCATATCGGATAAGAACAGCGTACAATCCATGGCTTCATCACATGGGCTTTCAATACCAGCCTCTGTAATCATAGGCTCACACTTTGCTTTATCATTTACAGTATTTTCATTAGAACAGAAAGTTTGCACCTTTCTTAGTCCCGTATCTCTATCAGTGCTCTCTGAACAGCCTTCTTCACAGCAGGGCAAATAGCTGTCATATAGCTTGTAATAGTAGGAAGGAGAAACACCTTTCTCTGGGTAAGCTTTATCCTTAACTTTTAAACTTCCTGCTTTTTACATTTGGCTGTAACCCATAACACTGTTCTCTTCTATTATATGAAGATTTCTCCCTTGGAAATCTTTTGCAGGGTTTCACTGGCACACACTCTTCAGGGTCAGACATACACACATCTTCAATAGCATTTCTTTCCCTCTCTAGGGTTTGTAACTGCTTTAAGCTGCCATGCTTTTCAGATACATACGGTTTGCCTTTTGCTGCCTCCCATTCATTCAGCACAGCCCGGTGCTTAGGAAATTCAAGCTGCGTCGGAGGTAAGTGCTTCTTACAGCTGACCTCTCTGTGTGAAACTCTCCTTGTTTCTTTCTGTGAATTTCTTTGTGACTTCCTGCTAGAAGTTTCAGGCAGTTCTGACCCTGTGTCTGTATTTCCTGAATATTCTGAGCTTTCTTCTGAGTCCTGCAAGTCTCCCTTGTCTTGCCAGTCTTGCAAGTTTCTCGTGTCCTGCCAGTCTAACTCTGACTGCATTGAGTATTTTTTATACAGCTTCTTGGGCGTTCCCTTGCACAGGTGAAAGCCGTTTTCATCAGCAGCTGGGGAATGCTTACTAGCTAGGCGTGACTGCAGACCTCGTGTCTGAGTTTGTTTACGTTGCCTATGGTAACTGGGAACCTTGTGACTTGCCTGCCTGTCAGAATCTAAACTGCAAACAGCAGATTTCTGTGCTTCTGAGGCAGAGGGCAGATCTTCCGTGTTACAATACCTATAACACACATCTTACAGATGTCTATGTCTATCATTTGTGTGTATTTTATGCCCTTCATATCTCACTATAGATATATTCTCATATATCTATATGTTATATATATATATGTATATCTATATATATCTATATGTATCTGTCAAGATATTTTACTATCGGTAGATATGTATTCTGCTTTATCTACCTGACTGTTGAGGCTCATATAGCTATATGATTCTGACAGATGGGTTTTACCCATACTTCTGCTATCCAGCATGTTTTGGGGTCCTACACTCACAACCACTTGGGTGGAAGTTAACACCTACCATAACCTTAAGGTTAGGTACCTCTGAAGCTCTCCATGTTCCAATATCTCTCCCAGCTGACTTCAGTTAGGAGAGACATTGCGGATCTTCAGCTAATCACAGGCTCTAACGCCTCCGGCGTTTGTCCTTTCTTTTGGGATACAAGGGGTTCCCATACCCTTTCTCCCCACAAGGACTGGGCCTGTTTGTCCAAATCGGTTAGCCTTTCTCTTTTTTTTCCTAAGAGTGAGCCACTCTGCTACCAAAAGAGTTCGGCTTTTATCATAAAGCCTTCCGCTGAAGGCCCACCGTTTTTGTACTACCCCAGTTTCTTGCTGGGGTTACCTGTTACCTTTCAGGATTTTGACCTCCATTGTTTTTCCTACAGGTTTACTACCTCCACTTACAGTGAGGTCCTTCTCGAGGTTCCTCTACTGGGTTCCCCAGTAGATCCCATGAACCTCCATACTCTCTGAAGTCCTGTTAGGGGAGGTCCATATTGCAATATTTTTTCTTTGCAATATCATTGATGACAATTATCATCCACACATGGACTTCTTGTCTGCAATCCTATGCTAGGTTAACTGTTCCACAGCATCTTTCTCTCTTCAACTCCTACCCTCCATCCTCAGGATGCCTGGTGTTGTGGGGGATAGCATGTTCCAACCTATGACATGCTGGGACTCCAGGCATCTCAGCTTGGGAGTCCCCATATGTGAAGACTCATTCCTGCTTGTTCCTGGAGATAGCACAGTTACTTACCTGTAACAGGTGATCTCTGGGAACAGCAGGAATAAGTCTTCACAACCCACCCACCTCCCCAGGAGTTGTATCTCTATTTTTCCTTTCCTCTCTCTCTCTTTGTCTCAGCTTTAAAACTTAACTGAGGAGAAGCAGTTGGGAAAGGCGGGAAGGCAGCACGCAGGCGTGGTGGGATGCTTCCAAAAGCTCTTTGATTGGATGCTGGGAAGCATTCCCGCGCAGACTCCGTCGGTACCGACGTACCCATATGTGAAGACTTATTCCTGCTGTTCCCAGAGATCACCTGTTACAGGTAAGTAACTGTGCTTTCTCTGTAAAGACTTTATTGCCTCTCTTGCTTTAACAGTGAGATTATCATAAGGAAGTCTATTATTTATGCTTATTTGGTCAATTTCTTTCACTACAACATTTTCAAAAGCCTCTATTAGGGGGTCTGTATTCATAGGTGGAATCCAACTCGATTTATTCTTGATAATGGATTGATCACTATCTGATAACTCACGATTGGCAAAAAATTGTTTTATTTGAATTTTACGAAAAAATTTGTATAAATCTATGTGTGTTTTGAAAGGGTCATACTTTTTTACTGGTACAAAGGACAAACCCTTATCTAAAAGTGACTGCTCATCCGGGGATAGATTGTATTTGGATATGTTGATAATATTACTCACTATATTGGGCTTTAATATTTTCTCTCCATGGATCTCTCGGATCCCCTGCATATACTCCCTCGTCCTCGACCTCGTCCCCGGCCTCTGTATTGATTGTATTGACCATAGGTTTTTTGATTCATTTCGCTGTCCCATTGGTTGTCCTTTTGTAGATTTCGTGTCCGAGAGGAATCTCGACCTCCCCCTTTCCAATGGGACTCCATATTTAAAAAATGTTTATTTTTTCTTTTTGCATTCCTCTTGTGTTCCCCTACCGATTTCTTATGGGTTGAAAAAAGAGATGCTGAAGCATCCATCGATTCCACTGATTCGCTTCTGGTGCGTTTTTTGTTTGGTTCACACGGTTTATCTATGTGTTGCTCTTCATTACCATGGTCCGTATGATCAAACATAGTAGATCTTTTTTTAAAAAATAACCGATCACCCTCCACCTTCTTACACCATGGATATACATATCCATACATGTAGTCTTCTTCGTCCCTTTTGAATTTCTCCATTTTTTTATTTTTTATCTCCCTCTTAAATGATAAATTGTTCCGTTCAAAATCTTTATGTACTTCATCAAAATTCTTATCACATTCTTTTAATGTTACAAGCTTCTCATCTATTTGAGCTTTGTATATTTCCAACTTTTTATTAGCTGTGCTAATAAGCAAAATCATTAGGTCCAATGAACATTTATTTAAAATGGCATTCTAACACTTTATAAAACCCGTTTCATCTAAATATAAACCTGGTGCCTTATTCATTCTTAGGCCTCGCGGTATAATTTTAGACCTACAGCACTCGAGGAATAAGCAGCGTGAAGTTCTTATTTTACTTGTCTCTGTGTAAGATGTACCACATCTTCCCATTGACTAATTGTTGAATCTGCTTCATCTTCTATGTTGGAAAATAAGCTTCTTGAGGTAAAAACTTGTCCAATGCATCATCCCCGAAGCTGAGCACATCTTTCCAGGGGGAAAACATGCTGTATGACTAAGTCCTCCAAACAGAAAGCATGAGTCCACATGCTATAATAAAACCCAGTCCAAGAACGTGGACAGCACGGAAAGAATTATCTTTTATTAATCAATGTAAGCCACTGGCCCGACACAGGCCGTGTTTCGTATTGCCTTCATCAGGGGCTGGCTTATCTAATACATACAAAAACAATTATAACATAAACATAGTTAAAACAGCAAATAAACAATAAAAAATAATTATAAAAGGCCCATAGAATAAATGTAAACATTGATAAGATTATTAAACTCATAACAAATAGAATGTTGTACAGCACAGCATTACATTATAGTCGGATAAAAACCATAATAAAACTTGTATAATGCAAATTTTATAAAGAATCTATAAAATTACCAACATATAACAATTTATATGACACATGTATATTAAATATATAACCTATTTAAAAAATGAGAAAAATACCTCTGTGTTCTACATGTATGTTTTGAGGAGGATGAAGGGATTAATATCCACATGTATGACACGTCTGTATACTTATATATTTATATATCTATATATATATATATATATATATATATATATATATATATATATATATATATATATATATATATATATATATATATATAAGCAGAATCCCAAACGAAGATTGGTAGTATTTTAATTGTATAAACGGAACGAAAAACTAGTAATGAAGAGCAACAGAATCAGTGGGATCTTTTTTTCTAAGTTAATATATATAACTACATAGTCCATATCATGAATCTCTGATATATTATAAACGTAGGCCTTTTAAAATCAATTTTGGAATTACCTGTATTGGCAGAAATTGCTATTCGTGCATCTGCTATTACATGTGGCTACAATGTACATTTTCCTGGTTATTATTGGTCTTATTGCATGTCTTTTATACATTTTTATACTCCATGTACATATCTTAGTGATTTTAGATGGCTCCTTGTAATTTTATATAAAGTCCTTATGCTCCACTGTTTTACTTATGGGTAAGAAAATTGTAAATTAATAATAATAATTTATTTTATTTATATCATCTAATACAGGTGTCCTCAAACTTTTTAAACAGGGGGCCAGTTCACTGTCCCTCAGACCGTTGGAGGGCCGGACTGTAGTTTAAATAAAAAACTACGAACAAATTCCTATGCACACTGCACATATATTATTTTGAAGTAAAAAAACAAAACGGGAACAAATACAATATTTAAAATGAAGAACAAGTAAAGTTAAATCAACAAACTTACCGGTATTTCAATGGGAACTATGGGCCTGCTTTTGGCTAATGAGATGGTAAATGTCCGGTTCCATATCCCCCTTCAGCCCACTTCCAGTCTTAACCCCCCCATCAGTCCATTACCAGTCCTAAACACCTAGCGACATCAACTTAAACACAAAGTAAAACCGGTGCAGACTGCGGAGCCTTCACGTGCAGCGGCGTCCCGCCCCCAAAGGAAGTAACTTCCTTTGCATACAACTTCCTTTGGGGGCGGGACGCCGCTGCACGTGAAGGCTCTGCAGTCTGCGCCGGTTTTACTTTGTGTTTAAGTTGGATTATTTTTTTAGAAGTTGAAGTGAGGCGGCTACTTTGGGGGCAAAAATGCCGCCTTTGACATTTCTCCGCCTGAGGCAGCCGCCTCACTTTGCCTCATGGTAGAGCTGCCCCGGAGGACAGGCAGCGGCGGCAAAAACACCTGGCGGGCCAGATAAATGTCCTTGGCGGGCCGCATGTGGCCCGCGGGCCGTAGTTTGAGGACCCCTGATCTAATATATCAGTAACACAATTACATAATTATTGATCAAAATCATATTCATTTTAATTGAGGGTAGGATTAAAACATTCATCCGTGTGGTATACAACAATTGTATCCTATATGTTGCTTTAATAAGTCCTTTTAAATAGGCTGTTGTATTCACACATCATCTATTTTACATGTCCCGCGCAAATTTCTCTTTTCATCCAATGCGCAGACGCCGGTGTTTCACTATTGAACAGCCGATCTTGCAAGAGCGGTATATTTTCAGTTTTAATTTTTGATAAGGTATGGCGTATCGACTAACATGTTAGTCAGTATATTATGGACAGCAATGTGTTTGATAATGTTCATTTTATGTTTTATAGATTTTAATACGATAGGAGTTCAGTGCACCTTTGTGCATGTTGTGCTTCCGAATTGCAACTCTGAGATTGGTGATTTTGGAGATGCTTCAAAGGGAGTTTTGGACTACTAAGATGTGAAAGCTTTTTTGCAAGTTGCATGCCTTCTAACCCAAAGATCACTGGTTCAAGACCAGCCTTTGACAGTTAAAAAAAAAGTTTCTGGCTTCTCTGGGGTTGGCTGAATCTTATGTTTTCTATCCCGATCCGAGAGGATCATCAGAGATGTCTTGAGTTTTGCCATGTTTTGCTCATGCCTTCAGTTCACTGCCATACCTTCGGCCTCTCCCTTGCCCGAGGATGCTCTCCTGGGTCATGGTGGTCGTGACTGCTGTGCTGTGGCACTAAGGACTATACATACACCCATTCCTGGATGACTTGCTCATCTGAGCCTATTTTCTTTTGGAGACCTCTTGGGTTTTGGCCTGAGTAGTGCCCTTTTGGAAGGTCTCAGCTGGGTGGTCAATTGGGGAAAGCGTCCATTGGTGCCTCCCCAATCCCTGGGCTTCCTGGGAGTACAGTTCGATGCTCAAGCAGACAGAGTCCTCCTGCTGGAGGAGAGAGTGCAGAGATGCTTATAATGACTTGCACTGTGTGCTTCGACATACTGCCAAGATTTGGGATTATCTTCAGATTCTCAGCTTGATGGCAGTGGCAATCAACTGGTGCCATGGGCGTGATCATATAAGGTTTATGTTTATGTTTATTTAAATTTGATATACCGCTCAGGCCAAAAAGGCACTAGAGCGGTTTACAATACTATATCATTCAAGGAAATAAAAGAACGCCATTTATTTGATAGGACAGAATAGGGGACAGAGATAGTCAAACAGATAAGAGAGAGAAGAACACAGAACAGCAAGTTACCATGATATATAGACACGACAACCCAGACCATGCCATTAGCGAAACTCCAGAAACAGACGCCACGGACCAATGCCTAAGGACCACGCCAAAGGGCCCTCTGGCGAGGCACTCAGGCGTCAGTCCGCAAGGCGCGGGCACGCCCCTGAAACGGCAGTTTTTATGCCGTTATTCATGGCAGCTGATTGGCAGCTTATGGAGGAAGGGGGAGCTCCTGCTCTCACCCCCGTGGAGAATCACTGCTCTCCCGAAGCCCCATTCTTACTGGAGCTCGAGCTTAGGCTCCCACTCCAGCTGGGAGTGAGAGCCAGCTTGAGGTGGCGGCTACACTCACGTTATCTAATGGAGGGCATGCCATTTGATATCACTTGTGGATTCTTCTGGAGTCGGGTGCCCGTCTTCCAGATGAGGAAGCCCTTGTTCAGACTGAGCAGCCCAGGGCTGTTGGAGCCACATGCAGGTGGTGTGGTCCATCAACTGTCTTGAAGCAAGAGCTGTCTGACTGGCCCTCTTGTGTTTTTCCACCCTTTTATTTTATTTTTATTTGGCGTTTCTTTTATACTGCCCCTTCCTGAGATCAAGGGCTATTTACAATCGAACAACAATATTACATAGAACAAGGTTTTACCAGTCAATATATTCAACAGATATCTTAACTATATACATACAAATGTGAACATGAACTATTTACAATGGGTGAAGTACTTCAACTTCATAACACTTTGGATGGATGTTATAAGGAGGGTTGATTTTGTGATGGTTCAGTGGGGGAAGTAGTGTCTCTTGTATTGTCTCCATAGTGCTGAATGAAGAGGGAAGGTTTTTAGCTCCTTCCTAAATGTGTTCAGGTCTTTGATGGTGCGTAGGGAGGTTGGGAGGGCATTTCATAGTGAAAGTGCTGCAAGGGAAAAGGCACAGTTGCTTGTAAATTGTTTGTTTGGTCTTTCTAAATGCAGGAGGGATTACAAGTGTGTTTTGTAAATGTTCTCTTCTAGATCTTATATTTGTGGCATGCGTAATTAGAGTTGAGAGGTATGATGGAGCAAGGTTTATTTATTTATTTATTCATTCTTATATACCGCGCTTTTCAGTATCAGTGCGGTTTACAAATAACAAAAACTTTGCATCAGAACAAGTGATCATAATGCTTACATCGTAACAGGAGAGATAAACTTGGGCTGAAAATAGGGAGACTATATACAAGTCAATAACAGGGTTATTGAAAACCATTTACAGTTTATATACAAGCTGATATTCATAATGCATTGGTTATTGGTTTAAGAGGTCTATGAAATGTGCCTGACATGGTGAGCTATTGTGAGCTTCATCATAGGTCAGGTTGTGGGAGAGGCAGAGTTTGGGTGAAAAAGTTGAGGTGTGGTGGGTGGTTGTGTAGGGTTTGGGTGGGCAAAATGAAGGAGGAATAAGTGATGTTTTAGAGCTTTTCTAAATTGTGAGAGGTCGCTAATTGATCGGATATGTGGGAGGAGGTCATTCCAGCATCTCGGGGCGTAGAATGTAAAGGACCTGTTCCTGGTTGTTTGATTGCATTTTGTAGATTCCAGGGCTATTTTCAAGTTTGAAGGTTGTCATGATCATTTTATATTTTATTCTGCTCATTGGTAACCAGTGAAGGTCATATAGTAACGGTGTTATATGATCTCATAGGCATGCTTTGCAAATGATTCTGGCAGTTACATTTTGTGTGATATGTAATTGATACAAATGTTTTTTGAGGATACTGTAAAGGAGGCTATTGCAAAAATCAAAGTGGGGGTGATTGGAGCATGGACCACTGATCTGAAATCATGTGTGTCAAGAAGAGTTCTAAGGTGTTGTAGTGTTCTCGGTTTGAAGTATATTGTTTTAATTATTTGATTTATGTAGGAAAATAAGGATACGAAACATAGAAAAATGATGACAGAAAAAGACCACATGGCCTATTTAGTCTGTCCTTCCATATCAACAACTACAACAGTCCCCTTTTTCCCTTTAGAGATCCTCTGTGTTTGTCCCATGCTGTTTTGAATTCAGTTACTGTCCTCATCTCTACCACCTCCGCTGGGAGACTATTCCACAGATCCACCACTCTTTCTGTAAAGAAATATTTCCGCATATCACTCCTGAATCTATCCCCTTTCACCCTCATCCCATGTCCCCTCATAGCAGTACTTGCTTTTAATTGAAAGAGGCTCTCTCCCTGTGCATTTATGCCACGGAGGTATTTAAACATTTCAGTCATATCACCTCTATCCCGCCTTTCCTCTAAGGTGTACATATTAAGACCCTTAAGTCTGTCCACATATGCTTTATAATGAAGACCACTAACCATTTTAGTAGCCACCCTCTGTACTGACTCCATCCTGTTTATATCCTTTTAAAGGTGCGGTCTCCAAAATTGCACACAATGCTCCAAATGAGGCCGCACCAAAGACTTATAAGAGGCACTATCACCTCCTTTTTTCTGTTAGCCATTCCTCTCTGTATGCACCCAAGCATCCTTCTAGCTTTTGCTGTCACCTTTTCTACATGTTTAGCCACTTTAAGATCATCAGACACAACCACGCCTAGGTCCCGCTCTTCTTTAGTGGACAAAAGTACTTCACCCCTATACTATATTGCTCCCTTGGATTGCTGCAGCCCAAGTGCATGACCTTGCATTTTTTAACATTAAATCCCAGCTGCCAAATTTTAGACCATTCTTCAAGCTTAGCTAGCAATAAGCATTGCTCTAGTGAGACCCCAAGATACCTTACTACTTTTTTGACTGGGAGGGTAGTGTTATTTATAGTAATGTTTTGTGGGGGGGGGGTGTGAAATTTGAATTTCTTTATTTTGTATAGAACCTCAGTTTTTTTGAAAATGATTGGTTAACTTCAAATAACCTACCTGTCTTGCACTTCCAGGATACAGGATTCAATTGTGTGTTGGAATGAGTTAACGCTGCCAATGGGGGGAGATATCTTTCTGACCGCACTCTACAGGTCCAAATAGGCACAGTAGCCTCCTTAACTTTCAAACAAAGCCAAGGTGTCTCCCAAGGCTCCTCCCTATCTTCACTTCTATTAAACTTGTACATTGTAATAAATCTTCCAAAGTCCTAACTCGTTCCCTCTCAAACTCTAGAGTTCATAGGGGCTCTTTTAGACACTCGGCAATCAAAGGCATTTCTGCCTCAACTCCGCTGCGCACAACTCAATCAGCATCTCAAGCAAACCTCAAGAAGTTTCTCACTGCTTGAGATCTACTACAACTTCTGTGTCATATGGCATCAACAGTGCATGTTGCCCCATATGCTCATCTACATATGCACACAGCTCAATGGGCACTGGCTTCCCAGTGGTCTCAGGTATCCAATCGCCTGGGAGACAAGATAATGGCCTCTACCCACCTAATCTTGTCTCTCCAGTGCTCGCAATCCCCAGAAAACCTCCTGGTAGGGTCACCTTTTCAGATGCCAGCACATCCATGTACCCTGAAGATGGATGCGTCCATATTGGGCTGGGGAGCTCATCTGGACAATCTATCCACTCAGGGACTTTGGTCTTCTCAGGAGTCAAACTCCACATAAATCTTCTGGAGCTCAGAGCCATTCACAATGCTTTCAAAGTCTTCCAGGACCATCTTCGATTCCGCTCAGTTCTAGTCCAGACTGACAATCAAGTAGCCATGTTCTACTTGAACAAGCATATTGGAACAGGCTCTTGGACCCTCTGCAGCGAGGCCCTGCACCTGTGGTCTTTTGCCTTACAGCATCACATTCACCTAATCACGGTGTATCTTCCGGGCAAACACAATGTCTTGGTGGACAAACTCAGTCAAGTCCTTCTCCCACACGAGTGGTCTCTCCATGCAGACAAGGTCGCTCACATCTTTCAGATCTGGGGAACCCCAGAGATAGACCTGTTTGCGAGTCCTCTGAATGTCAAGCTTTCTCACTTCTGCTCCAGAGCTCCTGCACCGGACAGCCAGCAAGTGGATGCTTTTCACCTCCACTAGGGTCAAAACGTCCTGTATGCCTTCCCTCCCATTCCCCTCATTCCCAAGACACATTTCAAACTCCAGAGAGACAGGGGCTCTATGATACTCATAGCCCCCTGCTGGCCATGACAACCATGGTATCCTCTCTTTCTGCATCTGTCTCGGGCTCAACCCATAGATCTGGGATTGCTCCAGATCTTCTCTCTCAGGAGGAGGGGACACTGCTCCACCCCAATCCACAGTCCTTCCATCTTATAGCCTGATTGCTGAAGGCATAGCCTTCCAGGACATTAACCTCTCTCAACAGTTTAAAGATATCCTTAGCTTCCAGGAAGCCTTCCACCAGGCATTCCTATGCCTTCAAATGGCATAGATTCTCTCTATGGTGTTTGCAGAGGCATTTAACCCCTTCTCAGCTCTGGTGGATGCATTACTTGAGTATCTTCTCCACCTTGTTTCTTCTGGACTTAAAACCAACTCAGTAAGAGTACACCTCAGTGTAATTGCAGCCTCTCACATGCCCTTCGATAGCTCAGCCCATCTCTTCTCAGCTGCTTGTAGCATGATTCATGAGGGGGTGTTCTATTAACTAAACCTCCCATTAAGCCCCCCTCCAGTTGCATGGGATCTCAGTGATGTTCTAGGACAGCTTCTCAAGCTGCCCTTTGAACCTCTAGCCACCACCTCTCTAAAGTTTCTCACGTGGAAGGTCACCTTCCTTATTGCTCTCACTTCAGCGAGATGCATTAGTGAGCCCCAAGCCTTGGTGACTGACCCTCCTTATACACTATTCCACCATGATAAGGTAGTCCTTAGGACTCATCCTCACTTTATGCCAAAGGTGGTCTCGCTCTTCCATTTAAATCAGTCAGTCTATCTTCCTGTCTTTTTCCCTAGATCTCATTCCTCTAGGGCAGAGGCAACCCTTCACACTCTGGATTGCAAATGTGCCTTGGCTTTCTATCTCCAGAGAACTCGAGAGCACAGAAAAGCTTCCCAGCTTTTCATCGCCTTTTACTCCAGTCACTTGGATTTGCCAGTATCTAAGCGAACTCTCTCCAGGTGGATTTCAGACTGCATCTCCTTTGCTTATGAAAGTGCAGGTCTCTCTCTCGAGGGTCACGTCACTGCACATAATGTTTGAGCCATGTCATCCTCCATGGCAAATCTACGCTCTGCAGCGATTGATGAGATATGCAAAGCAGCAACTTGGTCTTCTGTCCATAATTTTGCTGCTCACTATTGCCTGGACAAGGATTCCCGCTGGGATGCCTTGTTTGGCCAAGCTGTTCTCCAGCATCTCTTTCAGAGTTAGATCAACTCCTACCCTCCATCCCGGTTTTCAATACCAGACATCCTTGGGGGATACATGGTCTTCTTAGTTGTGCCTGTGATCCACAGGTCACCTGGAAGTCATCTCTCTGACATCTTCAAGCTAGGGAGTCCCATATGTGAAGACTACATTCCTGCTTGTTCCTGGAGATAGCATAGTTACTCACCTGTAACAGGTGATCTCCGGGAACAGCAGGAATGTAGTCTTCACAATCCGCCTTCCTTCCCTAGGAGTTGTAGGTCGTCGTCTTCTTTCTTCTCCTTCTCTCCTTTTATCTCAGCTACAAACTCGACTGGAGAGCTGGAAAGGCAGGAAGGCAGCTATGCAGGCGCAGTGGGATGCTCCCAAAAGCTTTTCTATTGAATGCTGGGGAGCGTTCCCATGTGGGCTCCATTGGTACCAACATTACCCATATGTGAAGACTAAATTCCTGCTGTTCCTGGAGATCACCTGTTACAAGGTGAGTAACTACGCTCTACCTTATGTCAGAAAGCTAGGTCTGGGTTTGAAGGTCATAGATCCTCCAGGAGGATAATGACCCAAAACATACATCCATGGTTAAATGGATGTATGTTTTGGGTTAAAAAAGAACAAATGGTCTATTTTAAATTTGGCAGCAATGAGTCATGATCTCAATCCAATAGAGAACCTTTGGAAAGAGCTGAAATCTGCCATTGGTAAAAGGATCCTGGAAACATCCATGAGCTGGAATAAATCGCAGTTGAAGAGTGGGAGAAATTAACAGCAGACAGATGTACAAAATTTATAGAAGGCTACAAGAAATGTTTAGAGGTTGTCATCACTGCCAAAGGTTGTGCAACCAAATGTTAGTGAAGGGTGCCATTAATCCTGTCTAGGTCTTTTTTTTTTCTTTAAGAAATTACTATCTCTGAGTTGCACAGACATTTTTTTTTTGTTATATATCTTGGAACATACTGTTAAAATATTGTGATGACATACAGTTGGAATATTTGCAATTATTTCTCAAGCTATTGTATACAACATCCCTAAAATGCAAGGGTGCCAATAATGTTGACCAGAACTGTATATGAATCGGCAAGAAAACAACAAGGAAGTGACTTCAGGGGAGCAGTTTGAAGCTCACCTGAGGAAAGAGACTCATCCTGAGGAAATGTGTTTGGAGAAAATTGGGAAATAAATCCTTATTGGAAAAGCTGGTTTATTCCTGCACATTCCCAGAGTTTAGCAACAATGTTACTAAACTTTAAGTGCTTCAGGTGTGTAAAAGCGTTTGTAAAGAACGCTTGTACTGTAAAATGTTGTTCAAATCATCCTGCTTCGTGAATACTTTGGGCCTGGGATGGACACCTCTCACTAACTGCCCACTTTCTATCAGCCTCCCAATCAAGCTACATCTGACCTGCCCAAATGAGAGACTCGCGTTTAAAGTCTACTACTGTTACTCTGTCTAAATCTTCAATGTTGTACCCCCCCCCCCCCTTTTTTGTGCCAAACCACTTTGACCGGGTGAAAAGTGGGATATAAATACAGCTAAATAAATAAATCAGGTCCTATTGTACTAAAGATTTTGAGCTAAATATGCAAAAATCTGACATTTGGCATCGATCAGTGTCGCCAGACCAGCAGAAATATTTTAAAACTGGACATTCATTAAATGCTAGCAGATACCTGGTGCAACCTGGTAGCTAAATTATAAACCAGGTAAGATAGCCAAAAACAACAAGTAATACTGCTTCCATGAATAATTTATATGCAGACATTAATCAGAGGCAGTTCTTGAGGTGGTGAGCTGGCAGTAAGCTGGGGTTGTTTCTCCTGCCTTCTGCCTCTTTACAGTGTGGGTGTTTTTGTCACTCGCTAATACGTGCTGAAAGTGACAGGTTTTTAGAGAATTCAGTGCTTGAAGCAGAACTTAAGCTATTCTTTTTCTCTTTGAGGGAGATTAGTAGTTCAAGAATGGGAATTGGGTCAACCCATCAGTTTCCTTCTGCTTCTTTGGGTTTTCAGCTCTATCGAAACCGGAGGGATTTTTTATCCCTTCTGAACTCACTCTGTCAAACAGGTCTTGGCCACACACACGGGTTATTTCTGCAGTATTAGTCACAGGCTCTAAATCCAGCCACTAGGTATTGCTGTTGTATGAAGACTGGGCTTCCTCTCGATGCCTCTGCAGAATCCCCAGCCCTGCTTGGCTCAGGGAGAGGAAGATCCCAAGTCCTTCCCGTTGCAGTGCATAGTCACTGAGCCACTGGGCTTTTGAAAGCTCCTCCCTCTCAGCCACATTTTACTGTTGTGAGCTTGGGATGCCAATGTGCTAATACAAACTATCACACTGGATACAGCACGGACAGCTGAAGAGCAGGCTGGAGAAGGGAATGTTTTAAAACTAAGGGGAGTGGCCAGGTTGACAAAGACCACATCACTTATTATAAGAGAAACAATGTATATTGTCATACCCTGCCCTCTGCCTTAGGCTTGGAGGGCTGGGGTAGCCATTATTTTTCTCTATTGAAGGTTAAATCAACTAACTTTCCTCTCGTGATGCATGCTGGGAAAAGTAGTTTTCCTTCTGATAGCAAATAGTCATGAAGCCAGAGTTATAGGCAAAACTATAACAAAGTTTATTTCTCCCAAAAGCAAAGGTTCAAAGTAAGTTGCACCAGGATACTTCTCCAGTATTTGTTCAAAAAGGTTCTTTATACAAGTGTGCTGGCTGAGCTTTTACATTCATTCAATCCAAATGCAGCTGCTTCTCACGTATACAGAAAAAGAACAAAACATGGCAGCTTCCTTTACCAAAGAAAAAATCTTCTTTTCTTTAGGTTACAATCAGCTTATACTATACAGTTTAGCAAAGGCTTTCAATACTGTCTGCAAAGCACAATCCATAGGTTGTTCTGGCTGTAAGGAATCACTCTCCTTAGAGTCCACCTGCATTGCTTCAGGTTCTTGTGCTGCACTGCCTTGCTTTAAACTACTGGCGAATGCCTCAGGGTGTTTTCTCCCTAAAACTCCCTGTTGGTCTTCAGCTCTAGTGAATAGGGATAAGCAGTACCTGAGCCTGAGGAAACTCCTCTCTGCAGCTGTGCAGCTATCTCTTGAATCCCTGTGTTTGTTTTCTCCAGAGAACTGCTGGAACGTGTGCTTTGCAGGGCTGTGACCTTTTCTAAAGGTAGAACCATTCTTTTCTTCTACTTCCATGGGCTCACTAGAGTCTTCCTTATCACATATCCCCCCCCCTTAAGATATTACGGGCTGGCAACATTTCACCCGCACAGCTCGTAATCTTCGCTAGGGCAACGATATCTTGCTGTAATTTTCTTGCCTTACTTTCCACTGTGGATGCATTGGCTACTGCTGTTCGTTCTTGCCATGGCCTAAGGACATTTGCGTGGTAAACCTGCTGGTGGCCCTTATTATTTTCTACCCTGTAGGATACTGGACCTACCTGTTTGACCACTTTATATGGTCCTTTCCATTGGACCTCAAATTTTGGCCCGGCATCCACCACCATCACAATAACCTTCTCTCCTATGGATATTTGGCGGTGTTTTGTACCTATATCATAATATTTCTTCTGGCAAGCCTGGCTGGCCTGTAAGTTTTCCTCTGCTATTTGGGAGGTCCTCTGCAACCGTTCCCTCAAATCCCGCAGAAAATGGGGTACTCCCATTACTTCTACCTCGTGCTCGACCCATTGTTCTCGCAATATGTCCAAAATTCCTCGTGGGGCACGTCCGTACATTAACTCATAGGGGGATGCCCCTAAAGATGCCTGGGTCTGCTCTCGGCAGGCGTATAGCACAAAGGGGAGCATAACATCCCACTCAGACATGTTTCCATCTAAGCCTCTCCTCAGCATTTCCTTCAATCTCTCCTCTAGTCCATTGGACTGGTGATGATAGGCGGCTGTTTTTACGTGTTGTACCCCAAAAGCATCCCATACTTGGGCCAAATATTTTGACATGAAGGCAAAACTATTTATTTATTTATTTAGCATACATTTGTATACCGCTACTTCCAGCGATCAGTGGCGGTTCGATTACATATTGGAATTTGTCAAATCATGACATAAAAATTTGAGGTATACATACATTGATTTCTAGGGAAATCACATCACACAGTAAATAGGTTTTGAAGGGAGGAGCAATAATTTACATATGTACATTTTTACATAACTGGAACCCTGTTTTATTGGGTGGCATCTTGTAGACCACTGGGATTTAATTCAAATTGTACTGACATTGGAATAGATGTGTCTTAAGTTTTTTTATGAAATCCATTAGGTCTTTGATAGCTCGTTGCTCAGTCGGTAGTTGGTTCCAGAGTGTCGGGGCTGTGTATGAGTATGCTCGGTGGCTAGTACTGGCTTTGACAGATCTGATATCGGCTGGAACGTGGAGTATGTTTGAGTTGATGGTTCTTCTGCTTCTGTTGGGAGGTTGTGTGCTGATTAGGGTGGAGAGAAAGGATGGTGCTATGTTATGCATGAGTTTGAATGTAGTTATTAGTGTTTTATATTTTATCCGAGCTGCAATGGGGAGCCAGTGCAGCTCGATCAACACAGGTGTAATGTGTTCAGCAAGGTTTTTTCTCATGATAATCTCATGATAAACTATAACAAAGTTTATTTCTCCCAAAAGCAGGGGCAGCCCAAGGGGGGTGCGGGGCCATGTGCGGAGACTCGGTGCGGGGCCTCATTTGCATAAGGGGCCTCATTTGCATAAATATTTGCATAAATATTTGCATAATGTTACCATATGCTAACTTTTAGTAAACATGCCTCTTAATGAGTGTAAGGATAAAGAAAGACTAAAAGATTTCTACATTACTATAATCCAGTGCCAACCACCAGACACATTAGGAACTACTACAAACACTGCCCATTTAGAACCCATAGTAAACCCGCCGTATCCTAACAGCACTACCAGGACTCACAAAGCACCATACCCTACCTATCAAAAGGAAACATGCAAATATTAAACCAATACATTTCAGAGAACAGCAATACATGACCACCTGGGGAAAGAGAACAAGTGGCAATGTCAAATAGGAATTACATAAACAGAATACCTCAGCTCAGTTACACATGCAGAACATAGACCATCACCAAACAAGGAATCACAATTTAGAAACAGGAAGACAATAATTAAACTGGGAATTCCAAAAGCCAAACTTGGAATGTACAACACTGTAGAAATAAAACTATACATTAATTTGCTCTTGTATTAAACAAAGCACAGACGTTAATGATGCACATTTACCAGAGCTGACATATTCCAATTAATAAATTCAAAATAAAGAGATATTTTTCTACCTTTTGTGCATTTTTTTTCAGCTGCAATTGCTCCAGCCACTTTCTTCTGGTTTCTTCGTGTCTTCTGCTAACTCTCCATCGTCTGCTGTCCATTTGTCCTTTCTTCTCTCTTCTAGTTTTTTTCCATTCTCTCTCTACATCTGCTTTAACATACTAATCTTTCTCCTTTTGCTCTTTCCTCATTCCTATTTCATCCACTCAAATTTTACCCCTCCATCCTCAATCCCCACTTACTCTCCCAATACCCGGCCAATTGTAGATTTTTTATCCCTCCCACACAAAATATTTTTCCCCTCTCCATTTTACTCTCCCAGCCCCATCCCATTCTAATCCTCCCCCAACATCAGCTCCCTTCTAGTTCCAGCCTCACCCAGCATCCATTCCCTTCTAGTCCCTGCATCAGCCCATTTCCAGTCCTAGCCCCCCATCAGCCCATTTCCAGTCCTAGCCCCCCCATCAACCCACTTCCAGTCCTAACCCCCCATCACCCCATTTTCAGTTTAAGCCCCCCCTATAACCCATTACCAGTCCTAACCCCCCCATCAGCCCACTTCCAGTCCTAACCCCCATAGCCCATTGCCAGTCCTAACCCCTCCCCATCAGCCCTTCCTGTCCTAGCCCCCCCATAGCCCATTATCAGTCCTAACCCCCCCATAGCCCATTACCAGACAGCCCCCATCAGCCAACAGCCCATTACCAGTCTTAACCCCCCCATAGCCCATTACCAGTTCTAACCCCCCCAACAGCCCACAGCCCATTACGTCCTAACCCCATAAGCCCACCTCAAGTCCTAACACCTCACCTTCAGTCTTTTTCCTGTACTAGAGCCCCCTAAGCCCATTATCAGTCCTAACCCCGCCATAGCCCATTTTCAGTCCTAACCCCCCCATAGCCCATTACCAGTCCTAACCCCATCAGCCCATTTCCAGTCCTAGCCCCCCATAGCCCATTACCAGTCCTAACCCCCCCCAACAGCCCACAGCCCATTACCAGTCCTAACCCCATCAGCCCACCTCCAGTCTTCATCCTCCCAGCCCATTTCCAGTCCTAGCAACCCCCCCAACCCATTACCAGTCCTAGCCCCCCATAACCCACTCCCAGTCCTAATCCCACCAGCCCATTTCCAGTCCTCATCCCCCATCACCCAATTTTCAGTTTAAGCCCCCCCATACCCCATTACGTCCTAACCTCCCCATCAGCCCACTCCCAGTCCTAATCCCACCAGCCCATTTCCAGTCCTAATCCCCCATAACCCATTTTTCAGTTTAAGCCCCCCCCATAGCCCATTACCAGTCCTAACCCCCCATCAACCCACTTCCAGTCCTAATCCCATCAGCCCATATACAGACTTAGCTCCCCATAGCCCATCACCACTCCTAACCCCCCCCCCCCATAGCTCATCACCACTCCTAACCCCCCCCAGCCCATCACCACTCCTAACCCCCCCAGCCCAGCCCAGCCTAGGGAAATTTTTTTTTTAAAAAGCTGTCTGCTGCCGCTGCCGCTGCCGGGGCCGCCGCGGCAGAATCGAGTGTGCCGCGGGGCCCCCCCTGCCCAACAGAGCCTGCCCTCCCCTGTATCACCTCTCTCTTTGCAGCTGCAGTCACACGCGCCGGCTTTCAGAGTGCGAAGGAACTAGTTTCCCTTTCGCGGCTCTGTTAAGCCCGTGGGGGCTGATGGGAACTTCCCATCAGCCCCCGCGGGCTTAACAGAGCAGCGAGGGAGAAACTCTCCCCTCGCGCTCTGAAAGCCGGCGCGTGTGACTGCAGCTGTAAAGAGAGAGGTGATACAGGGGAGGGCAGGCTCTGCTGGGCAGGGGGGGCCCCGCGGCACACTCGATTCTGCCGCGGCGGCAGCGGCAGCAGACAGCTTTTTTTTTTTTTAATTTTACTTTTAGATCAGAATGTTTTTGCGCGGGGCCCCCTGAAACGCGGGGCCCTGTGCAAAAACATTCTCGCTCAATGGACGGGCCGGCCCTGCCCAAAAGCAAAGATTCAAAGTAAGTTGCACCAGGATACTTCTCCAGTATTTGTTCAAAAAGGTTCTTTATACAAGTGTGCTGACTGAGCTTTTACATTCATTCAATCCAAATGCAGCTGCTTCTCACGTATACAGAAAAAGAACAAAACATGGCAGCTTCCTTTACCAAAGAAAAAATCTTCTTTTCTTTAGGTTACAATCAGCTTATACTATACAGTTTAGCAAAGGCTTTCAATACTGTCTGCAAAGCACAATCCATAGGTTGTTCTGGCTGTAAGGAATCACTCTCCTTAGAGTCCACCTGCATTGCTTCAGGTTCTTGTGCTGCACTGCCTTGCTTTAAACTACTGGCGAATGCCTCAGGGTGTTTTCTCCCTAAAACTCCCTGTTGGTCTTCAGCTCTAGTGAATAGGGATAAGCAGTACCTGAGCCTGAGGAAACTCCTCTCTGCAGCTGTGCGGCTATCTCTTCATTTATTTATTTTTTATTTGGCATACATTTGTATGCCGCCACTTCCAGTGATCAGCAGCGGACCAATGGTGTAAAATACAAGGGAGTAAAGTATAAAATCAGATTGAAAATACAGTATGATTTGAGGGAGGGGTACACCACAATCACATAGAAATTACAAATATACATTACATTTTGATCACCCGGGTTTGAGCAACAAATGAAATAATCAATATACATTTGATTGATCAGATTATAAATATACATTTGATTGACCAGATAAGTTACAGTTTTATCACCCAGTTTGAGCAACCAGATAAATTACATGTTTATCAAGAACATAGATTACAGTTGTATAATACATTGGCAGATATGCAATCTTATTAACATTGACATCGGATCTATTTTTCTACCTCTTGTGCTTCGGGGGGTTAGGCAACTTGGGTAAGGAGGGAGTGTTGAATCTGCCTAGGTGATACCGTAATGTGTTTGGAACAGGTAGGTTTTAAGCTTCTTTCTGAAGTCCTGTATATTGTTGATCAGTCGTATCTCATGAGGTAGTTTGTTCCAATGTACGTGTATGCCCGGTTGCTCGTTCCCTCTTTGACATCTCTTATACTGCTGGGAATGCAGAGTGTGTTCAGGTTAGTAGTCCTTCGGCATCTGTTGGGGGGTTGTGTGGTTATGAGGTTATTGAGGAATGATGGGGATATCCTGTGAATGATTTTGAAAGTTGTTACCAGTATTTTGTATACTGCACGTGCAGAGATTGGGAGCCAGTGAAGCTCAATCAGTACTGGTGTAATGTGATCCCTCAGTTTTTTATTCAAGATGATCCTGGCTGATACATTTTGCGCCAATTGTAAGATGTTTATGGTTTTTTTTGGTAGACCTTGCAAGATGGCATTACAGTAGTCAAAGTGAGGAATGATGAACGCTTGAGCTACTGTTCTGAAGTCTGTTTGTTCGATTATGTTGCGTAGGGGTTGAAGGACTCTCAGCTTGTGAAATATTGCTCTGTTGGTTAACCGGAGATGTCTGTCCATTTTTAGGTTAGCATCAATGAGAACTCCTAGATATTTGATCTCATTTTTAGATTGATAGGTGTTGTTGTTAATGGTGATTGAAGCAGGTGGTTTGAAGTCTTGTTTACTTGATACGAACATCACATCAGTTTTTTTGTGGTTTATCGACATGTTATCTTGGAGCCAATTTTGCATTTCGCCTAGACATTCTTCTATTTGATTGAAATTAGGATTGTCTATATCAAGTTTGAGTGTACAACATGATATCATCTGCGTATAAGTGGTATCTGATGTTATGCTTTTGGAAAATCGTACAGACTGGCTGGATGTAAATGTTGAATAGCAGGGAGGAAATAGCTGAGCCCTGAGGTATTCCTTGGGTTTGGGGGAAAGGCTTTGCGTGCTCGTTATTGAAGCGTACCTGTTGCATTCTATTTGTGAGGTATGACTTGAACCATTTTAACGGTGTTCCTGCTATACCTATGGACGCAAGTCTTTGCAAGAGTGTTAGATGATGTACTGTGTCGAATGCTGCTAATATATCAATGAATATGAGCAAGAACATCTTACTTTTGTTTTCCAGACCCTTGATGAGGTTGTCTAGGAGCGCAATGAGTAGGGGTTCAACTCCATAGTGTGGTCTGAAACCATATTGATGGTGGTCAAGGATTTTGTTTTCGTCTAGGTGGTCCTGCAATTGCCAGCTCTGGGGAAACAGTCCCTTGTCCCTTAGTGTAGGTTCTTCCCTGGAGCTCTGCCACGGTTCCCCATTCAAGGCTGGGCTCTGCAGACTTCTGCACTGAGTCTTAGGCACCCACCTGTGAACTCTCTGAACCTTTTCCTTCAGTGCTGGGGTTTGAAGGTTTTCCTGCTCTTTCTCTCTGAGCACTCCAGACCACCTTCGTGTCCTCTCCCTTTCTGCTTTGCTTGCTTCAGTTCCTTTCCTCCACGTGGCTTCCTTCCTCCAGCTACTGTGTTTCCTCCAACCGTGCTCCCGTCTGGGCTGCCTTCCGTGCTGCTTCCTTTGCTGCTCTCCCTCGTGCTGCTCTCTTTCGTGCTGCTGCCCGGACTCACTCTCCAGCCCTGGTTTATATCCCTGTTTTCTGATATACCTCCCTGACTCTCTAGACAGGTGTTTGTAATCAGTTTCCAAGCCTGTTGCTACATCATCAGGGCTTGGGTATGTCAGCTTAGCTTTTGAATCCCTGTGTTTGTTTTCTCCAGAGAACTGCTGGAACGTGTGCTTTGCAGGGCTGTGACCTTTCCTAAAGGTAGAATCATTATTTTCTTCTACTTCCATGGGCTCACTAGAGTCTTCCTTATCACAATATTAAGATAAAACTGAGAGATCTTGGGGTAAGACATAAAATGAGCACATTTTGGTTTTCATAGACTAAGTACTACAGCTTTATTGTCCATCATAGATGCAATATATTGTTTATATACTATAGGCAGCAGAAAGCGATGGACCATAGAAGCTGTGGTCCACCAATAGTTTGCCCAACACAGCATCAGGAATTAAGAGCTTGGGGTCGAGCTGATTTGTTCTGCTGCCCCTCTTTCATACATTATGTCATGATCACAGAAATGACAACATTCTTATTGTAACATAGGGGACATCATTGTACCTTGATTTTCATAACTCAGATTAATCCATTGTCACAAGCCACTGAGCCAGAACCTCTGGTATAACTCCTGGATGATTATGGACAGGGTTCTAAATATCAAATTATGATTTTTCAGCCCCTCTCTGATATTTACATACTCCAGAAGATTAAGGAATTTGGAATGATAAATAAATATGTATTTACTATGAATGCTACCAAGCAAACAGAACATCAATTTCCTAGCAATGGAGAAATTTAATTTGATTTTAAGACAGAGCAGTTTTACTTCCACAATTATGGTTTGATTACACAATCTGCCTCAGGACAGCTTGAGGGGTCAGTACTGGGGAAGTGGTGTGGTTTTGAAGATGGCCAAGACCTTGTGGGATAATGTGTCAAGTTTAGAGTGAATGGTGAAACTTTGCAGAGGTCTCAGTGAAGGAAGTCTGATCTCTTTTTAGAGTGCTAGTTAAGGGGAGCTGTGCTTTGGATTCCAGTTCTACAATGCTTTTTGCAAAGCTGATGAAGGGTATTATTGGATGGTTGAGGTATTTTGTGAATTATTCTTCATCCTTGGGCATTTTTCCACAGGCTTTGATATTATTATTTTGTCTCCTGTTTTATAGTAAATATGAATTCTTTGGATCCTGTGAATTATAGAACAGTTATGCCAAAGGGCGTATCAAAACCAGCTGTGTATAAAAACAATAACAAATGAATAAAAATGGAAGTCAGTAACTGATCCCAAGAAATTATTGCAAATATTTTAATCATTAGTACATGTATGTATATACACAGTTCACACAAGTAATCTCTAAACGATCTGCATGTTGTCATTAGGGCTGGCATGACCCAATAGGCAAACTAAGCGGTCATCTCTAGGGCCATTGTTCCCAGGGGCAGCCCATTGGTGCCGCAGCCGCCCCCCTCTGGGACCTGCAGCAGCGGCAGTGCAGCATATATCTGAACTCTCTGGTGCTGTGTTGCTGTTCCTGCTCCCTTTGACCTGTTGCTTCCACCCCTCCGATGCACACTTTCTTTGCATGGGGAAGCGTGTGGCAATAGGGGCAATAGAGATGAGGGTTGAAGCAAGGGATAGCAGGATTGAAGGCTCACCTAGGGCACCTCATGCTGCAAGCGCTCAATCTGGTTGCTGAGAAATAGTTTTAGTGTATCTGAAGTGGCTTTTCTCAACATCAGCATTACTGGGGTAGGTGTGCAATCCAATTATTACCTTTTATCTTGCTGCCTACAGGAGAGTCACGCAATATATGCACTATAAAGGGCTACTTCCAATGGAGCAACACACTTAAGCTGCCATCTTGGCCGAGTGACGTTACTTCCCTCTTCTTTCTAGTCTTTTTGTCCCACACTGGGCTTAGGGTCATGTTAATGTTCACCCTATAATCAACTCCCCAGCTGAATTCCACTAACAAATAAACCTATTTGTAGTTAAGGGCATAAACATTCATGAAAGTGGCTTCCTCCCTGCTTGACTATTTATTTATTTATTACAGTTGCTTATATACCGCACTATTCGATATCAGCGCGGTTTACAATATAACAGAACGACCAAGACAACAGTCTGTTTGGTTTTGCATGGAACAGGATTATCAACTTGGCTAACAGGGTTGAACTATTTACATGAAATAATAATTACAAAGAGCTATGTCAAATGCAATAATCATTTGAGGAAGGTATGTGCATGATCTGCAGGGGGGAGGTTAGGAATATATCAACACTAAGAATGGATATTTTCTTAGGTGGGGTTACTTAGATTCCATTGCTGGCTGGGTAGTATTGGAGGAAGAGGTGAAATTTGATTGCCTTCCTGAATTGAGATAGGTCTACAATGTTTCGAATGTCTGGAGGTAGTGCATTCCAGCATTTGGGGACGTAGAGACTGAAGGCCCTATTTGCAGTTGTACTGTTGCATTTGGTCAAGGCCTTCAGGGTTATTAGCAGGTTTAGGGCTGTTGCCCTTCTTGATCTGTTGGGGGGCACTGTGTGAATGAGTTCCGTAAGTGCCGTGGAAGAGAGGCGATTGATGGCCTTGAATGAGAGGAGTAAAGTTTTAAAGGTAATTCTTCCGTGTATAGGGAAGCTGTTTTAAAATAGGAGTCATATGGTCACTTCTAGAGGCTCCGTGGAGGACCCTTGCTGCGGCATTCATGGCCAGCTATAATGGGTTCAGTGTAGATTGAGGGAGACCTTGTAAGATGGAATTAGCAAAGTCAAAGTGGGGTAAGATTAGTGCTTGATATATGGTTTGGAAATCATCAGGGTCCAGTAGGGAGTGCAGATGCCTGAGTGAACGGATTTTGAAATAAACAGCTTTGACAATGTTGCTTATGTGAGATTTCATGTCTAGATGTTGGTCTAGGGTGACACCAAGGTATTTTATTGTTTCTTTGGTTTGCAATTCCGCTTCCTTGACTTTTACATGGGATGGCGGAGTAAAGTCGGGGTCTTTCGATGAACAGCACCTCCGTTTTCTTGTGCTGGATGCGTAGGTTTTGGGATTGTAACCAATCTGATACCGCATTAAAACACTCTACCAGTGGCGTGAGGTCCATTTGAACTGTCGAGAATGGCATGTATAAGAGTATGTCATCCGCATATATCAGACAGCTCACGTTAAATGATCTGATGATATTGCAGATGGGTTGCATGTTATATATTGAATAGGAGTGATGACAGAAAGGACCCTTGAGGCACACCTTGTGTTTGTTGGAATTGTTTTGATTCTTCTGACCCGGATTTTACATATTGCCATCGTCCATCTAAATAGGACTTGCACCATTCGAGCGCAGTTTTGCAGATTCCCTTCTCTTTCAGTCGCCAGAGGAGAAGCTCATGATGTACCGAATCGAACGCCGCAGCAATGTCTAAGAAGATGAGCACAAAGCCTTGTCGGATGTTATCAATACCTGTGATTATATTGTTGAATAGGAAGGTGAGAAGGGTCTCAATTCCATGATACTCTCTGAACCCGTGTTGGCAATGATCTAGGGGAGCTGCGGAGTCTATATGATCCTGAATTTGCCTTTGAACCTCTTTCTCAATTATCTTTGCTAGGAGCGGAATACTAGCTATTGGTCTGTAAGAATCGACCCTTTGGGGGTCTAGTTTGGGGTTCTTCAATAAGGGCCTAATGGAGGTTTGTTTGAGTGCTGTGGGGAAGGAACCATTTGTGAAGGAAAGGTTTATCAGTTTTGCGATGAACGGACTGAACTCACTGCGTAGTTCCTTAACCCAAAAAGCTGGGCAAGGGTCAGTTTGCGCTGTGGAGGTATTGAGAGAGGCTATTGTATCTTCAATACTTTTTCTGGATGGTGTGGAGAACTTAAGTAGGGGGGTTAAACCGGTTGGTTCTTGAAACGAGTCTGTTGAGATTTTGTCAGTCTGTACGATCTTTGATTGTAAGTAATCAGCGAATTTTTGTGGGTGAATATCCTCGTGTTGTTCAGGAGATGGTTCCTTCGAAAGGGATTGGACCAAGTTGAAAAGATCCCGTGGTTTGTTCAGGGATCTCTTCAGAGTGTTGGTGTGGTATTGTTTCATTTTAATTGTGATTGCTTCTCTGTGCATTGATAGGTGGAGTTGGTAGGCGGTCAGATCTTTCGTGGAGAGCGATCGGCGCCATTTCTTTTCAAGCCTGCGTAGATGTGTGAGAGAAGATCTCAGATCATGAGAGAACCATGGGGCAGCGCTTCTTATTCTCTTTGATGTGTTATTGGATTGTGGGCGTTATGAGATGGTATTGAGGTTGAGATTCCAGGAGGAGACTAGTTCTTCAGGATCGGATGTGGTTTTGCTGAGGAGAGAATGGGTCTCAGAGAGGATGAATTCTCTGTTAAAAGGGCGAAAGCTTCTTGTTGATATTCGAGATGTACAGTTAAACTTTCGGTTACTATGCTGCTGTCTATCGCTGGTGGGTATCTGGAAAGTGATAAGTTTATGGTCCGACCAGGATACATCAATAACCGACATCATTGTGTTGTGGGTTTGCTCGAGGACTGACTGAGGCGCGAACACCATATCAAGAATATTACCCTTTATATGTGTGGGTTTGTTGATGATTTGTTTGAAACCCAGGTCCTCAATGGCATTGAGGAAGGCAGTTGCATGGCTTTGATGTAGTGATGGGAGATTGAAATCACCCATAATCCAGGTTGGTGTATTGGGGTTGTGGGCATTAGCAGCAAGGTCAATAATGGTGGGGAGGTCATCTGGAGATGAAGACGGTGTTCTGTATAATAGATTGATGGTACATTGCTGGTTTGTAATGGATATAAAGTCCAGATTACTTGTACTAGAGGAGTCAGTTATATGGAAGTGAATATCTGATTTGGTTAGCATTAGTACTCCTCCTCCTTTTTTGTTTTCTCTGTGTCTTGTGTGTAAAGAGAAGTTAGGTGGTAGGAGTTGGTTGAGGAGGACGTTGTCCTCCGAGGATAGCCAGGTTTCCGTGATCATAAGTAGATCCAGGTCATAAAGGGATATCATGTCTAGGATAACCGGCCATTTCTTGCGTATGGAAAGCGCGTTTATTATGGCACATTTTAGGCTATGGCTGATCTGAAGTTTCTCCTGGTTGGGTGTCCTGGATAGTTGGAGTGCTATGTGTATCAGGTGGGAGCGGCGCGTGTAAGTGTCGCTTCCTGGGTGGGAGTACTGGGGTCCAGACCATCTTTTTCCATGGTTGATCAAGATGGGGATATGATTCTGAGATTGAGAAAGGGCATTGGGGGTTCCAATCCAATGTGTAAGGAGATACAGGCTAATAAGGGCAATGAAGTGAGAGGCCATATTGGGTGATTAAGAGAGTGTGTGATTGGGATATGGTGAAGAAATAATTCACACAGCGATTCACACAGCAACTTACACAGCACCCTGGATCAGAAGGCACGTAGTACTTCCCGACCAGCAATGCAATCCTTGCCTTCTTTTTTCCCCTTTTCTACGATAGCTCAGAAATATTTGTGTGTGATCTCTGTGTCCTAATAGCCTTTACCCAGGAATAAAGGGTTATATCCCAATTTAAAACCTAATCTCTTTAAACAGAAGTTAGCTCTTCTTGGGTACATTCAATCATTTCACATACTAGCATCCATTATATGCAATGCTAAGGGCAAAGCACATATGAAGTACAGCTGTTTTCCATGCCCCATCCATATTGTACCCCCTCCTCCCACCATTATCTTAATCATCCCCAACCTATCCTGTTGTCTCCCCTGTGCTCTCTCTCTTACCCCCTTCCCCACCATAACACCACTGCAGCAAACTTCTATTGCGCTGCCCCCATGAGGTATCCTGCCCTACTGTCAAGAATCAGATTCACCCTATAAACACCGACCTCTTCCACTCCATACTTCCATCCATACCGTCATTCATCTCTTCCCCCTGAACTGCCATACTACTATTCCAGCACACGTCCTACAGAGATGTTCACGCCATCCATTTCTCTCTAATCACTTATTGTCTTCCCAGCACAAACACCCATTCACACTAAAGCCAATCTAAGTCCTGGAATAGTTCTGCCATTGATCTGCACCAGTCCTAAAGTTTCTTTTATAGTAACTGAGCCCCACTGCTCCTCCTGAGAAGCCACATCCTACTTATTTATTTATTTTGCAGCTCTTATATACCGCACTCTGTTATCAGTGCGGTTTACATTCAACAATATATTACTCAGACAGTTAAGACCTGACCTAAGTTTACAGATAACAGGAAACATAACATGGATATGAACTGGGGGAAACTATTTACATTTAAACAGATATGGTGGTAGTCGACCATGCACCAGCAGAAGAGCCCGAAGAATCACTCCTCCGTACCGTTGGACAGGGAGTCCCACATCCTTGACACCCTTGGATGCAAATGCTACCAGGGCTCAATGCTGGATTGCCGAATCCAAGCCTTCCAGCTGTATATCGGCATGTATCTCCGAGACCTGGCAAAGGAACTTGCAGGTTTCTCAGCAGGTCTCAGTCGGAATCACCTCCAGTGATTCCAAACCCTGATGAAGTGTGTTGAAGAGTGCTCAAAGTACGTGTTTTGGGCTGCCTACACTGGCTTTGAGTCAAACATGAGGATGGCTGCCGCATGCATTGGCGCTCGACACCAGGCCTGGCTCCAGGCATTGGACCTCAAGCAGTGGGTCCAAGAGAAACTCCTTAATGTCCCCTGCCTTGGGAAAAACCTCTTTGGCAAACCGATGGAGGAAAAGGTGGTGGAGATCAAGAGAGAGTTCCTCACGAGGACTCGGCTCTCCAGGAAGACCTTTACCGTCCTAAGAGAAAATCATCGGTGAAGAGGCCCCCTTTTCAGAGAAAGGGCCAGCTTTATCAAGGCTACCCCCAATACCAGGCCCCCCAGACCCCACAACAGGGTCACTAGGGCAAGGGAGCTGGCCAAGGCCCTTGCAAGCCTAAGGGCTTCAAACCCCAGATGCCGGCTCCTGCCCAGGCTGGGGTTTTGACTCTCTGAGCATAGCCTCTCCACCCATGAGGGAGCAGCTGTCAACAAAGGGGCATCTGATTCATTTTGCCCATTGGTGGCCTGCCATCACCACTGAATCCTGGGCACTCCAAGTAGTCAGAGAAGGCTACCTCCTTCACTTTGGACAAGACGCCTATCCCTTTCTTTCCAGGAGAACCCTCTTGGACTCCCCTGCACCATGCCCTGCTACTGCAGGAACTTGCAGGCTTCCTCACAGAGAGCTGTGGAGCCAGTACTCTACCATCTCAGGGGCAACGGATTCTACTCCCGATACTTTCTGGTCCCAAAAATAATAGGGTGCATAAGGCCCATTCTGGACTTGAGAAACCTGAACAAGTTCCTGGTGTGGGAGAAGTTAAAGATGCTCTCCCTTGGAACATTGCTGCCCTACCTCCAGCAGGAAAATTGGCTATGCTTCTTGGACCTAAAGGACGCTTACACCCACATCCTCATTCATCCCACTCACAGGTAGTACTTAAAGTTCATGGTCGGGGCAACCACTACCAGTACAGGGTACTACCCTTTGGTCTAGCTTCCATGCCAAGAGTCTTCACCAAATGCCTGGCAGTGGTGGCTGCCTACCTTTGTCTCCAAGGAAACCTGCATCTTCTCATACTTAATTTGTTACCAGAGGATGTAGTAAAAGCTGTTAGGGTAGCTGGGTTTAAAAAAGGTTTGGACAAGTTCCTGGAGGAAAGGTCCATAAACCATTATTATAAAGGGACCCAGGATATCACTGCTTGACCCAATACAAGCATTGTGGAATCTGTGTCTTTTGGGGAAACTGCTAGGTACTTATGACCTAGATTGGCCACTGTTGGAAACAGGATATTGGGCTTGATGGACCCTGGTCTGACCCAGTAAGGCATATCTTATGTTCTTGTGTTCGTACTTGGAGGATTGGCTCACAAAGGGGGACACAGCCACTGAGGTGCAACAGGCCATGCCTGCACCACCAATGTCCTGCAGCATCTGGACCTCTTCGCCAGCCTGACCAATGCTCAGTTGCCTCACTTCTGTTGTCCACAGCTGCATCCGTCCCGGATAGCAGCAGATGCCTTCCTCATCTCATGGTCAGAGGGCCTTCTGTACGCCTTTCCTCCCATGCCACTAATCATCTGAACCCTCTTCAAGGTCCTGCGGGACAAGACTTCCATGATCCTGGTGGCCCAGTCAGCCTTGGGGTCACTTATCTAGGAGGAGGGCCCCCTTCTTCATCCCAACCTGGGGTCCCTGATGCTAACAGCATGGCTGCTGAAGGGTAGTCTTAGCATCCTTCAAACTCCCAAGGGAGGTGGAGGAAGTCATCCTGGCCTCTTGTAAGAACTCCATGAGACAGGCCTGCACCTTCAAGTGGTGCAGATCCTCATTGTGATGTGTAGTGCAATTCTCTTGCCAGGTGCAAATGGTGCTGCAGTACTTGCTTCACCTCTCGCAAACCGGACTCAAGTCCAACTCCATTAGAGTGCACCTGAGCGAGCTCTCAGCACCCCACCATTCCATAGAGGACAAACCTCTTTCTGCTCTGCCTCTCATTACTCGATTTATGTTGGGTGTTCTGCTTTCAAAGCCTCCCATCTGCCTGCCCCTGGTGGATCTCAGCGTGGTTTTGACGCAGCTCACCAAGTCGCCTGGAGCCTCTGGCTAGCTGCCATTTGCATTACCTTTGCTGGAAGATCATCTTCCTGGTGGCTTTCACCTCTGCCCGCAGAGTCAGTAAGCTTCAGGTCTTGGTGGCCAAGCCACCCTACACCAGGTTCTACAAGAACAGGGTGTGCTTCGCACCCACTCTAAATTCTTTCCGAAGGTGGTAGCCACGTTCCACCTCAACCAAGAGGTGGTGCTCACCACCTTCTTTCCATGACGCCACGCTGACAATGTGGCAGCCGTTCTCTATTCTGTGGATTGTATGAGGGCCCTGTCCTTCTATCTGCAGCATGCCCAGGGCCACTGCTAAGCCTAGCAGCTTTTTGATTCCTACACCCCAGTCACCTGGGGGAGGCTGTTACCAAGCAGACCCTGCCCACCTGGGTGGCGGACTGCACATGATTAGGCTGGGCTCTCATTGGAGCGCCAGGTCATGGCACACAACGTCAGGGCTATGGCGACCTCAGTTGCAAGCTTGCGCTCTGTCCCTATGTCAGACATCTGCCAGACCACAACCTGATCCTCAGTCCAAACCTTTGCAGCTCACTACTGCCTGGAGAGGGAGTCCCGATGGGACAGCACCTTCGGCCAGGCCATACTCTCAAATCTCTTCGGGGTCTAGGCAACTCCTACCCTCCGACTTTTCTTGTTCAGGTTACCGGAGTGATGGTTCTCCCTGGATACTGGGGTCCTTAGAGTCTCTCCTCAGACTCACTTGTGGCTGCTTATGGCTGGTCCGTGTTTTCTACAGGGTAGCCTGTAGCTAGGGAATCCCATATGTGAGGACTGACTTCCTGCTTGTTCCTGGAGAAAACGTATTTACTCACCTGTAACAGGTGTTCTCCAGAGACAGCAGGAATCAGTCCTCACAACACTCCCTCCTCCTCTTGGAGTTACTGTACAATTTTTTGCCATCTTCTTTTGCCTGCTCTAGCTATGTCATCTGACTGAATAAGATGGCACCCTTGTGCGGGAAGGGGACCATGCATGCTTGGTGGCATCTCCCAAAGGCTTCTTTGAAAGCTGAGGAGATGCTTCCATGGGTGCTCTGTCGGCGCTGATGTCACCCATATGTGAGAGGACTGATTCCTGTTGTCTCTGGAGAACACCTGTTACTACATTTTGCACATTTTAAGTAACTGAGGGAGTGGAATGGCCAGCAGAAGAAAGAAGGTGATAGTGCCTCTGTATAAGTCTTTGGTGCAACCTCATTTGGAGTATTTTGAGGGTGAAAGGAGATAGATTCAGGAGTGATATGCGGAAATATTTCTTTACGGAAAGAGTGGTGGATCTGTGGAATAGTCTTCCAGTGGATGTGTTAGAGATGAGGACAGTATTTGAATTCAAAGAAGCATGGGACAAACATAGAGGATCTCTAAAGGAAAAAAGGGGAATGTTGTAGTGGTCGATATGGAAGGACAAACTAGATAGGCCATGTGGTCTTTTTCTGTTGTCATTTTTCTATGTTTGTCTAATGTGTGTGGTTCTGGAGACCACACCTTCAAAAGGATATAAACAGGCTGGAGTCGGTACAGAGGGTGGCTACTAAAATGGTTAGTGGTCTTCATTATAAAGCATATGAGAACAGACTTAAGGATCTTAATATGTACACCTTAGACGAAAGACAGGATAGAGGTGATATGATTGAGACATTTTAAATACCTCCATGGCATAAATGCACAGGAGGAGAGCCTCTTTCAATTGAAAACAAGCTCTTCTATGAGAAGACATGGGATGAGGGTGAAAGGGGATAGATTCAGGAGTGATATGCAGAAATATTTCTTTATGGAAAGAGTGGTAGATCCGTGGAATAGTCTTTCAGGGGAAGTGGTAGAGATGAGGACAGTATCTGAATTCAAATATTAGATGTAACCTTGCAACTTGTTACAGTTATGTAAACTGCTCTGACTCCATTAAAGAGTGGTATATAAAAACCAATAAGTAAATAAAATAAATTAGTCACTTTCTCTTGTCTCGTATAACAGTGTTTCAATTCCTCTAAACATTTACGTACTGACATCAAGAGCGTTTTAGCTCTCATTACCAAGAGCCACAGGAGGGATCATTACATTTACTGCTCTTTTTTATGAGTGAAAAATAATATAAATATGCCATACTGGGTCAGACCAAAACACAGTATCCTGTTTCCAAAAGCAGCCAATCCAGGTCACAAATAAGAGCATAAGATATGCCATACTGGGTCAGACCAAGGTTCATCAAAGCCATTATTTTGTTTTCAACAGTGGCCACTCTAGGTCACAAGTACCTAGCAGTTTCCACAGAAGACACAGGTTCCATCCACAGTGCTTGTATTGGGGCAAGTAGTGGATTTATTGGGTTCCCTTTAATAATGGTTTATGGACCTTTTCTCCAGGAATTTGCCCAAACACTTTTTAAACCCAGTTACACTAACGAATTTTACTACATCTTCCAGTAACAAATTCCAGAGTTTGATTATGCATTGAGTGAAAAAATATTTTCTCTTATTAGTCTTATATGGGTTACACTATAGTTTCATTGCGATAGCGGAGAGACTAAATGAATTCTTTGCTTCAGTCTTTACTGAGGAAGATGTAGGGATGTTACCCATGACTGAAGTGGTATTTAAAGGTGCGGAAGAATTGAAGGAAATATCGATACATCGGGAAGATGTAGTACAACTATTAGATAAACTGAAGAGTAGCAAATCACCTGGGCCAGATGGTATACATCCAAGGGTGTTGAAAGAACTGAAATATGAGATTGCAGACCTGCTATTAGTAATCTCTGAACTATCATTAAAATCATCTCAAATACCTGAAGATTGGAGGATTGCCAATGTAACGCCAATTTTTAAAAAGGGTTCCAGGGGTGATCCGGGAAACTACAGACAGGTGAGCCTGATGTCAGTACCTGTAAAAATGGTAGAAGCCATCATAAAGAATAAAATTACTCAGCATGTAGATAGTCATGGCCTAATGGGAGACAGCCAACATGGCTTTAGAAAAGGAAGATCTTGTCTTACTAATCTGTTATGTTTTTTTGAAAGTATGAATAAACAGGTGGACAAAGGTGAGTCGGTTGATATAGTGTATCTGGACTTTCAGAAAGCCTTTGACAAGGTCCCTCATCAGAGACTTTTGGCAAAACTAAAGAGTCATGGGATAGGAGGCAGTGTACTACTGTGGCTCAAGAACTGGTTAAAAGATAGAAAGCAGAGGGTTGGGCTAAATGGCCAGTTTTCTCAATGGAGAAAGGTGAATAGTGGTGTACCCCAGGGATCTGTGTTGGGTCTGCTGCCTTTTGACATATTCATAAATGACCTGGAAAGTGGAATAACGAGTGAGGTTATCAAATTTGCAGATGACACAAAACTATTTAAAGTTGTTAAAACCCAAGAGGATTGTGGAGAATTGCAAGAGGATCTTGATAAATTGGAAGACTGGGCATCAAAATGGCAGATGAAATTTAATGTGGACAAGTGCAAAGTTATGCACCTAGGGAAGAACAAACCAAACTATGGTTACAAAATGCAAGGTTCCACATTAGGAACCACCACCCAGGAAAAAGATTTAGGCGTCATTGTGGATAACATGTTAAAACCCTCGGCCCAGTGTGCAGCGGCAGCCAAGAGAGCAAATAGAATGCTAGGTATCATAAGGAAAGGAATGGAAAATAAACCAGAAGATATTATAATGCCTCTATATCGTTCCATGGTGAGACCGCACCTTGAATATTGTGTGCAATTATGGTCGCCGTATCTTAAAAAGGATATAGCATTATTAGAAAGGTTCAGAGAAGAGCCACCAAAATGGTAAAGGGGATGGAAGGATACTCCTATGAAGAAAGGCTAAAAAGGTTAGGGCTCTTTAACCTGGAAAAGAGACGGCTGAGGGGGAGATATGATAGAAGTCTATAAATTAATGAACGGAGTGGAACGGGTAAACGTAGATCGATTGTTTACGTTATCAGAATATAGAAAGACTAGGGGACATGCAATGAAGCTACAGGGTAAACTATTTAAAGCTAATAAAAGAAAATATTTTTTCACTCAACGTGTAATCAAACTCTGGAATTTGTTACTGGAGGATGTAGTAAAGGCTGTTAGTGTAGCTGGGTTTAAAAAGGTTTGGACAAGTTCCTGGAGGAAAGGTCCATAAACCATTATTAAGAAGGGACCCAGGATATCAATGCTTGACCCAGTACAAGCATTGCGGAACCTGTGTCTTTTGGGGAAACTGTTAGGTACGGATGACCTAGATTGGCCACTGTTGGAAACAGGATACTGGGCTTGATGGACCTTGGTCTGACCCAGTATGGCATATCTTATGTTCTTATGTCTCCTAGTCTTTCTACATTTTGATGGTGTAAACTATCGATCTATGTTTACTCATTCCACTCCATTCATTTTAGCCTCTCCTCATAGCGGGTATCCATCCATCCCCTTTACCATTTTGGTGGCTCTTCTCTGAACCTTTTCTAATAACGCTATATCCTTTTTAAGATATGGCGACCAGAATTGCACACAATATTCGAGGTGTGGTCACACCATGCAATGATAAAGAGGCATTCTAATATCCTTTGTTTTATTCTCCATCCCTTTCCTTATGATTCCTAGCATTCTATTTGCTTTCTTGGCTGTCACTGCACATTGGGCGGAGGGTTTCAACATGTTACCCACGATGACGCCTAAATCATTTTCCTGGGTGGTGGTTCCTAATGTGGAACCTTGCATCGTGTAAACATAGTTTGGGTTGTCCTTGCTTAGGTGCATAACTTTGCACTTGTCCACATTAAATTCCATCTACCATTTGAACGTCCAGTCTTCCAATTTATTAAGGTCCTCTTACAATTCTTCACAATCTTCTTGGGATTTAACAACTTTGAATAATTTTGTGTCATCTGTAAATTTGATTACCTCACTCATTATTCCCATTTCCAGGTCATTTACGAATATGTTAAAAAGCAGCGGACCCAGCACAGATCCCTGGGGTACTCCACTATTCAACTTTCTCTTTTGAGAAAATTGTCCATTTAGCCCTACCCTCTGCTTTCTATCTTTTAACCAGTTCCTGATCCACAATAGTACACTGCCTCCTATCCCATGACTTCTTAATTTTGCCAAGAGTCTCTCATGAGGGACCTTATCAAAGACTTTCTGAAAATCCAGATACACTACATCAACTGACCCACCTTTGTCTATCTGCTTATTTACACCTTCAAAAACATAAGGCAAGACCTTTCCTGGCTAAAGCTATGTTGGCTGTCTCCCATTAAACCATGACTATCTACATATTCAGAAATTTAGTTTTTAATAATGGTTTCTACCATTTTTCTAGGTATTGATGTCAGGCTCACCGGTCTGTAGTTTCCTGGATCACCCCCGGAACTCTTTTTAAACTTGGCATAACTTTGGCCATCCTCCAATCTTCAGGTATTACTGATGATTTTAATGCTAGTTCACAGATTAGTAGTAATAGGTCTGTAATCTCATATTTCAGTTCTTTCAACATCCTTGGATTTATACCATCTGGTCCAGGTGATTTGCAACTTTTCAATTTATCAAATAGTTGTAACACATCTTCCCAGTTTATTGATATTTCTTTCAATTTTTCTGCTGCATCAGCTTTAAATACCATTTCAGGCATGAGTAACTTCCCTACATCATCTTCGGTAAAGAGCGAAGCAAAGAATTCATTCAGTCTCTCCACTATGGCCTTGTCCCCTCTTAGTGCCACTTTTACCCCTCCATCCTCCAGTGGTCCAGCTGACACGCTTACAGGTTGTTTTGCTATGAATATACTTGAAAACTTTTTTATTATGTGTTTTTGCTTCCACAGCAAGCTTCTTTCAATTTCTTTCTTTGCCTGCCTTATCAATGCCCTGCATCTAGCTTGCCAGTGCTTATGTTGCTTCCAGTTTTCATCATCTGGCTCCTTTTTCTATTTCCTGAAAGATGCCTTTTTGGCTACAACAGCCTCTCTGACCTCACCTTTAAACCATGCTGGCAGTCTTTTGGCCGCCTTTCCACTTTTGTTAACGTGTGGCATATAGCTTGTCTGGGCTTCCAAGATAGTATTTTTAAACAACACCCATGCTTGATGTAAATCTTCAACCTTCACATCTGCTCCATTAAATTTTTTCTTAACTGTTTTCCTCATTTTATCATAGTCTCCCTTTTGAAAGTTAAAAGGTAGTACTGTGGATTTCCTTGCCGTCCTTTCTCCATTTTTTAAATCAAACGCGATCATCCTATGATCACTATTGCCAAGTGGTCCTGATACCCTTCTCTCTTGCACCAGATCTTATGTTCCACTAAGGACTAGATCCAAAATGGCTTCCCCTCTTGTCGTTTCATGAACCAGCTGCTCAAAGAAGTGGTCATTTATTTCATCTAGAAACTTTATCTCCCTAGCATGTCCTGCTGTGGCACTAACTCAGTCAATACTGGGGTAATTGAAATCACCCATTATTATAACTGCACTGTAAATCTTGTTAGTTTACCCTGATTTCTTTGTTCCTTCTGACCCGGCGGTCAATAGTACACCCCCACTGCCATCGCTTTCCCCTTTTTACATGGAATTTCATTCCTTAGAGATTCTACAGTGTATTTTGTTTCTTGCAAAACTTTAATCCTGTGTGACTCAATGCCCTCTCTAACATAGAGCTCAACCTCTCCACCAATTTGACCTACTCTTTTCAATGTGATATGATTTGAACCCAGGTATAAGTATCCCACTGGTTGTCCTCTTTCCACTATGTCTCTGTGATACCAATCATATCTAACTTCTCATTTAGTGCTATATATTCTAGCTCTCCCATCTTAATTTTTAGACTTTTAGCATTTGTATACAAGCATATTAGAGGCTGTATTTTATTCATATTAATTTGGTTACCAGTAGGCCGGGGTAATTTGGAATCTTTGTTTATTTATTTATGCATTTTTTCTATACCGCCTCTTCCAGAGATCAGTGGCGGTTTACAGGTAACAAAAATGTTAATAATAGAGGACTATTATTTTACAGAGAACAATTGTAGAAGATTTTTAACATTTAACTCTTAAACATCAAAACAATTAGAACTGGTGGCAAATTAAATGCCGTACCATATAACTAATTACATTCAAAATTAAAGTTCTGTCTGCTCTGTACTTGAGGGCATTTGGGTTACTTTTGTCTTTATTGGAGCCTCTCTGTTGATATGCCCTAACTTCAATTTTTTGCTAGTATCCTTCAAGGATACATCCTTCCGAACCATGCGTTCTTGGGCGACTGTCGGCTTTTCCCTATTATCTATTTTAAAAGCTGCTCTATCTCTTTTTTAAAGGTTAATGCCAGCAGCCTGGTTCCATCCCTTCAGAAAAGCCCCTCCTTTTCCCAGAATGTTGCCCAGTTCCTAACAAATCCAAAACCCTCATCCTTGCACCATTGTCTCATCCACATATTGAGACTCCTGAGCTCTGCCTGCCTTCTGGATCCTGCATATGGAACAGGAAACATTTCAGAGAATGCTACCGTGGAATTTCTGGATTTCAATCTTCTACTTAAAATCCTAAATTTGGCCTCCAGAATGTACCTACCACGCTTTCCTATGGGAGCAGACTCCTCCCCAGCACTATCTAAGACCTTTGTCGGTGGTGCGTGATGTCTGCTACCTTCACAGGCAATCCTCTCATCCACCAGCCACCCGGCTATCTACATGCCTAATGATGGAATCACCAACTTATAACGGCTGTCCTAACCCTTCTCTCATGGGCACATGTCCTTGGAGAAACCTCTTCGGTGTGAGAGGGTTTTGAATCACCTGGAGGACAGGTCCTAGCTACAGGATCACTTCCTGCCACACCAGGGTGATGCTCTCCTACCAATTCACGGGAGAATCACCTTCAAATCCCTTGTATTAGCATTTAAGGCAATCAAAGGCACCTCATCCCTCTCACTCACGAATCTAATCCACATGGTCCCCCCCAACAGAGCAAGAAGAACATCAGCTGTAAACTTGCTAGCAATACCAAAGGCTTCAACAAAGTCCAACACGAACACCACAAACAGGGCATTCAGTTTTTATGTACCAAAATGCTGGAACACCCTACCCCCTGACATTAGAGCCCATTACCAATCTATATCAGTTCAGGAAGGCTCTCAAAACATACCTTTTCTGCCAATACTTCCCAGACAGCAACTGAACTAGATATCCCCTCCAAGTAATGACCCAATCTAGAAATGCCCTCACACTGCAGTGTAGATAGTTTATGTATATAGTTAACCCAGTTATCCAAGTTTGTACTCCTGTTCAATGTAAAACCTGACAGTTTGTCGTTATGGTCGTTTTGTTATGATGTAAACCGCGCTGATTCTAAATAGCGCGGTATATAAGAAACTGTAATAAATAAATAAATAAATAAATGTGATCTCCTCCATAGCAACAGGGATGCTGCCAGACTGGAGATGGGACTTCAGTACTACATCCCTGTAGGTCTCATCAATGTACCTCTCTGCCTTCCTTATTCCTCAAAGTCTGCTACTCTAGCCTCCATAGATTGGACCTGTTCCCTGAGAACAAAGAGCTTCTTGTATCTAGTGCACACATACGACCCCTTACCAACTGGGAGAAAATCATACATGTGACCCTCAATGCAAAAGACTGGAAAGCCCCCATCTCGCTTCTGAGTTGCTCTCGGTATCTTAGTTTTAAGGTTGTGTTTATGTATTTAAGTTGTTTACTTACATAGATTTGCTGGGGATACTTATACTAATATGTTTAATGGATTTGTTCACCTCTAGATTAATTAATCTCAGGTGCATAATGTATGTTGAGGATAAACAGCTGCACCTGAGAGTGAATATGGGCACATTCTTCCCTTTAAGAGGTTTAAGAGCCTATAAAGCTACGATTATCCTAGGAGTGGGGAGGGAGGGAGGAAAGGAATGAACACCTATTACAAGTTGGCTTGCTTCTAAGGTAAAGGATTACCAATTTCCTGGGTGACTCACGCAGCCCTTGGTTTGATAGGAGAGGCTATTTAAAAGTTCCTTTCTCTGATCTGTCACTTGCCTTTAACACCTATTCAAGGCAACTTCACAGATCTTTTGCCTCCTAACTGGAAGGCCTCTTTGTAAAGGTCACTAGAAACAAGTTTATTTCCTCCTACTCCTGACTATTCTACCTGTATGCTAAGCTATGCTCTGTTTTGATTTAGATAAAAAGCTCTCTAGAAACAACTTTATTTCAGTAACTGTTTACTCTATTTTATTCTATATGTATAAGCTGTACTCTGATTTAAATGTAAAGCTCCCTAGAAACAAATTTCAGAGTCTATTTACTATTAATTTACTTTCTATGCTAACCTATACTCTGCTTTGACTTAAATAGAAAGCTCTCTGGTGGTACTAAGACCTGACTCTAGAATACACAGATCTATCCATTTTAACCCAAAGAATTCCCCTTTTCCCCAAGATTTAGGGGTATGTTTACTAAACAGCGGTTGCGACTTCTGTGCGATATCGTATCTGTAGAGGCTCCGATATTGCACGGAAGCCGCTACCGCAGTTTAGTAAACATACCCCTTAGAATTTATTTCTGAAGATTAATACTCGCAGTTGTAGATCTATTTCCTTGTAGCAGTCTCTTTTGGTTGTCCTTCAAGTACCTGTCAGGTTCCCAAAAGATATACAGATCCTATGCTGTGTATCTCAGGGGTAAGCAGGGGATTTTCCCAGTCCATTTTGGACTTTTTTTCCAGGGACACGTCCAAGCCTCTCTTAATTCCAGCTATACTAACAACTTTTACTACATTTTCCAGCAGTGAATTCCAGAGTTTGATCACACGTTGAGTAAAAAATATTTTCTCTGATTAGCTTTCAAAGTAATTTATTGTAGTTTCATTGCATGTCCCCTAGTCTTTCTACTTTTTGAAGGCATAAACAACCGATCTATGTTTACTCGTTCCACTCCACTCATAATTTTAAAGACCCCTATGATATCTGATTCTGTTTTTCTGCAGAGCACATGGTATAGGCATCAATCCATGACCAGTGACCTCACTTCCTCCGTTTGCTTTCTTAGTATAAATTGTTTATTATATCTGTATTTAATTAGATAATATGCTCCCTATTGTTGTTTAAATTGCACCTGTTAACTTACCTTTCAGCCTTTATTTATTTTTCCATGATTCTACCCAAATGCTGTCTGTCTCCTGATTGGATGGAAAGTTTCTGGAGAAGGGGCAGTCACTTATGTTTATCTGTACAGTGCTGCATACAACTTGTAGCACTATATAAATGTTCAATAGTAGTGGTCGTAGTGGGCCTTTAAACTACATTTGTCACATAATGAAACATGATGCATTGACCTTACAGTGTTGGCAGAGTCGAAGCTGGTAAGCGGAATGCTTATTTTATCCTGTATATCTTGTATGTATGTTCTGTGCTAAAGAACAAAGAATGACAGATTGTAAAGAAAAGGCAGAGACCAGTGCATTGATGGGTGCTGCTGGGAAGGGGGCAGACAGTAACATCGTCTTTGCCTGCCCTAAAGAACTAAATGCTACATCTAGTACTCTGGTGGTCTGGAGCCCCTCATTAGTTACTTTTAGCTTTGACCTCTGAGCTCTTGGCTCACTTGGGTAATGACCATCAGATGCTATACCGTGAAGTTCTATGCAAGAACAATAGAAACTCTGCTTCTGCTCCTTCTATTAACGAAGCAGGTGCAGACCCCTCGTTTCACAGTCTGTAAAGAGCTGTTTTAATGCCGCTTTCCCTTTCTAATGACACTGTAGTGAGATGCTGTAGCAAGTGTGGGGCGGCCACGGCTCTAGATAATGAGTCATGAAAGGTATCAGGCCACATCTGCTCCTTGTGCTGCAGCATTGACGAGAACGACTTTGATCTGAGAAGTGGATGTTTTTATTATTTTCTAAAGAGGGAACCTTTTTCAAACCAATAGATGTTGAGCATCTCCTAGCAACAGCCCAAGATGCGGGTACAGGAAATTGAGTTTCAGTGAGTCTGAAGCATTTACCTGGTGATGGTACAGCAGCGGCTGGAACTCAGGAGCTGCCGGAGAGACAATCGGGCTGTCGCAATTAGAGTACACCACAAGGAAAAGATACCATGTATGAAGATAAAGGTAGGATCAGTGGTAACGTAAAAAAAAAAAAGCACTAGATCGTGGCCAGCAGGGAGATGCACCTTCCAGTTCAGGGTGTTGCAGTAGTGAAAAGGAAACAAGTTCACAAAAGATTCCAGGTCAGTGACCTAGCATGGCGGTAACAAACACTGCATAGGAGCACCTTAGATTGCTGGCCTTCAGCTCTCCTTACCTGTGTGTACTAGTCATGAATGAATGAATTTGCTGATCCTATTAGTCTGCTAGTTCAGAGAGAGAGGTTACCATGCAAGCTGCAGGTGCTACCTTTTTTATTTGACGTATTTTGGATAGATGCCAGTGCATCAGGTTACTGATTACATCAGAAGGTGAGCATTGTTCAGGAGAAGAGCTTTGTCCTCTGCTTCCCATGGAAAGTCCTTCCTTTCTGTAATAGGGAGTATTTGAAGAGCTGCTGTTTCCATTGCCCTGCTGTCTTCTCTTTCTGTGTGCTGTGGGGATCTGATGTGAAATGAACTGTGTGCTTTCTGATAAGCCTAGGAAAGATCAGGTTCATGCCACCCAAGAGCTGTTAATTACAGGAATTCACTGGGACATCTTTTCAGTCAAGGGTTACAATTAGGCTATGTCTCCTTTTAAGTAATTATATCCTTAATTTTATTTTGCAGATGAATGTTATATGCCCTGGGGAAATCAAGAATTATGGTTGCTATAAAGCTTTTGATTTTTTGAAGATAAATGTCCTGGCAAAGTACTATAAACTTATATTTGATAAAATATTTTTCCTGGAAAATGTGCTGTTCCTTTTCTGAGATAGGTACTCAGGTTACGAGTCAGTTTGGTGGTCCTTTCTAGTACTAAGTTAAGGAATGAGTTGAAGGGAGCAAGGAAACATCAAAACCTTGCTCCTTTCTATGCTCATTAAGAGGATAACTTTGTATAAGGCATCTAGGTAAGAAAACAGATGTTCTCCAGGAACAAACAGGCATTAAGCCCTCACTTATAGGTGACTTCGGCACGTGTGGAGCAATTCCCCAGCTTTCAAAGAAAGCCTTTGGGATTGCTGCCACGCATGCGTGGTCCTCTTCCCACCCAAGGGTGCCATCTTGCTCAGTTTCCCTTTTTCTGCGGAGCCCTTCGGACGAATGCCCTTTTCCCTTGGAAAAGGTCTTTCATTGTTGGTCTACTGGCCTTCTGTTTTCCGGTTACACCGGTCCTCTACCCATCCTTCCCCTGCTCTGCCTTTTTAGAGCTGTTAGGGGATGTTTTTTCTTTGCCTTTTTTTGCCAACGGGCTTTGCGCCCTTTTCTTTTCCTAACCGCTGGCCGCGTTGGTCTTCGACCTCGCAGGGGCCATTTTTGCCTCTTTGGCATTCAAAAAATGCGATAGATGCTCTAGGAACATATCGCTTACGGACACTCGCGACTATTGTCTGCGGTGTCTTGGAGCTGATCATGATCCAGAGCTCTGCTCATTCTGTAAGAAAATGTCCTCTAAAGCCTTGCTCAGTTGTAAGCAGAAGTCCAAAGACATTTTCCGAAAGGCCGCCTCAGAATCCCTGATGGCGCCCTTGGTCATCTCTCCGGTGGGGTCCCCCACTTCGGCCCTGCGCTCTCAGTGGCACTCCGACCTGGGGTCCCCTGAGGTAGAGCAGCACAAGAAGGAGAAGGCCTCGAAGTCGGTGTTGGGGGCTCATGACAAGCGCGAGTGCTCACGCACTCTGTCGCTTAGCCCCCTTTAGCATTCCCGAGAGTCTGACAAGGAGCGGCCCCTCAAGGTACCCCACACAGATACGGAGGCCTCCGGTGAAGGCACCCGGTCTCCTGAGGGCCGTCCCTGTGAGGACTCCCTCTCCTCTTCGACCCCCATCCTGGTGACCCCGGGGTTGGCGTCACAGGGCCCCATGCCCACGTGGGAGTCCTGCATGCTGGCGCTGGAATGTAGCGTTTCTGTGTTCAATGCTTCCCAGCAGGTGCTCACAGCCAGCTTCGCTGACTCGCATCCAGAGACCGTGGGTCCCTTGTGTGACACCGAAATCCATCCAGGAAACCCCTGATAGTCGCGGGGCTCAAGC
Organism: Ichthyophis bannanicus; assembly: GCA_033557465.1. Taxonomy (NCBI): domain Eukaryota; kingdom Metazoa; phylum Chordata; class Amphibia; order Gymnophiona; family Ichthyophiidae; genus Ichthyophis; species Ichthyophis bannanicus. Next base: position 16,687,897 of record CM066042.1, read on the forward strand.
CTCATGAGGGTCCTCGACTTCGGTCTCGCTTGCTCTCCCGTTCCTTGAGGGTAAGAACTTCCAGGGCCTCCGACTCCAAACAGGCCCCGGCCATTGGACAGGGCGACCTGCCCGACTCAGACTCCTCGACTGAGTTCTTGGATTGGGAGTCTGGGGACACCTCCCCGGAAACACATACTCATCGGGACCTTCCGTCGGACTCCTCCCCACCTGCGTTGCTCACCATCCGAGGGCACTTCTTTTCTGTGTTCGTCCGGGATATGGCATGGGCTCTTAACCTGGCTACCCAGGCCGAGGATGACCCTCGAGCTGAAGAACTCGACATTCTTCAGTACGCATCCCCGCCTAGGGAGTCTCTCGCTGTTCCAGTCCCTCCCATTCTGTCCCAGCTGCTGCTCCGCATGTGGAAGGCACCCGCCTCGGTCCCCATCATGAGTAAGTGCCTTGACGCTATGCACAAGGTACAACGTGGTCCTGGGTTCAGAAAGACCCAACTTCCCCCACACCTCCATGGTGATGGAGTCGGCCATGAGGAAACAGAACAGCCAGAAATCACACTCCTGTCCCTCCGGGTCGAGAGCCCTTGACGCCCTGGGCCTCAAGGCCTACCAAGGCTCTATGTATCTTGTCGCATTCAAGCATACATTTTTAAAGCAAGGTTACTTTCTTTTTGGTGCTTTAGTGGGACTTTCCTTGAGCACAGTAGGTGGTTGAACTCCAGTAACCTCTTCAGCTTTGGGAACTGCTAACATCTAATCAGGTGTTAGTTCCCTCCCTTCCCACCCTGACTCCCACCCACCCCTAGCGAGTAGTCTTGCTTTATAGGGCACCTCCCCATTTGACAAAGCACAGAGAATTGGACCAGCACATTTTGAATATAATTAAGGAGATTTAACTGCTTTTTCTCTGAAAGGACAGCTGGGAAACCGGCTGGTACTTGGTAGATCTCTCTCTTTTGCTTTAACAGATACCTAAGCTCCACGAACAGAACAATGGCTGGGAAAAATCGTATTGCTAAAACTGTTGCCCCCATTACAGCTTCTGCCTCGGTCCAGACAGAGGTCCTAATTCCAGTTGAAGGACCGGTTCCATGTGCAGGGTGCCTGTATGCTGAAGCTCTGAGGAAACAAGTGGAGAAACTCAGAGAGGAAGTGGCGAGGCTGAGGAACATTCAAGACAGTGAGAAGTACATTGATGAGATGCTTCTTGCAGCAACCAAGCTCTCCAGCACAGGAGAAGATGGGTGCCAACAAGTCACCAGGGCCTGCAAAATCACCAATCCAACTTCTCCAGCCCTTGAATTGAAGAACCATTATGCAGCCCTGGAAGTGGAGGAGGTGAAAGCATCCCTGGAAAGGGAAGAACCAGAGCTCAAGTACCCCAAAGTTGCAGAATCAGTGACCACAAGGAAATGAAGGGTAGTGGTGGTTGGAGACTCTCTTCTGAGGGTTACTGAGGCGTCCATCTGCCGACCAGACTTGATGTCCAGAGAGGTATGCTGTCTGCCTGGTGCCAAAATCCAAGATGTTACGGAGAGTTTGCCGAGACTCATCAAGCCCACTGGCTATTACCCAATGTTGCTAATCCATGTTGGAACAAATGATACTGCCAGGTATACCTCAGAACGTATCAAAAGTGACTTCATGGCTCTGGGACAGAGGGTGAAGCAGTTAGGTGCACAGGTGGTGTTCTCTTCAATCCTCCTTGTTGAGGGTAAAGGCCAATGCAGAGAGGCTTGCATCCTGGAGATGAATGCATGGCTGCGTAGATGGTGTCATTGAGAGTGTTTTGGTTTCCTAGACCATGGGATGCTGTTCCAAGGATTGCAGAGCAGAGATGGCATCCATCTGTCCAAGAAAGGTCAATGCGTCTTCAGTAGTAGACTGGCTAATCTACTGAAGAGGGCTTTAAACTAGATTCGTTGGGGATGGGTGAAGAAAGCCCCCAGGTAAGTGAAAACCCCCAGGTAGGTGATACATTAAATAAATTTATGGAAATGGGTAACGGGGTAACATATACAAAGCAGTGTGTATAAATGCCCATAGCATGGGGAAATAAGATCCCTGATGTTGAAGCTTTGGTGGGAGTGGCTGACTTGGACTTAGTGGCAGTTACAGAAACATGGTTCACAGAAAACCATGATTGGGATGTAACTATACCTGGCTATACTTTATTCAGAAAGGACAGGGGAGGAGGAGTGGCACTATATGTAAAAACTACTATTAAAGCTTTGGAATTACAGAGCTTAAAAGGGAGAGGGGGGAGGCATTGTGGGTTAAACTAGAAAGAGGGAAAGAAAAATCTATTTACATTGGTGTGATATACAGACCTCCCTCACAAGAGGAAGAGGTGGACAGAGAGTTAATTGAAGACATGCGCAGCATTGCTAGGAAAGGGAAAGTGCTACTGATAGGAGATTTCAATATGCCAGATGTTGATTGGCACATTCCTGCTGCAGTATCATCTAGAAGTAAGGAGATCCTGGATTCTCTACAGGGAGAACTATTCAGGCAATTGGTAACAGACATAAGAACATAAGATATGCCATACTGGGTCAGACTGAGGACCATCAAGCCCAGTATCCTGTTTCCAACAGTGGCCAATCTAGGTCATACGCGGTCCAACGAAGGGCAAGATATCACGTGAAGAAGGCACACAGTCCAAAACGTGATAAGGTGGAAAAACACTTTATTTCAAATTCTCAGACCTAGCTAGGTCTGAGAATTTGAAATAAAGTGTTTTTCCACCTTATCACGTTTTGGACTGTGTGCAATCTAGGTCATACGTACCTAGCAGTATCCCCAAAAGACACAGGTTCCACAATGCTTGTACTGGGTCAAGCATTGATTATCCTGGGTCCCTTTTTAATAATGGTTTATGGACCTTTCTTCCAGGAACTTGTCCAAACCTTTTTTAAACCCAGCTACACTAACAGCTCTTACTACATCCTCTGGTAACAAATTCCAGAGTTTGATTACATGTTGAGTGAAAAAATATTTTCTCTTATTTGTCTTAAATAGTTTACCCTGTAGCTTCATTACATGTCCCCTAGTCTTTCTATATTCTGATAGCGTAAACAATCGATCTACGTTTACCCGTTCCACTCCATTCATTAATTTATAGACCTCTATCATATCTCCCCTCAGCCGTCTCTTTTCCAGGTTGAAGAGCCCTAACCTTTGTAGCCTCTCTTCATAGGAGTAGCCTTCCATCCCCTTTACCATTTTGGTGGCTCTTCTCTGTACTTTTTCTAATAACGCTATATCCTTTTTAAGATATGGCGACCAGAATTGCACACAATATTCAAGGTGCGGTCGTACCATGAAATGATACAGAGGCATTATATGTGATGAAGCAGAGGCCAATGAACCTATGGAGATAGGAAAAATCACTGATGCATTTAAAGAAAGTGACAGACCTAAAGTGCATTTACTGCAAAGTGCAGCCAGAGGGAGCAAGCACGAAGAATCAGAGGGTAGGCTGACACACCCAAGCTTGGATGATGCAATAACTAACTCAAGCGATAATCAGACACACCTGGTCAGGGTGAGAAAAACCCTAACTGAGAAAGCACAGTTACTTACCTGTAACAGGTGATCTCTGGGAACAGCAGGAATTAATCCTCACTTATGGGTACGTCGGAACCGACGGAGCCCACGCGGGAAAGCTCCCCAGCTTCCCAGAAAGGAAGCTTTTGGGGCCTCCCACTGCACATGCGCGCTGCCTTCCCGCCTTCCTGACCAGCTCTCCTCAGTTCTAGTTTATAGCTGAGACAATAGAGAGAGGAAAGGAAGATAGATAGAAGATACAACTCCTAGGGGAGGTGGGTGGGTTGTGAGGACTAATTCCTGCTGTTCCCAGAGATCACCTGTTACAGGTAAGTAACTGTGCTATCTCCAGGAACAAGCAGGAATAAGTCCTCACTTATGGGGACTCCCTAGCTAAGATGCCTGGGAGATCCCCTCCCAAGGGTTCACCATCTTTGTATGGATCTCAGGCATCCATCCAGGGAAGGTGGGCAGGAGTTGTTCAAGTATGGAACAGGTGTTTGAGGACATCCTGACCAAACAAGGCATCCCGGCGGGAGTCCTTGTCCAAACAGTAATGGGCTGTGAAGGTATGAACCGAGGCCCAGGTGGCTGCTCGACAGATCTGATCTATGGATACAGAGTGAAGATGAGCCATAGAAGTGGCCATGGCTCTCACATTGTGAGCTGTGACATGGCCTTCCAGAGAAATGTTTTTACTCTGGTAAGCAAAGGAAATACACTGAGCAAGCCAATTGGAAAGTGTACGTTTGGAGACTGGAAGTCCCAAATGAGAAGGATCAAAAGCCACAAAAAGTTGGGAAGACTTTCGATGTGGTTGAGTCCTGTTGAGGTAAAAGGCGAGAGCTCTTTTACAATCTAGAGTATGAAGGTTCCTCTCTGCACTGGATGCATGAGGAGCCGGGAAAAAGACAGGTAGATATACCTCTTGATTAAGATGAAAAGGCGAGACCACTTTGGGCATAAAGTGGGGATTCGTCCTAAGGACCACCTTATCATGATGAAACCTGGTATAAGGTGGATGAGCCACTAAGGCCTGTAGTTCACTGATGCGGCGAGCCAAAGTGACTGCAATAAGGAAAAGGACCTTCCAGGAAAGAAATTTCAAGGAGGTAGAAACCAACGGTTCAAAAGGTGGCTTCATAAGCTGACCTAGAACTAGGTTCAAATCCCATGCTACCGGAGGAGGCCGGATGGGAGGTTTAGTTAGAGTCAGGCCTCTCATGAATCTTGCAATAAGAGGATGAGAGGAGACAGGTTGTCCATTTATAGGTTTTAAAGATGCTGCAATAGCACTCAAATGGACTCGTACTGAATTCGTCTTAAGGCCTGCATTGGAAAGATGCAGGAGATAGTCTAATAGAGAATTCAAAGGAAGTGCTAGAGGGTCAAGACCCTGTTGAGCACACCAAATGGAAAAGCGTTTCCATTTGAAAGCATAGGAACGCCTCGTGGAGGGTTTCCTAGAGGCATGAAGGATATCTTTCACTGGTTGAGAAAGATTGAAGTCATGAAGGCTTAGGCCTTCAGTAACCAAGCTCTGAGGTGTAGGGACTTGGGGTTTGGGTGCCACAAAGTCCCCTCCTCCTGAGACAGAAGGTCTGGCACAGCTCCCAGGTCCAGGGAGGGTCCCTGGGAGAGATGCAGAAGTAGAGGGAACCACCACACTTGGCATGGCCAGCGTGGAGCTATGAGGATCATCGATCCGTGATCCCTCTGGAGTTTGAACAGAATCTTGGGAATCAAAGGAATGGGTGGAAAGGCATATAGGAATTCCTGACCCCAATGTAGGAGAAAGGCGTCGTTGGCCTGAGCTCTCTGACACGGAGTCCTGGAACAGAACCGGGGAAGTTTGGCATTCCACGGACTTGCAAAGAGGTCTATGTCCGGGGTTCCCCATTCCTGAAAGATTCTGCGTATCTGGTCCATATGCAAGGACCATTCGTGTGGAAGCAGAACTCGACTGAGTCTGTCTGCCCGAGAGTTTTGAACCCCTGGAAGATACACTGCCAGAAGATGAATTTGATGCTCTCTGGCGAAGGCCCATAATCTGAGAGCTTCGTTGCAAAGCGACAGAGAGCCTGTCCCTCCTTGTTTGTTTTTGTAGAACATGGCCACCTGATTGTCTGTATGGACTAGGACGGTCAGGCTGACAAGGAGGGTATGGAAGACTTTGAGGGCAAAGAAGATTGCTCGCAGTTCCAGGAGGTTGATGTGAAGGGTGGTCTCTTGTGGAGACCAACCAAGCACCCTGAGTGGAGAGGTGTTGAAGATGGGCTCCCCACCCTGTTTGGGAGGCATCTGTTGTGAGGGTTGCTTGGGGCAACAAAGGTTGGAAGGGGATCCCCAACAACAGATTCTTGGTGGACATCCACCATTGGAGGGACCAAAACAGACGCTTTGAGGTGAGTATTTGGTCGGAGAGCGCTCCTGATGCTTGAGTTCACTGGGAGGCCAAGGTCCATTGAGCTGCTCTCATATGAAGATGAGCGTAGGGCACCACGTGTACCGTGGAGGCCATGTGGCCCAGAAGTCGAAGCATTTCTCTGGCTGTCAAGTGACTTCTGGACTGAGCTTGGGAGGCCAAGCACACCAGACGTTGGCCCCGGACTTGAGGTAGGTAGGCCCTTGCAGTGGTGGTGTCCAACTGGGCCCCTATGAATTCCAGAGACTGAGTAGGGATAAGTTGAGACTTGGAAAGGTTTACCACCAGTCCCAGATACTGCAGAATGTGCCTTGTGCGGTCCAGGGAAATCTGGGCCGCTGACTGAGATGGAGCTCGGATGAGCCAGTCGTCCAGATATGGGAATACAAAAATTCCCAGACCTCTTAGAAATGCGGCAACAACTGCCATGCATTTGGTGAACACTCTTGGAGCAGAGGCTAGACCGAAGGGAAGTACTCTGTACTGGAAATGTTTTCCCTGAAACAGAAATCTTAGATATTTTCTGTGGGATGGGTGGATGAGTATATGTGTGTACGCATCCTTGAGATCTAGAGAACAAAGCCAATCCTGACTCTGAAGGTATGGAAGGAGAATGCCTAGAGAAAGCATTTTGAATTTCTCCTTGTACAGAAATTTGTTCAATTCTCTCAGATCTAGGATAGGTCTGAAACCCCCTGTCTTCTTTGGTATGAGAAAATAAGGGGAGTAGAATCCTGTCCCTTGTTGAAGAAGAGGAACCTCTTCTATTGCCCCTTGGGCAAGGAGAGAAGAGACTTCCTGACCCAACAGGTCCAGGAGAGATGGGGGAGAATTGAAGTGCCTCACCATGGTATATGGAGGAAGGTTGGAAAAATGAAGTTTGTAGCCCTCTCTGATGATAGAGAGGGTCCATTGCTCTGATGTAATTTGCCCCCATCTGGGAGCAAAGTGAGCTAACCTTCCGGGAATGGTGAGGGGCTCTGGTTGTTCTAGAGCCAGAAAGGTTAAGTTCTCTAGGGGCAAGTCAAAACCCCTGAGGGGGTTGAGCCTGCTGAGGAGTGGCAGACACTGCAGGCTTTGACCTTGCCTGTTTAGGCTGCTGACGTTTAGCAGCAAAGCGAGGCTGAGAAGATTGTTGGCCAGTATTTGTGGAAAATCTGGCCTTCTTGTAGTAAGGCCTCTTGAAAGACTTTTTCTTGGCAGGAGTAGTGGTAGACTTAGAAAGTCTATCTAAGGTAGCATTTTCTGCGTCCATTTGAGTGGCTTTAATTTGCCAGTCTTTACCAAATAAGTTCTCACCTGTACAGGGCAGATTCCGTAAGCCATCTAGGACCCAGGGTTCTAGGTCAGAGGCCTGGAGCCAAGCAAGTCGTCGGGCTGCAATGGCAATGCCTGAAGCTCTACCGGCACCCTCAAAGGAATCAAAGGCTGCTCTGTTGGAGAACTTAGAAACATCTAGAAGCTGTTTCACTAAAGAAATGAACTCCTCCTTTCTATCTTCAGGGATAAAGGGGGCAAAATGCTTTACCTTTAGGGCAAGTTCCCTTAGAAACATGCCCATATACAGACTGTATGAATTAATCCTGGCTATAAGCATACTAGCCTGGAAGATTTTCCTACCAAAAGAGTCTAGGGTCTTACATTCTCGCCCTGGAGGGGTAGAAGAGTGCCTTTTGGTACTCTTAATCTTTTTCAGTGCAGACTTCACCACAATGGAATGGTGAGGCAGCTGAGTTTTTTGAAAACCAGGAGAAGGAGGGACCCGGTACATGGTGTCCAACCTACGAGAATGAGGAGACAATGTTAGAGGAGCCTCTCATAAGTCCATCAAGTGTTCTTGAAGGATTTCATGGATAGGCAGGGTAACTGCCTCTTTAGGAACCTTAGGGTATCCTAAAATATCCAATTTCTTTGATCTAGGTTCTTTCTCAGAGGATGTAGTAATAGAAAGTTCTTTAGCTACTTCTATAATGAAGTCTTGAAAGGACAAATCCTCTGGTGGAGACATTCTCCTCTTTGGAGAAGAGGGCTCTTCAGGAAGAACAAGAGAGAGCTCATCAGAGTCATCAGAGGAGTCAAAATCCTCAGAGGAATCAGAGTATCCTCTATTCGCTTCCAACGCACGATACACATACCAGTCGGTATCGACATCGGGCGTACCGGGCATGGGATCGATATCGGGTGAAAACCCGGATCCGGCATGCACCGATCTGCGTTTGGAAGACGATGGCCTCGGTTCCGGTATGGAAGCCAATACCGGAACTGGACCCGGAACCGCTGGATGCGGTACCGAGGGCGTCGCAGCCTTAATGAAAGCCAGGATGGCCTGCTGCATGGTCTGAACAGTATTGTCCATAGACGCCACTGCTGCCTGGATGTCGGTACCGGCATGGGCCGGTACCCCAGAGCAGTCTAACAGGTGATCGGTCGAGGCCGTGCCATCGATGTCAACCTGTAACCCCATAGATGGTGCTTTGGAAGCCAGAGCTTCCCGCCGGGGTTGTTTGGCTGGGGCATGGTCCTCAGATTCAAAATTGAGAGCCTCTCGATGCTTTGAAGGAGATTTGCTCTTTGAGGACCTGCCCGAAGAAGGTTTGGTTACCTGAGATCCATCCGGAGAGGAAGACCTGGATGACTGTGATGCTGGATTATCTGAAGCAAACAGCACATGGAATTTGTTGGCCCGGTTCTGCAAACCACGTTTAGACATCTGGGAGCAGGATGGGCAGTCCGGAATGGAGTGGTCAGGCCCCAAACATTTAAGACACCAGTCATGGGTGTCTGTAACAGAAATAACAGCACTACACTTGGTACACTTCTTGAAACCAGGAGCTGGTTTCTCCATGAGGAGATTTTGTGTAGGCCTGAGGCCTAACAGAAGTCACCAAGTTGTGCTAAAAAATAAAAGCTTTTTTTTTTTTTTTTTTAAGAAAGAAAAGAAAAGAGAGACCGGCGGTACCGGTTTCGGTTTGGGGAAGGCAGGTACGCGGTCTAAAAAAAGAAACTAAAATAACAATTTCTTCAGCGGTGACAGGAACACGACCTGCTGGCTCCGCGGAAAAAGAGAAACTGAGGAGAGCTGGTCAGGAAGGCGGGAAGGCAGCGCGCATGTGCAGTGGGAGGCCCCAAAAGCTTCCTTTCTGGGAAGCTGGGGAGCTTTCCCGCGCAGGCTCCGTCGGTTCCGACGTACCCATAAGTGAGGACTTATTCCTGCTTGTTCTTGGAGATGCAGCTTTATAAGCATGGCTTAGACAGGACAGAAGGAGCAGCAGCAGACACAGAAGTGAGAGGAAGGAGACGGCTCAGAGGAGAGAAGGAGAGGCAGTTGGATTTGCGGTCCTTACAGAGAAGGAACAAGTTCTAAGAGAAACAGTTCCACGGTGAAAAGCTCCAGGGAGAAGTCTTCAAGGAAGACAGAGAAAGGAGAGGAACCTGGAAAGTGCCTGGTAAAGAAAGTACCAGAGAAGCACAGCTCAGAGAGCAGAGGTACCGGCATACTTCCTTTCCTGACCGTGAGCTACAAGGAGTTCAGAGGTGGGTGCACAAGACTCAGCCCAGGAGTCTGAGAAACACAACACTGAACTGGGAACTGTGGCCAAGTCCTAGAAAGGCATGGAAGCCAGAGACAAGACTACAGGTCACTTCAATAGAGCAAAATAACTGTTAAGCTGTAAGTATAGAATATTGCTCCAATATTATCACTAGAACTGCAATTTAATGCGTGTTCCCATTCATTCATTTATTTATTTATTTAATTTTCTTATACCGCGCTATTTGTCATCAGTGTGGTTTACATTGAAACAATACAACAATTGGTCAGATATAACAGACCTATTACAAGTAACAGGAAAATTAACATGGAAGTAAACGGGGAATTAACATGGAAGTAAACGGGGAATTAACATGGAAGTAAACATTCAATACTCAATTTAATCTGTGATTTAAAGCAACGTGTCTCAGACATCGACCAAATGCTCTATTTTGCATCAATGACCAATATTGTTGCTAACCTTAATCGGCTTATGACGTGAAAAGGTAAAGGATATGTTCTTATCTTAAATATGCCCAACGCCAGTCTCAGCGCTGCTACGTTTCACTGCCAAGCTGTTTCATCAGGGGTTTGATTTCTCGAACACATCCTCGATCTACTACTTCAAAGCTCTTCTCAAAATTTTTTCTTGTATTTAGCGCTGTATAAAGGGAATCATATGCCAGTTCTCCGTTATCTAAATTAAATACTAATTTCCATATCAGTTATGCAACAATGTATCCAAAAGAATTTTACTGTGAACTTCACTTCAGATTTCTTACAACTTCAAACCGTTGATGCTTTCAACGCCGCGCATGCAAACTGCCTTCGGGGTGGGCCTTATATCGAGTTCAAACGTCCCGCTGTTAAATGTGATGATCCGGAACTAAACTAAATGATTGATCTCTCGATTTACCCATCGGAGGGTAAATCGAGAGATCAATCATTGATAATAAAAGAACAAAGATGGATCTTTACCTTACAGACAGTGAGACCAGGGGGGCTTAACACACAAATAGATTGGAACCTATGCGTTTAGCTCCGGATCATCATCAATGTTCCCTGTAAAATAGTTATCTCCAAGTTAGAATGCCCTTTTCAATGTAATTTCAGTTTGTTCAATGTAAACCGCACTGATGCAGAATAGCGCGGTATATAAGAGAATGTAAATAAATAAACAAAATAAATAAAATATTCTATACTTACAGCTCAATGGAAGCCTGAGAGCCATAGGTGCAGTAAACACAGCTGGAGAAAGGTTTGGGAACCTGGACAAAAAGTACTAACTAAAAGTCCTGTTACCTGTTTTCCAGACCAGGTAGAGCCAGGCTGGAGAGTTTTAGAGAGAAACTCTGAAGTTAAGCCAGAATTACATGAGGAAAGCTCAGGGCCAGCAGATATATAGTCAGAACAGGAGGAGATGCAAATAGACCCTGCTGAACCCAATTCATTGCTACTTGACTGTCTCATGGATTGTACACTTTGTCTAGCCGGGAGTTTGGAATCCTTGGCAGAAGTATAGCTCACAGGATATACGTTAAAATACAGTTTTGATAAGCTAAAAGAAGAAGCTTGTTTTTGTTAGCATGAACTGGTTTGTTCTAACACCTGCATAGCTAACAAGACTGTGAAGCACGTCTAACTTTTGAATTCTGTAAATACCTTTTTGAAAATCCTGAATAAGGTGAGAATCCTGTTTCCTTCGTTGAACCTTTGTTTGTGCATTATGGGAATAAACCTTATCCTTTACCTTAGACATGGCTTTCACAACTAATTATTTCAAGAAAGGGACTACTAGTACCAGCATGCATCTGGGCTAAGAAAAGTTTCACCCTTTGATGAAAACAATAATGTCCACCCTGACCCTTTAAGCACGTGGCTCGAGGGCTGGGGTTGTGACATATAATATCCTCTGTTTTGTTCTCCATTCCTTTTCTTATGATACCTAGCATTCTATTTGCTTTCTTGGCCGCCGCTGCACACTGGGCGGAGGGTTTTTAACATGTTATCCACGAGGACTCCTAAATCTTTTTTCCTGGGTGGTGGTTCCCAATGTGGAACCTTGCATCGTGTAACCATAGTGTGGGTTGTTCTTTCCTTGGTGCATAACTTTGCACTTGTCCACATTAAATTTCATCTGCCATTTGGGTGCCCAGTCTTCCAATTTATCCAGATCCTCCTGCAGTTTTCCACAATCCTCTTGGGTTTTAACAACTTTAAACAGTTTTGTATCGTCTGCAAATTTGATAACCTCACTAGTTATTCCCTTTTCTAGGTCATTTATGAATATGTCAAAAAGTAGCGGACCCAGTACAGATCCCTGGGGTACTCCACTATTCACCTTTTTGCATTGGGAATATTGGCCATTTAGCCCTACCCTCTGCTTTCTATCTTTTAACCAGTTCCCGACCCCACACGTGAAGGGGCCATACTGGACTTGGTGCTTACCAATGGTGAAAGTGTTTCTGATGTTGTAGTGGGAGATCATTTTGCATCCAGTGATCACCAGATGGAGTGGTTCAGTATTAGGACTAGGGCTGTTAGAATCCATTCAAAGGCGAGGATCTTAGCCTTTAGGAAGACTATCTTTGCCAAGATGGGCCAATACCTCAGGGAGTCGTTAGTTGGCTGGGAAAAGCTGAGGGATGTAGAAAAACAGTGGGAAAAACTGAAAGGGGATATTTTAAAGGCAACCAACCTTTTTGTTAAAATGGTAAATAAAGGTAAAAGGAAAAGGAGACCGCTATGGTTTTTTAAATCAGTAGCTGAAAAAGTGAAGAAAAAGAGGGAGGCCTTCATGAAATACAAGAGATCACTGAGAGAGGAAGACAGGCATCTGTATTTGGAAAAACTTAGAGAAGCTAGCAAAGTAGTCAAGAAGGCAAAGATTCAAAAGGAGGAGGAAATAGCCAATGCAATAAAATGAGGGGATAAAACATTTTTCAGATATATTAGTGAGAAGAGGAAGGGCAAGAGTGGTATTGTCAGACTCAAGGGTGCCGGGGAGGAATATGTAAAAGCTGCTAAGGATAAAGCGGAATTGCTTAACAAATATTTTTGTTCTGTGTTCACAGATGAAGAACCAGGAGCAGGACCTCAGAAAACACCCACAAATAGGAACAGAAGCAAAGGACATCTTGAACAATTTTCAAAAGACTGTGTTCGTGAGAAACTATCTCAACTTAAAGTAGACAAAGGGATGGGACCGGATGTGATACACCCGAGAATACTGAGGGAACTTGGGGACATTCTAGCAGCTCCACTGACTGACCTTTTCAATGCCTCGGAGTCGGGAGTGGTGCCAAAGGACTGGAGAGAGGCTCATGTGGTGCCTTTACACAAAAGCGGAAGTAAGGATGTGGTTGAAAACTACAGGCTGGTTAGTTTAACTTCGGTGGTGAGTAAATTATTGGAAACGCTGCTGAAAGAGAAAATAGTGAGGTTTCTGGAGTCCAGCGGACTACAGGATCCGAGGCAGCATGGATTCACCAGAGGCAGGTCTTGTCAGACAAATCTGATTGATTTCTTTGACTGGGTGACCAGGGAGTTGGACTGAGGGAGAGCCCTAGATGTGGTGTATTTAGATTTCAGTAAAGCCTTTGACACTGTTCCTCACAGGCGACTTATAAACAAACTGAGCACCCTACAGATGGACCCTAAAGTTACTGCTTGGGTTAGAAATTGGTTGGGTGGGAGGCGACAAAAAGTACAAGTAAATGGAGCTCACTCTGAGGAGAAGGATGTTATCAATAGTGTGCCCCAGGGATCTGTCCTTGGTCCGATTCTTTTTAACATCTTTGTTAGTGATATAGCGGAAGGGCTTTCAGGTAAGGTTTGCCTCTTTGCGGATGATACCAAAATCTGCAATAGAGTAGACACCCAGGAAGGGATAGATAACATGAGGAGGGATCTAGCTAAGCTTGAAGAATGGTCTAGAATTTGGCAGCTGGGATTTAATGTTAAAAAATGTAAGGGCATGCATTTGGGCTGCAGCAATCCAAGGGAGCAATATAGTATAGGGGGTAAAGTATTTTTTGTCCACTATAGAAGAGCGGGACCCTAGGCGTGGTTGTGTCTGATGATCTTAAAGTAGCTAAACAGGTAGAGAAGGCGACTGCAAAAGCTAGAAGGATGCTTGGGTGCATACGGAGAGGAATGGCTAGCAGAAAAAAGGAGGTGATAATGCCTCTGTGTAAGTCTTTGGTGCGACCACATTTGGAGTATAGTGTGCAATTTTGGAGACCTCACCTTCAAAAGGATGTGAACAGGATGGAGTCGGTGCAGAGGGTGGCTACTAAAATGATCAGTGGTCTTCATTATAAAGCATATGAGGACAGACTGAAGGATCTTAATATGTACACCTTAGAGGAAAGGCGGGATAGAGGTGATATGATTGAGATGTTTAAATACCTCCGTGGCATAAATGTTCAGGGAGAGAGCCTCTTTCAATTGAAAGCAAGTTCTGCTACGAGGGGACATGGGATGAGGGTGAAGGGAGATAGATTCAGGAGTGATATGTGGAAATATTTCTTTACGGAAAGAGTAGTGGATCCGTGGAATAGTTTCCTAGTGGAGGTGGTAGAGATGAGGACAGTAACTGAATTCAAAAAAGCATGGGACAAACACAGAGGATCTCTAAAGGTAAAAAGGGGACTGTTGTAGTTTTTATGGAAGGACAGACTAGATAGGCCATGTGGTCTCTTTCTCTCATCATATTTCTATGTTTCTATACCAACTATACATGGGCATGTTCATGTGCGACTTAGCCAAGGAACTCAGAGGTTTCTCCACGGGCCTCGAGGGCGAGCCCCTCAATAGGTTCAGTGCTCTATTGAAGTCCATCGCAGACTGCTCGAAATGCCTCTCCCGAGCCGCCTACGATGGATTCGAGTCATTGGCTCGGGTGGCGGCCGCAGGCATCGGGGCCCGCCGCCAGGCATCTTTATCTTTATCTTTATTTAAAATTTAATATACCGCTTAAACCAAATTGGCATACAGCGGTTCACAATAAAAACAAAACGGAGCTACTGGGAAGGAAACAGAAAGGAACGCCATTTAAGTAGAGTAAAGGACAGTGCTGAGATAAAATATAGAAAAAGTAAAGGAGAGATTAAAAAAAAAAAAAAAAAAAACCAGACAAACAATCATACAGTCACAGGGGGAGGGGGGAAAGGGAGGTCAAAAGCTGTGCAGAAAAGGTAGGTCTTGAGACAGGCTTTGAAAGCAGAGAAGGAAGATTCCAATCGTAGCGAAAGTGGCAGTGAATTCCAAAGACGGGGACCAAGGAAAAAGAAGGCAGAAGAGCGTGTGGATTCGAGATGAGCCTGGGAAGGAGGTGGTAGAAAAAGACGGTTTAGATGGAGAGATCGAAGCACTCTGGGAGGACAAGAAAAATGGACCAGATCAGAGAGAGAGAGTGGAATACCTGTGTGCAAAGACCGGTGCACGAAAATCAGAATTTTATACTGAATGCGAAAAGGGACAGGTAACCAGTGTAGACGAAGAAGCAAAGGGGTGACGTGCGCTGATCGAGGAGAGTGAGTCAGAAGACGGGCGGCAGTGTGGTGTACTAATTGAAGACGACGAAGCTGAGTAAGTGGAAGACCGGCTAAAGATGCGTTACAATAGTCCAAACGGGAAACCACCAAAGCAAGAAGAAGTGTAGTCATAGAAGAGGGGGATAGAAAAGGCCGAATTGCTCGAAGTTGGCGTAAAGTGTGAAAAGAACGTTGCACCACGGAAGAGATATGGTCCCTGAAAGTTAATGCATGGCTTCAATCATAAGATTTGGAGTAGTGGGTACAGGAGAAGCTTCTAGATGTCCCCTGCCTTGGTGAGCAGCTCTTAGACAAGCCGTTGGATGATAAGGCTGTGGAGATAGACTGAGTTCGTCACCAGGTCGAGCAGCCTATGATGGCTTCGAGTCTTCAGCCAAGGTGGCTGTCACAGGCATCAGGGTATGATGCCAAGCATAGCTGCACTCATCTGACTTAGAACAATGGGTTCACGACAACTTATTGATGTCCCCTGTATCGGGGAGAACCTCTTCGGGAACCCATGGCAGACAAAGCTGCGGAGATAGAAACTGAGTTCCTAATGAGAACCAGACTCTCGAAGAAGACCTCGGTGCAGCCGTGTAAGAAGGCCCAGGGGAAGAAGCCCTTCTACCCAAGGAAGAAGGAGGAGGTTGGCAATACCTTGCAATTTCAGGCCTTCTCGGCCCCTCAGCAAGGCCAACAGCACAAAGAACAGGGGCATGGCCCCCATAAGCAAAAGACCCCTAAGTCCTAGGCACCGGCCCCGGCCCAGCCTGGGGGGAGCTTTTGACTTCCTGGGCATGACCTCCTCTTCCCCAGGAGGTCCCCTGTGGCCCACAGGGGAGCATCTTGATCTGTTTGCCCACCAGTGGTTCGCCATCACCACTGATACTTGGGTGCTACAAGTGGTCAGGGAGGGCTACCTCCATCACCTACAGCGGGTACTACATTCATACTTCCCAGGAGAGCCCATCAGACCTCTCCTTCACCAGACCCTGCTCCTCACCGAGCTTGCAGGTCTACTCCAGGACAAAGCGGTAGAGCCAATGCTGAAACATTTCTGGGGCACCGGCTTCTACTCCAGGTATTTCCTCATCCCCAAGAGGACAGAGAGCCTTAGGCCCATCCTAGATCTGCGGGAGCTGAACAGGTTTCTGGTAAGGGAGAAGTTCAAGATGCTCTCCCTTGGAACACTGCTGCCATTCCTCCAGCAGGGAGATTGGCTATGCTCCTTAGACCTAAAGGATGCCTACACACACATCCTGATCCATCCCAGCCACAGAAAATACCTCCAGTTCATGGTGGGAGGAGTGCACTACCAATATAGGGTGCTGCCCTTCGGGCTGTCCTCATCACCAAGGGTCTCCACCAAGTGCCTCGTGGAGTCGCAGCCCACTTCCAGCTCCAAGGGGCCTTCATCTTCCCTTACTTGGACAACTGACTTATAAAGGGAGGCACAGCTGCAGAGGTGCACTGTGCCACTGGGTGCACCATCAATGCCTGCAGCATCTGGGTTTCATTATCAACTACCCCCAAGTTCCACCTCACTCCGGCTCAATGCCTGGAGTTTATAGGGGCTCAGCTAGACACCTCGAAGCCAAGGCCTGTCTCCCTCAAGAGAGGTCAGAACATCTCAGGGGGCCAACTGCAGAGGTGCACCAATGCCAGGTGCTACCCACTCTGCTTCTCCTCTGCCTGTTGGGCCACATGGCCTCCATGGTTCACATGACTCCATACGCCTGGCTGCACATGAGAGCGGCCCAGTGGTACCTCTGCTCTCAGTGGACACAAGCCACAGGCAGGTTCTGGGATAGGGTGAGAGTGACCTGCCAGCTGGTGGACTCCCTTGGATGGTGGCAGACCCTTTGTCACCTTCAGGGTGGAATGCCCTTCCAGACTTGGGTGCTACAAGTGGTCAAGAAGGGCTACCTCCTCCATCTACAGCGGGTACTACATTCATACTTCCCAGGAGAGCCCATCAGACTTCTCCTTCACCAGACCCTGCTCCTCACCGAGCTCGCAGGTCTACTCCAGGACACCCACCCCTCAGAGGGTCCCTACCATGGACACCTCCTTACTGGGTTGGGGAGCTCATTGTGAGGGCCTTCAGATGCAAGGCAGCTAGTCTCAGATGGAATCCCAGCAGCAAATCAATCTTCTGGAGCTCCAGGAAATCTTCTGGCTCTCCAAGCCCTCCGCCACTGCCTGCAGCACCAGTTGGTGCTTGTCCAGACCGACAATCAGATCGCATGTAAATCAGGCCATTTCCTTATCGGCTCTGGTGAGCGTGGTTGTGGGCCCTGCCACTCTGCAGCTGTGCCGCCTGGATGTTAAGAGCCCTGTGAAGATATGTGAAAAGGACATTGTCCTTTCGGAGATCAGACCGTCTGTTTGTTCTGTTTGGCGGGCCATACAAAGATGAGGCGGCAGCTAAGGCCTCCATTTCCAGATGGATCAGGGAGGCAATCGCGTTGGCATACATCTTGAAGAGTAAAGCAGTGCTGGCAGGTTTGCTGGCGCATTCCATGAGGGCTCAAGCAGACTTGTGGGCAGAGTATAGTTTAGTTCTGCTGTTGGAGATCTGTAGGGCAGCAACATGGTCGTTGCTGCATGCTGTCTCTGGGCATTATCGCCTGAATGTCCAGGCACCAGGGGACACTCGTTTCAGATCTGCAGTGCTTCAGGCCAGTAGTGCGGTTCCCTCCTGTTAGTTTAACTGCTCTGGTACATCTCAGAGGTGTGGGACTGGACTGGAGGGACGATAAGGAAAGAGAAAATTAGACTTACCTGCTAATTGTTCCTTGAGACACTCCAGTCCAGTCCTGGAAGCTTCCTGAGTGCTTTCTGTGATATTCTGTGCACATCCCGGTCCTGAAGCGGGTTCCCTTGGTGAAGGAAGTGGTCAGGAGGAGCCAAGGAGTGGGGTTTAATTAGGGTTTGGGGGGGCGGACGGGAAGAGCTGTCAGTTGCATGCTCCCCGCTGGTTGGAGTTGCTCGGGCGCTCAACAGGTAGGCCTCCTTATCCTGGAGGGGGAGGACAGGGTATCCTTCCCAGGGAATGGAAGGGGGTACTAGTTTGTTTAGGTGTAGAAGTGTTTGTTGAATGTTTAACTACTTATTTGTTGCTCCTGTGAGTCTGCTTTGTCAATAGCTACTGGGGCTGGTAGGCGGTGCCAGCTGCATAAATACACTGCTGTCATCAAAATGATGTTCACAAACCACCCTAGGTTAAGGTAATAAAATACCGTAAATGCTATAAAAATTACCAAAACAAGAACCCCCAAAAACAAAGAAAATAATTTTTCTAATCTTTTTGTCAGATAAAGTCAAGGAAAGTCCTTATGAATTACTGGCCCCTCCAGATGGCTTCATCCCTTTTATTCAAAAGTATAAACTTCATCAAAAAAACTTAGCTTATTTGTCAGTCAATCTCCAACCAAGCACAACGTGCACGTTTCAGGATCCGCTCCCTTTATCAAGTGCAATCTCCTTCAATTTGTATAAATCGAGCCCCCCCCTTGTGTCTGCTCCCTTCCAGGCCCACCCCCTTGTGTCTGCTCCCTTCCAGGCCCACCCCCTTGTGTCTGCTCCCTTCCCTCCTTCCCCCCCCCCCCCCGTCACCTCACCTCACAGATTCATCCTTTAATCAAATGAAAGCAGCTGCGGGAACAGAGAAATGCTTCAGTTGAGGCAGCAGCAACGGAAGCAGAAGGGCAATGGAAGATGACCTCGGGGCCCCCCCCCCACTCCACCAGTTCCAGGAAGATTGAAGACAGCTACCCAGCAGTTGAAAGCAGGGCCGCGGGAGTGGAGCAATGTTCTTGCGGCTGCTTTCATTTGATTTTCCGGGTCGGTGGTTCTATCATAGGCAGTTTCTAGGGAGCGGCAAATAGTGCTGCCCCCTAGAAACTTCCACCTGAGGCCACC
Organism: Ichthyophis bannanicus; assembly: GCA_033557465.1. Classification (NCBI taxonomy): domain Eukaryota; kingdom Metazoa; phylum Chordata; class Amphibia; order Gymnophiona; family Ichthyophiidae; genus Ichthyophis; species Ichthyophis bannanicus. The sequence goes on from CM066042.1 coordinate 16,706,863, forward strand.
GCCTAATGATAGAACTGCCCCTGTGCGGGCCGCAGAAAACTCTGTGGCGGGCCACATGCGGCCCGCGGGCTGTAAATTGTCCACCCCTGTCTTATGGGGTTTAGGAAGGTGATGAAGTCGTTTCTATTCCCTCAGGGTGGCTGAGCAATTGGTGGTTAGTTTGAGGGTGCTTCTGCTGCTGCTGCTGTGATGTTTATATATTGATCTGTTTGTATTTTTTTTATTATTGTATGTTTTTTTTTGTACGTATGTGTGTTTTTTGTATCCTGCTTTGGGCTTATCATAAGAGCAGGTAAAAAATCCAATAAAATGAAATGAAATGATCTGTCACATCTGGAGGAATTGTTGATGGATAAAAGGTCGCTTAATTTTTTTAAGGATGATGTGGGAGGTTGTGTTGGATTAGACCTTAACATTTGTTAGATTTTTAGGAGGATTGTTTTTATCTTCCCACTTAATTGCTTTATTTCTCTATGTAATTTACTTTTCTCCCCTAGAAATGGACCATGGTAGCCTTACCTTTAGAGTTAGGTTTCCTTTATTTCTTTTTGCTTTTAATTTCTTAATCCTGTCACCTTTTCCTTTATTTCTTTTTGCGTTTCAGTCCTTAATCCTGTTGCCCTTTCCTCCTTTTCTAAGATCACCGAGGAAGAAACAACTTGTCTTCTTTCCTCCTCTAAACTTACTAACTGCTCCTCTGATCCTCCCCATTCATCTACTAAACTCCATCTCCTCCACTGTTGTCCCATCCATCTGTCATATCCTCAATCTATCACATTTTACTGTGACTGTTCCTGCAGCCTTCGAACATGCTGTGGTTACGCTTCTCCTCAAGAAACTATCCCTTGATCCTACCCGTCCTCCTCTAAGTATCGACCCATCTTTCTCCTCCCCTTTATTTCTAAACTACTTGAACGTGCAGTTCACTGCCGCTGTTTTGACTTTCTCTCCTCTCAGTACCTTCTGGATCTGCTGCAATCTGTCTCTCACCCTCTACATTCTACTAAGACTGCTCTTGACAAAGTCTACAATGGCTTGTTCCTTATCGTCCCAGTCCAGTCCAGTCCCGAACATCTGGGTAATGCACCTCTTCCAGCAGCTTGGAGACTGAGCACGTCATCTTTTGATGATAGCAGTACTAATAGAGCGAGCACCGCCCCTTCTGACCAGTACACTCAGTCTCCAAGCAGCTGGAGGTGGTGAGCCAGTAGGCTCAGCTCACTGAGTACAACTAAGGAGCTTAGTTTAGTTAGTTTTAGATTTTTGGAGTATTTTTCTTTTATGTTTCAAGTCTCTAATCAGAGCATTTTGTTTTATTAGTAAAAAAAAAAAGAAAAAAGAAAAGACGATGGATTTGGTTTGAAGGAGGCCCCCCCTCCCCTCCCTTGATCCTGATCAGTGGGGTGGTGAGCAGGTGGTGGTTTGCCCAGGGAAGTGGTGTGCCTGATCCCGTGGTGGGGAGAGGGTAGCGCAGCACATGAGGCGGTGAAAAAAAAAAAAAAGAAGCGGTGTCTTCCCTCGGAGGCTCCCCCAGTGCCGAAGCCTTTACTTCCAGCTGAGTGCGGGGGAGAGAAAAAAGAGCGCTCAGGCACGGCGCGGGACACAGCATTCTCTGGTGGCGGTGCAGTGGGCTCAATCCGGAGAGTTCGCCGGCATTTGGAATGGGGGGAGCACAGTAGGCAACGTGGTGCAGTCTGTGAGAGAACGCTTTCCCGTGCAAACGTGCAGGCGCGTGGGAAAGGTTCGCGGCTGTGCTGCTCTGCCAGGGAACGAGTTAATTTAAATTTAATTTGTTTTGTTTTGTTCTTGATGATCAGGCTTTAGGGGGGCTGTTTGGCTGCGGGCTATTCTGCTGCTCCTTCTTCGCCTTCATCTTGACTGTGAAAAAAAAAAGAAAGAACAAAGGGAAATTAAGAGGACAAATACGAAGAGAGGGTGTACTTGGCTTCTCTCTTCATGCGGTGACTAGATATCATGTGGGCCAAGGTCTTGGTCCCAGTGGGGGCATGCCTGTAAGACCGCAGTGTCTGGTTTGTGGTCCAGGCGAGGCACGGTTTCAGAGGTGGGCATTTGTAGGGGGTGCGCTCAGGAGGCCATTGCGATGGAATAGTCCCTGCAAGAAGGGTTGGAGCAGGTAGGCACTGTTGACCCATCTCTGATCGAGCAGGAGATGGCAGGGCCTGTGCCTTCCTCTCCGGAGCCACCCTCTAGATCCCACGCCATTCCTGGACCTTCCTCCTCGCAGGGGTCGGTGGAAGGGGGGTCTCGGGGTTCTTTTCTTCCGAGTTTGTTCTGCTGCTCCACCAGGCATTCTGTTTGCGCCAGCAGGGGGTGGGGGAATGCCTATGATGGTGGAGCAGAGCAGAAAGAGGCCTATGAGGAGCCGGGTTTGCTGCCGGCGAAGCGCCCTAAGCCCGCAGAGGTGGGGCAGGGGCGGTTTCCGATATCGGAGGGGCTCGAAGGGGAGGATCTCGACACGGAGATGGATGTGGATGAGGAGCTTGAGGAAGGCAAAATCCCCGAGCAAGAAGACCAAGACAGGATAGTCGGGGGTTTTCATAGCGAAGAGTTGTCAGCGCTAATCATGGAGTTGTTGAAGGCGCTAAACATGCCGGTCGGGCCCCCAGCGGAGGACGAGACCTTGGAGGATCCTCTTCTGTGAGCTGTACGAACGACACAGTCCGTCTTTCCCATTCATAGGGTGGTGCGGCAGATGATCCAGGATGAGTGGGACCTGCCAGAGAATGGCCTTTGGGGAGCTAAGATCATGACCCGTCTTTAACCCTTGTCGGATCAGGATAAGGAACTGTTTCAATCTCCAAAAGTGGATGCGGCAGTGTTGGTGGTCACAAAGAAGATGACAATTCCGGTCGAAGAGGCAGTGGCGCTGAAGGATGTGCAAGATAAGAAGCTGCATGCGCTGCTGAAGCAATCATTCAGTGTCAATGCCTTTTCCCTCCAGCCTCCATATGTGGAGCTTGGCTAGCATGTGCCTGCCTCCGTTGGTCTCAGCGAGTGCAGCAAAAAGAGAACCTGGACCAGGCGGGAGAGGCCTCCCAGTTGGAATCTGGGGCGACGTACCTGGCAGATATTTATTATAATCTCATCAGAGGGCTTTCTAAGAGTATGGCCTCGGTGGGGGTGGCTTGCCGTAATTTGTGGCTTTGTAATTGGGTGGCAGATTCCGCTTTCAAGGCCCGACTCGGTAAGCTTCCCTTTAGGGGGAAGTAGGACCTAGAGAAGTTGGTTAAAGACCTGGGGGAGTTTAAGGGCGGCCGACTGCTGGAGGACAAGCAGAAACCGAGTCGGGGTACCGCTGTCCCTTGGACAGCAGCAAACATTTTGGCATTTTCGTCCCGCATGCCAGACTCCTTTCCAGAAAGGTCTTTTTCCTGCAAGGTCTTAGGGATTTCGAGGTTTTCAAGGAGCGGGGTGTGGCTTCATGACAGCCTCGTCCTCTGGTCCTAAGAAAGCCCAATTAAGTGAGGAGGGCCCGGATGGAGGTACAGCTGCTGGGAGAATGGCTGCAGGGCTTTTACCCCGCCTGGGTCCAAATCGCCTCTGATCAGTGGGTACTAGAGGTCAGCTATTACGGACCTAACCCAACTTAGAAAGGCCCTAAAATATCACCTATTCACCAAATACTTCCGGCGTAGTCCCGACAAGAAATTACCCTTATGATGTATATAATGTAGATACTTATTGTATAACTCTTGTTAATTTACCCTGTTATCCAAGTTCCAATCCCTGTTCAAATGTAAATGCATCTCAGTGACCCTGAAATGCATATGTTATGTTTTGATGTAAACCGCACCGATGTCAATAGTGCGGTATAAAAGAAATACTAAATAAAATAAATAAGTAAATAAATCTGAGAGGGCTATGCTCGAGTTTGCTCTTCCGCTGGACAGCTCCTTTGTGCAGTCTCTGTGCAGGACGTGAGCCAAGGCGGTTGCGGTTTGCAGCAACCTGAGGTGTTTGCTGCAGCTCAGGGCCAAGGTGCCGGTGCCTCAAGATCAGTACGGCTGCAGTCGGTACTCCATTTATTTCATGGTGCCAAAGAAAGATGGTGCTTTCCGGCACATTCTCGACCTCAAGCACATAAACTGCTGTCTGCAGGTCCCGCATTTTCGGATGGAGACCTTGCGGTCCATCATTGCGGCGGTCTGCGACGGGGAGTTCCTGACGTGTCTCGACCTCACGGAAGCGTACCTGCACATTCCCATTCAGCCGTAGCATCAGCAGTTCCTCAGATTTGTAGTGCCCATGGGGCATTTTCAGTTCCGGGCTTTGCCCTTTGGCCTCATGACAGTGCCACGCACTTTTACCAAGGTCATGGTGGTGGTAGTGGCAGTGTTATGCAAGGAAGAATTCCTTGTACATCCCTATCTCGATGACTGGCTCACCAGGGCAAAGTCCAGGGTCGAGAGCGCGTGCATTACAGCCCGGGTGGTGCAGTTCTTGCAAAGGCTGGGTTGGGTGGTCAACGTGGCCAAGAGCCACTTGCACCCATCTCAGGTGCTGAAATACCTCTGAGCCCACTTCAACATGCGAGTAGGAAGAGTCTTTTTGCCAGAGCTGAGAGCACGAGAACTTCGGTGCCTGGTGCGGGAGTTCCTGGGGCTTCCAGAGCCCACGGCATGGCACTATCTCCAGCTCCTCGGCAGCATGGTGGCTGCCCTAGATCTGGTACCATGGGTAAGGGTGCACATGTTTTTATTTTATTTATTTAGTATACATTTGTATACCGCTACTTCCAGCGATCAGCAGCGGTTTGATTACAGATTGGAAATTGTCAAATCATGACAGGAAATTTTTGAGGTATAAACACATTGATTAGACAGGAAAGCACAGCACACAGAGAACTATTTTACAGGGAACATGGGCTATGGAGGGTTAAGTGGCTTGCCCAAGACCACAAGGAGCACCTGTGGGACTAGAAACCCCAGTCCTTCCGGCCCAAGGTTGCTGTCCTCTAGTGGGATTTGAACCCCCGACCTTCCGGCCCGAAGTACCTTGCCCCAACCACTAGGCCACTCCTCCACTCCACTCCATGTGGCCTCTCCAGAGGTCTCTGCTCCGACGTTGGTCGAATAAGTGTCCCAGAGGCTCTCCTGCTTGCAGGGGGTCAAGAGGGCCCTCAGATGGTGGCTTACGGCGGGACATCTGGAGAAGGGGATGCCTCTAGAATCCCCGGATTGGGTTCCATTGGTGACTGATGCCAGTCTCTCAGGCTGGGGGGCTCATTGCCAGAGCCACTTTGCGCAGGGGCAGTGGAGTCTGCAGGAGGCTTGTTGGTCCATCAACAGACTGGAGATGCGGGTGGTGTCCCTTGCACTACAGAGCTTCGAGACGAGGTTGCAGGGGGGGGGGGGGGCAATGCGGGTGCTGTTGGACAATGAAACAACAGTAGCCTACATCAACCGGCAGGGAGGCACGGGCAGTGCAGTCCTGGAGGTGGAGGCCGAGTCTCTGATGGACTGGGCGGAGGCTCACCTCTAGGCATTGTTGGCAGCTCATGTAGCAGGAGCTGACAATGTCACGACAGATCTGAGCCAGGTGTGAGTAGACACAGGAGAATTGGTGCTCAATCTGGAGGTGTTCAAGTTGCTGGAATGCTGCTGTGGCGCACCGGTCATGGATTTGATGGCGAGGTTCAAGGGTGTCAAGGCGAGTCAGTTCTTCAGCAGGAAAAAGGAAAGAATGTTAGAAGGCTTGGACGCCCATGTGCAGCAGTGGCCTGCCGAAGGGCTCGTCTGTGTTTCCGCTCATCGGCTGGGTGGTGCAGAGGATAAAGTCCCATCGGGGGATGGGGATTCTCATCGCTCCGGACTGGCCGCGACATCCGTGGTATGCGGATCTGGTAAGGAATCTTGCGGATCGGCTATGGCGTCTCCCAGCGTGAGTGGATCTCTTGTTGCAAGGGCCAGTGCTAATGCCTCTGGTGGATAAATTCTTGCTTGCAGCCTGGCTCTTGAAAGGGTGCGGCTGAGGCGCAAGGACTATTCGGGGCCGGTGATTGCAACATTGTTAAAGTCGAGGAGGAGGTCAACTTCATTGGCCTATATTAGGGTCTGGCACCTGTTTGAGGTGTGGTGTGCAGGCAGGTAAGGCCAGCTTCAGTCTCTGTGCCCATGATTTTGGAGTTCTTGTAGGCCGGTTTTGACAAAGATTTGGCCGCTCGTTGCCGGTGTTGTCTGGAGCAGGGAAGACGGGCTCTTGCCTTCCGCTGTGGTTCTTGGACATATGGTGGGTTCTCTGTCGTTATTTGAAGGGTACTAGAGAGCTCCATAGGTCAGATTTTTTTTTTGTGTTTGGTGGTCCCCACAAGGGGGAAGCGGAGGCTAAGGCGTCTATTTGACTTAAACCCAAGGGGTCTAAGCTTATCCACCCCAGGAGACCAAAACATATCTATGTACGCCTGCTCATTTATGAAAATGTATATATGTATATATGTAATTACTGCCCTTATCCTCAAATGTATATAAGTATTCATGTATATATGTAATTAGTACCCATATCCTCAAACAGAACCCGCTTGTGTGATGTGCCTTCCCTCCGAATCAACGTGTACGCACCCCAAATTTTACTGTACTGATTTGACAGTTCTCCTTATGTAATCAGACCGCTGCTGATCGCTGGAAGTAGCGGTATATAAATGTTTGCCAAATAAATAAATAAATAAAAATAAATTTCTTGATGGATCAGGGAAGCGTTCTCGTAAGCGTATCTCCTCAAGGGTAAGTTGGTGTTGGCAGGGTTACAAGCAGATTCTACCAGAGCGCAGGTGGCATCTTGGGCGGAATAAGGTTTGATTCCGCCAGTGGAGATTTGTAAGGCGGCCACCTGGTCGTCGTTGCATACCTTCGCGAAGCATTACCGTCTGGACGTTCAGTCTGCGGGGGTTGCTTGTTTCGGTTCAGTGGTGCTCTGGGCCGGTGCAGCAGGTCCCTCCCATTATGCTTAACTGCTCTGTTACATCCCAGAGGTTCGGGACTGGACTGGACTGGAGGGGACGATAAGGAAGATGAAATTAGACTTACCTGCTAATTGTTGTTCCTTGAGGAACTCCAGTCCAGTCCTGCTTCCCACCCGTTTTTTCACTTCTCAGGAAATTTGTCTGCAGTGGGCTGGAGAATGGTTTTTCCTGTGCAGTGCTTGAGTTCGGGGTCCACTTTGGGCACGGTAAGTTCTCTCACCCAAGTGGGGGGATAGGAGCATTCCCTTCTCCGGGCGTGAGGTGCTATTATTTCTATATTTAGTTAGAGTGTTAGGTACTGTTCTGTTTAATTACTTATTTGTTGCTCCTGTGAGTCTGCTTTGTCAATAGATTGTGGTTAGAAGGGGCGGTGCTTGCTCTATTAGTACTGCTGTCATCAAAAGATGACGTGCTCAGTCTCCAAGCTGCTGGAAGAGGTGCATTATCCAGAGGTTCGGGACTGGACTGGAGTTCCTCAAGGAACAACAATTAGCAGGTAAGTCTAGTTTCATCTTCCTCTCCAAATCCAAGGGCCTTTACTCGATCTTCATTCTTCTTGACCTTTCTGCTGCTTTTGACACTGTTGATTATCACCTTCTCCTTGATATGCTATCTTTGCTTGGATTTAAGGGTTCTGTCTGGTTCTGGTTTTCTTATCTCTCCCATCACACTTAGTGTGTGTTCTGGTGGATCATCCTCTACTGCTATCCTGCTTTCAGTTGGTGTACCCCGGGCTCTGTCTTGGGACCTCTCCTTTTCTCTCTCTATACTGATATTAATCAGATGTATCTGACAAGACCTGCCTCTAGTAAAAACCATGCTACCTCAGATCCAGCATTCTCACCTATCCTCTGTTTTAGCAGCATTTCCATTAATTTACTCATCACAGAAGTCAGACTAACCAGCCTGTAGTTCCCAATCTCCTCATTTTTGCTATTATGTAGAGAGATCATATACACCCTTCTTTATGGGACCACACTAGCTCTAAATAAGCATTGCAAAGATCAGACAGTGAAGCTGCCAGAATCTCTCTAAGTTCCTTCAGTATCCTGATGTATCCCATCTGGTCCCGTTGCTTTGTCAACTTTTAGCTTAGCTGGCTTCTCACAAACAGTCTTCTGAAAATGGTTCAAGATCTGCCTCTCTTCTGTTCCTATCTGTGCATTTTCTGAGGTCCCACTCTGGGCCTTTCATCTGTGAACACAGAACAGTTTGCTAAATAATTCCACTTGATCCTCATTAGCTTATACATATTCCTACCCTTCACCCTTGAATCTGACAGTATCACTTTTGCACTTCCTCCAAAATAATTAAGCATATCTAAAAAATGTCTTGTCCCCCCCATTTTACTGCATTGGCTTTTTTTCTACCATTCATATCTTTATTTTCATGACTACTTTCCCAGCTTCTGTTAGCTTTTTCAAATATAGTTGTCTAACTTTTTCTTTGATGTCTTGTATTTTGAGCCTCTTCTTTTAAGAGCCATAGTGACCTCCTTTTCTTTTTACATTTATTTATTCTCCTAACAAAGGTTTTTTTTTAAATTGCATTTATGATTAATTAATTTCCATTTAGATAATGGTTCACAGAAAGGAAACATATGAAATAAGGAAAAAAAGAAAAATTATTTAAACAAACGAGAAGAATCAACAAAAACAATCATACATTCCATAAGCTAGTTCACTTTAACAGAGAACTAATACTGCTACTACTACTACTACTACTGAACATTTGTATAGCGCAACAAGGCATACGCAGCGCTGCACAGACACATGTAAAAGACTGTCCCTGCTCATCAGAGCTTATAATCTAATAGAGACTGACAACATAGTAGCTGTAGACATGGGATACAGCTAGGGGGAATAGTAAGGAAACACAAAGGACATTAGGTGTGTCAAGATCCAAAGGCGGCAGTGAAGAGGTGAGTTTTCAGCCTGGATTTGAAGAGTCAGAGAAGGCACCTGATGTACATAAGGCATAAGGAGCAGCAAGGTGAAAGGAGTGAAGTCTGGAGTTGGCAATAGAAGAGAAGGGCACAGATAGAAGCGATTTACCAGAAGAGTGGAGTTCCCCAGGAGGGGTGTAAGGAGAGAGAAGAGAAGAAAGGAAGTGAGGAGCTGCAGAGTGAATGCACTTATAGGTCAGCAGGAGAAGTTTGATCTGGATGCGGAAACGGATAGGGAGACAATGAAGTGACTTGAAAAGTGGGGTAATATGAGGATGACGAGGCTGGCAGAAGATTAGCCGTGCAGCAGAGTGTTGAACGGATTGAGGGAGATAGATGATTCAAAGGGAGACCAGCAAGGAGTAGGTTACAGTAGTCAAGACGGGAGGTTTTTAAGGAGTGGATAAGTGTCTTAGTAGCGTGTTCAGAAAGGAACAGGTGAATTTTGTTGATGTTGTAGAAAAAGAAATGGCAGGTTTTAGCTCCCCCGAAGCTCTAAAGTATATAGTTCAGGAAAAGTAAAGACGACAAAAGTTTCACTATGCTCCAAAACCATACAGGCTAGAACCATACAGGAAAAAATTACTTATGGGCAGAAAGTTTGCTGTTCTTAAAATATTCCCTTTCAATTTTGCCCAGTGCTTTTCTACATCCCCCAGCTGTTCCCATCTAGTTAACAACTTCTTATTCTCCTATCTTGACATTCGGTGATCACCGGATGCAAGATGATCACCCTCTATAACATCAGAAACACTCTTCCCATTCTGAAGCATCAGGTCCAGTATGGCCCCCTCTTACAAGGCCATGGTTCTCGTGAGTGGCTCAGCAAGCTCCCTTTTAAGGGGAAGCTTCTGCTCGGAGAAGAGTTGGACAAGCTGGTGAAGGATTTGGGGGAATCCAAGAGTGGAAGTCTTCCCAAGGATAAACATAAGCAGAGCCGCAACCCCCCTCCAGCATGGACCCAGTCATGAGAATTCAGGAGGTTCGGGTCAGCCCACTTTGCGCCCTACCAGAGAGGACATTTCCCCTTGAGGGGTCAGGGGTTTGAAGAGCGGGAAAGGGCATTCAGGTCTTCCACATCCTTGGGACATAAGAAAGCACAATGAAGTGAGGGGGGCCCAGGTGGAGGTGCAGCCCATGGGAGGTCGCCTGTTGGATTTTTACTCTGCTTGGGCCCAGATCACATCCAACCAGTGGGTTCTGGAGGTCATCCACAAGGGTTATGCCCTCAACCTGGCGCAGCCAGTACACCATCCTTTGTTCAGTCCCCCTGCAAGATCCAAAGCAAGGCCATGGCAGTAAGGGACACCGTGACTCTGCTCCAGCAGTTGGGGGCAGTAGTGCCAGTCCACAAAGGCCAATGCGGAAGTGGTCGGTACTCCATTTACTTTGTGGTACCAAAAAAGGAGGGATCCTTCAGGCGTATCGTTGACCTCAAGCAAGTGAATTGTCTACGGGTGCTACATTTTCACATGGAGATGTTGTGCTCCGTTATAGAAGCGGTACAAAGTGGGGGGTATTTAACGTTCCTCAATCTTATGGAGGCATATTTGCACATTCCCATCTGGCTAGAACATCAGCAGCTCCTCCGGTTTGCGATGCTGATGGGCCACTTCCAGTTCCGGGCTTTGCTGTTTGGACTGGCAATGGCCCCCTCGTACCTTCACCAAAGTCATGGTGGTGGTCACTGTGGCTCTCCGCAAGGAGGGAGTGTTCCTCAATGACTGGTTGATTTGGGCAAAGTCCAAAAAAGAGAGTGAACGGGCAATGGCAAGAGTGGTGGAGTTCTTGCAGAGTCTCGGTTGGGTGATCAACCTGCCCAAGAGCCATTTGGTTCTGCCTCAGGAGATCAAGTGCTGGGGGAATGCTTCGACATTCACATGGGAAAGGTCTTCTTGTCAGAGCATCGAGCACAGGGTCTGCGATAATTAATGTGCAGATTCCTGGGCATGGCGGAACAGTCAGCCTGGCATTACCTTCAGGTGCTCGGGACCATGGCAGCGACTCTCGATCTGGTTCCATGGTCAAGGACGCATATGGGACCATTGCAAAGCATGCTGTTCTTCTGTTAGTCCCACCATCCATGGTCAAAAAAGACTTCCCTGCCTGCCAGTGACCAGGAGAGCGCTCAGGTGGTGGCTAAGCCCAGGGAACCTAGTAGAGGGCATGTCCCTCGAGTCTCCTCAGTGGATCCCGCTGATGACGGATGCCAGTCTGTCAGATTGGGAAGCCCACTGCGAAGGACACATTGCCTAAGGGCACTGGAGTCCGCAGGTTGGAGATGAGGGCGGTAACCCTGGCGCTCCAGAGCTTCGAGCCGTGGTTTCAGGGGAAGGCGATCCAGGTCTTCTCGGATAATGCGACCACAGTAGCCTACATCAACAGCCAAGGAGGCATGGAAAGAGCTTCCTTAGAGGAAGAGGCGGAAAGAATGCTAGAGTGGGCAGAAAGCCATCTCCAAACGTTGTCCGCGATGCATGTAGCAGGAATCGACAGCATGATGGTAGATTACTTAAGCCAGGTTCACATGGATCCCGGCGAGTGGTACTCTGCCAGGAGGTGTTCTTACAGGTGGTAAGCAGATGGGGCACTCCAATCATGGATCTCATGGCAAAGTGGGCCTCAGCCAAGTCGAGCTGCTTTTTCACCTGGAGGTGAGAAAGGATGTCAGAGGGCCTGGATGTGCCCCGGTGCAGAGGTGGCCCAGTGAGGGACTATTTTATGTATTTTGCTCATGGGCGCTCATAGGCAGGGTCATACAGAAGATCGAGACACACCAAAGGTTCGTCATCCTGATCGCCCCAGATTGGCCAAGACGCCCGTGGTATGCCAACCTGGTGTGGCTCCTGGGGAATTGGCTGTGACAGCTCCTGACACGAGAGAATCTCTTAACGCAGGGTCCAGTATAGATGCCTCAGGTGGATTGATTCTCACTTATGGCATAGCTGTTGAAAGGGCGAGGTTGGGGAAAGAGGTTTCTCGGGTCCAGTAATCTCCATTTTGCTGAAGGCTCTCTTACGTCCAGGGATGGAGCATCTTTGAGGAGTGGTGTGGTGGTCATCTGTGCCGACCTTCCATGGCAACCATATGGGACATTTTGGCCTTTTTGCAGGAGGGCCAGCTCTCTACGGGTGCAATTTGCAGTGATTTCCTGCTAGCGAGGTAGGGTCCAAGGAGTGTCGGGTACTCACCCGGGTGTGGTGAGATTCCTGAAGGTGCCTCAGGCTGCCACGGAGGCTGGTGGTCCCGCCTTGGGATCTAAATTTGGTTCTAATGGCTCTTACAGGGCTCTTTGAGCGATTGGGCCGGGCTTCTCTGAAGGATTTGACCCTTAAAACTGTGCTCCTAGTGGCGATTTGCTCTGCGCGAAGGATTTCGGAGCTTCAAGCCCTATTTTGCCAGGAAACCATTTCTTTCTTTCTCAAAGGAGAAGGTGTCCTCCAGCCGGTACCTTCCTTCTTACTCAAGATTGTCTCGTCCTTTCATGTGAACCAGTCTGTCTCTCTTCTGGCTCTGGTGAGCATGGGGGAGGAGGCAATGGATGCAAGTGGATGTTTGTAGGGTGCTGCGGCATTCTTTGAGGAGGACAGAAGCGTTCCGCAGATCGGATCGACTGTTTTTATTGTTTGGGGGACCAAGACCTCCATCTCCAGATGGATCAGGGAAGCAATTGCTTCAGCATACATGTTGAAGGGCAGGACAGTGCTGGAAAGGTTATGGGCACACTCCACGTTGGTCCAGGCAGCCTCGTGGGTGGAGTATAGCCTAGTCCCGTCGGTGATTTGTAGGGTGGCAACATGGTCCTCCCTGCATCCCTTTGCAAAGCATTATTGCCTGAATGTTAAGCGGAGGGAGATGCCTGTTTCAGTAGAGCAGTGTTTCGGGCTGGTATCGTGGGTCCCTCCCATTGATCGAACTGCTCTGTTACATCCCAGAAGTGTGCAACTGGACTGGAGGAATGATAAGGAAAGAGCAATTAGACCTTACCTGCTAATTAGTGTTCCTGGAGGAACTCCAGTCCAGTCCCAGATCCCACCCTGATTGCTGCTGCATGAGATACGTGACCCCAGCCTTATGGAGGAGCCCTTGGGAGGGGGCTGCAAGGGTCAGGGACATTAACTGAATGCCTCAGAGGCAAAGGCGGTGCAGGTAGTCCGGGAATCTGTCTGTCTCTTACTCTAGGAGCGGTATTGTAGGCCTAGCAGACTACAGGTAGGTTGTCTCCTCGTTCGGGGGTGGAGTAATTACTTCCATGATGGGGGGGGGGGCAGCATAGGTTGTTTAATGTTACAGAATACATATATTGTAAGTCCAGTGCAGACCTTCTGCCCTGGACAGTTGTGTTTTAATGTAAACCGCACTGATGCAGAAGAGCGCGGTATATAAGAAAGTTAAATAAATAAATAAATAAATAAATATTTGGCTACTTATTTGTTGCTCCTGTGAGTCTGCTTTGTCATTAGGATACTGGAGCTGATGGGAGGTGCCAGCTGTATATGTAATCAGAGGTCATCAAAAAGATGACATGCTCAGTCTCCAAGCTGCTGGAAGAGATGCACTACCCAGAAGTGTGGGACCGGACTGTAGTTCCTCCAGGAACACTAATTAGCAGGTAAGGTCTAATTACTCTTTAGTGTAGCTGGGTTCCAAACTGGTTTGGGCGAGTGCCTGGAGGAAAAGTCCATAAACCATTATTAAAGAGAACTGAGGAAATCCAATGCTTGGACTTTGTGTACCTCTGGGAACCTGACAGGTATTTGAGACCTGGAATGGCCACTGCTGGAAACAGGATACCGGGCTTGATGGACCCTTGGTCTGACCCAGTATGGCATTTCTTATGCACCTCATAAGCCTTGTAATTTTGTTGCTTTATATATTTTTTTATGTATTATGCCACTCCTCCTCTCTTTCTTCCTCTCCTGTCCTTCCTCAAGAAATTATAGCCCATTATATTTATATATCTATCACTAAAACCAAGTCAGCTTCTTGCATTATAGCCTCTAGACTGAGAATCCTATTTCCCATACTATGGGCATTAGTACACACCACTTTCCAGATGTTGCCATTTTGAACCTACCAAATTAAGGGCAGAAAAATCAGCTGTGGTATATTTAGAGAACTAAGTATGAAAATGGGAAAAGGTCAGGTAGATAGGAAATGCTTTTAAGATTTGCTTGTTGGGTTAGTAGGTGTGGTTATTCTGCATGGAATGTAGCTGGTAGCACAGGCTTTGGTGGCTGGACGTCATTCGGTGACACTTGCTGTTCCTCTGTCTTGTTCTATCCGTGCTGCACCTCACTGACACCTGGACTACAGAAAGTAAGGGGAAGTGCTTGGCTGGGCTCAGCTCCGACGGGTAAGTTGCTTCCTATATTGTGTGTGTGCTGCCGAGAATCCTCAGAGGTTTATTTCTGTGTTGCTGCTGTCATCTTTCCAAAGAATCTTTGATACAGAGGCTGCCTAGTTTAGCATAATTTGTCTGTGTCGTTCTTTACTTCCTTGTTAAAAGGATCAGCTGAGGAGAGAAGCTGAGCTGTTGACAGTCTCGTTCATGTGCTCCTGAGAGAGTGTGTTTCCGTGAAGGGCCTCGGGAAAGCTGAATTGAATGTTAGGCTGCTGGCTTTGGTTTCTATGCAGTGGCTGATCCACCCTGCAGTTCGGGCTCCGTATTTCTGTTGTGTCTATCATTGCTCTGTGTGTGGAGTCCGGATATCCTGGATTCAGGTGCGCAAACGATGCCTGAGTTACCTGCTTTGTAGCAATGCTATCAGGCAGCAGTAGGTTATTCCTGCCAGTGCACTCGAAACAGGGCTAGCAAATGAAATGCGGCTGTCAGTCAGCAAAGATCACAGAGCATTTAAACAATGATCCCACTCCTTCTAGTTACATGCTCTCCCCCTCCTCACCCATTGGCTCTTTGGCTTGATTGTTTCTCCTTTTCTCCTCCAGCTTTTTTCATAGACCCCCTCCCCTCCTACCCATTTTCTAAGCTTGGTCATTGCAGCAAGAGCCCTGAGACCTGGCCATGCTCCCCAGCTCCTCCTGAAACCCTTTCATGGCTTCTAAATCTGGCCACTGAATGTCACCCCAGATCCAGCTGACCCGAGGTGTGGAAGGCTCAGTGGACAGTGGCTGTGACTAAGCTACTGAACCAACTGTTTGAATTTTAGTCTTAGTACAGTACATGGCAGGAATAAATCCAGTCTTGTAGCTTCTCCCAGGGAAAATGCAGGGACGAGGTTAAAGCATTTCAGGATTTACTTTTTATGAGTTTTATTTCTTGCTTTGCGATCATAGTGCATTAGCAGATCAGCCAGAGGACAACGTTAGCTCTCTAAACTCGTAAGTGGGGTAGAGCAGCAGTGGCAGTGTTCTTCCTTAACATCCTGCTATACCAGCCAAGATAAGTCAGTTATGCTCCTCAGCCAGTAGATGGAGGCAGACCAGAGCAACTTTCTGTGATGCCGTCATTAGTCTATTCACTCGTGCAATGCTGAGAGAAGCTAGTTTTGTTTGCCTCCAGCAGGTGCCAAGGTGTGTGGACTGGTGAACAGTATAGATAGGCTTGTCTCCCCTGTCTGATTGAAACCTGTAGACCCAAAGTTTGCTCGGACGTTGGCTATGCCATTGTGTCCAGTGCGGTTAACCATGGATTCCAGCACATGTAGGCTAGAGAGTGAATGGGAGGAGCCCAAGAGACCCCTGAGGGGGTTGGTTGGTAAGTTTGGTCCCAGGACCTCTTCTCTCCTGCTGTCCTATATCTGCTTGCCACTGGAGTGGAGGAGTAGCCAGGCCTATGGGGGCAGCTGAGGCAGCCTTTCTTGTGTTTTTCGAGCTGGCCTAACAGGTGCTGGGATTCCTTTTCTGTTCAAGAGTTTCTTCATAGTTGATGCTGTACCATCTACAGCTTCCATCGTGTGAGCTCCACAGCCAGCTTCTTTTGTCCTGAGTTTGATGGGGACACCTCAGGACCTGTTTTTCGACAATGTGTCTCCCGAATGGAGGGCCCGGGACCCAGTGCTGATTTTGCTATCTAGGCCATGTTTTGCATGGTTTTCTTGCCGACGGGAACAACATCCATCTTGGATGGCCATATAGTTTCTGAAGATGGGGGAGCATGGTGAGGAGGCTGCTTGCTCAAGCCAGCAGGCTCCTCTGGGGCCACAGGGCCAGTTCTTGGCTGGCTTTGAGCAACAGATCCTGAAATAGCTTGCTCGCTCCACTAGATTTCTTTGGGAGCTTTGATATCGTCAAGGAAAGATGCATGCCATCCTAGAAAAGTGATTGCCATGCTTGCATCCCTCATTCCATGATATCTTTGCACTGCCTTCCAGGCTTCTTTTCCTACATCACATGTGCTTTCTGTGGAACGTCGGTTTGACACATTGATGAGAACTTTCAGGCCTATGATGTAGCAGAATGTGGTGAGTTGGCAGGAAGGAGGATGCTGAGTTGACTGTGAAGTTGCACTGCACCAGCTTTGTAATGTGTTGATTGAGTAAATATCACATTAGGTCATAATAGAGGAGCTAACGTTTCCAGAGGTAATGAAGGAATGTAGCAACTGGTCATGGAAGTGATAAGAGGGGGGACTACTTTAAATCTAGTACTCAGAGGAATGCAAGACCTAGTGCAAGGGGTACAGACAGGGAATCCACTCGTCAACAGTGGTAATAATGCTGTCACGCTTGACATAGTCACTGAAGGGCAGATGCAAAGCAGAACTAGTGCAGTAGCATTTCATTTAAAAAGGAGACTCGTAATTAGAAAAAAAAATATAAGGAGGAATTACCAGTGTCAAAGGTTTGCAGGCAGCATAGAAAATGGTGACAGATGAAGTTCGTAAGGTCTATCCAGTCTTTCCATCCCTAAAAGGTTCAGAGAAGGACAACAAAAATGATAAAGGAGTAGAAAGACTAAACAAATTAGAAAAAAAGGAAAATAAGGTGACACCGTTTTATTGGACTAACTTAATACATTCTAGGACTAGCTTTCAAAGGTTAAAACCTCCTTCAGCTCAGGACAGTATGAACAGCAGAAGACAATAGCGTAATATCCAAATGAATGCTTTGGTGATCCACTTTTATATTACGCTGTTGCCTTCTGTTGTTCATGCTGACCTCACGTGACCTGAGCTGGAGAAAGCTAGTCCTACAATGTATTAAGTTAAAAATGGTGTCACCTTATTTTCCGTTTTTGTTTCTCCTTTTTTTGTAACTACCATTAAATTGGACTAACACGGCAATCACACTACTTAGACAAGTTAGGGCACTTCAGTTGGAAAAGAGACACCTGAGAGGGAATATGATAGAGGTTTATTAAATCATGAGTGTGGTGGAATGGCTTAAGTAGGGAACAGCGGTTTAACTTTCAAACAGCACTAAAACAACCAGCAACATTTCTTTCATGCAGTGCACAGTCGAGCTCTGGAATCAGGACGACTAATATAATGGAGGAGTAGCCTAGTGGTTGGGGCAAGGTACTTCAGGCCGGAAGGTCGGAGGTTCAAATCCCACTAGAGGACAGCAACCTTGGGCCGGAAGGATTGGGGTTTCTAGTCCCACAGATGCTCCTTGTGGTCTTGGGCAAGCCACTTAACCCTCCATTGCCCATGTTCCCTGTAAGTATTAGTGTATGTGTCTCATATCCCCATGTGTTAAATGTATCCCCCAATTGTGTTGTGACCGCTTTGATTGAAGGATAAGGCGGTATACAAAACTGTCTAAATAAATAAATAAATGGAGTTCCTGGAGGCAAAAGCCTATAACAAATCATTAATCAGTAGACTTGGGAAAAGCAGTTTATCTCCAAAAATGGGTTAAAAGAATCTGACATGCTTTTGAGGATCTGCCAGGTACTTGTGTTGGGCTAGATGTCTTATGCTTTGTTCTTATTATCAAAGGTCAAATGAAAAAAGTGCTGTGTCCTCTTCTCTATGCCAGCTTACTCAATGCAAACATCCGTCTCTTCTATTATTTTATTCTTCTTCACTTTCCCTGCTTGCAAAACAGGTTTAAAATTGCAATCATTGTCAATCTTCTGGCTTTAGATTTCTACCTGCAGGTGTAAGTTGCCCAAGAATCAAAGCATGCACGTTGAATAGATACTCTGCATTTCCTGCAGAAGATTCTGATTATTTCTTATTAAAATTTGTTGAAGCTAGTCAAAGATACTAAAAAGACTGTGTTCCTGAGGATAGCAAAATAATTGTTTGTGACTGGTCTTTATGGGCGTAATTTTTTAAACTTTTTCCAAAATATACACAAAACACAACCACTGTAAATATCCAATGTAAATAATTTAATGGTTGTTTGTATTACTAATACATCTTGAAGTTGAAGTTTTGTTAAATGTAAATAGTTAAACTTAACCGTTCATTGTAAATAGTTGAATCTGATTGTTCAATGTAAATGTATACATCTGTGTACAATTGTTAAAATGTTCCTTGTAAACCGCCCTTGATCGCTGGAAGGGGCGGTATAGAAAAATATAGATAGATAAATAAATAAATAAATAAATATGCAAGCCTGTTTTAAGTGCATAGAAGGCTCTTATAAAATTTCATGGGGCTTGCATGCATAAAACTACACAAAAAGGTGCATACATTTACATGACTTGCATGTAGGCATGCTCAGAGGCTTAGTTTGAGAGAAATACTGGCAGATTCATGAAGAACGTACATAGTTTATAAGTACAAAGGACAACCCTGCAACAAGTAGAACATGAAAATTCCTAATAATTTTTGTTGGATGAGCCATCAAGAGAGGAGGAAAACACACTCTCACAACAACCACATCCTTTTAATAAATTTTATTCAAGGATGCTATTAAAATTTATCTTCGGCGTAGGAAGGAGTATCTTGCTGAGAGTCCTAACACGACATGCAACATATTTCGAGCTGCCACTCAGCTCTGCTTCAGGTGCATAGGGATTCCAACTCCGAAATACCATAAACAAAGAATGCTGGTAAAATATTCACAATACCTGCTCCGTAGTTATAAAATGGCTGACATGATGTACTAAGAATAACCACCTTGAACTAACCAATCGATGAAGGCTAGAGAACATGAATCGGAGACAGCCTTCCTAGCATCGATGCTAGCCAGCAGGATTAACTCTTAGATCCTCTATATGGGATGTTCCTCAAGGAACTCAGCAAGGACTGGGAGCGTTTCCTTTCATTCCTTCCAGAGGAAAAGAGACCTGCTTTCCAAGCTGTTCTGGCACATAATTAAAATGTGTCAAAGTTTGAGAATAGAATAGCATTCGATGCCTTTGAGTCCACCAGTAGGGCCTCTTCTATTGCCATTGGTGCAGGGTGGTTTGCTTAGCTCCAGTCATCAGACCTGGAACAATGGGTCCAGGACAAACTGGGCAATATCCCCTCCATGGTAGAGAACCTTTTTGGAAAGAACTGGAGGGAGAAGGCTGGAGAGCTGGAAATGGATGATACAACCCTTAAAATGCTCTCCAGAAAAACTGATGACTTAACTAAGAAAAAGTCAGCAGCCAAAAAGCCCTTCTATCCAAAGAAAAGGAGGTTCTACCCCTCCTATTCCCAACCACCTTATCAGACCCAGGCCCTAAGAAGGCAAAAAAGCACAGATTAGTCAAGCCACAACCATCCACCCAAGCACCAACAGCACCTAGTGTTTGACTCCCACATAGGGAACACAGCCAGTCTTTTCCTGCAGATGCAGGATCCCACCACCATTCCAGGGAGACTTTGCCATTTTGCACATACGTTGGCACTCTGTCACCACAGAGCAATGGACCCTATCCGTTGTTCAAAAGGGTTACCATCTAAATTTTCAGAAACTTCCCCCTCACCACTTCAGAGGAGAATTCTTCACCCAATCTCCCCTGGATGTCCTGCTCAAGCAGGAAATCCACAACCTCCTTTCCCAAGGAGTCACAGAAGCAGTCCCTCCAGACCACCTCCTTAAAGGTTTCTACTCTTCCTACTTCCCCATTCCAAAGAAGTCAGGAGGCTACAGGCCCATTCTCGACCTAAGGGAGCGCAACAAGTTCCTTGTAAAGGAGAAATTCAAAATGATCTCTCTGGGAACCCTACTTCCCTACCTATAAGAACAAAAGATATGGCATACTGGTTCAGACCAAGGTCCATTAAACCCAATATCCTGTTTCCAACAATGGCCAATCTAGGTCACAAGTTCCTAGTAGTTTCCCCAAAAGACACAAATTCCACAGTGCTTGTATTGGGGCAAGCAGTGACTTTCCCGGGTCCCCTTTAATAATGGTGTATGGACCAGGAACTTGTCCAAATCTTTTTTTTAAACCTGGCTACACTTTTACTACATCCTCCTGTAATGAATTCCAGAGTTTGATTACACGTTGAGTGAAAAAATATTTTCTCTTATTAGTCTTAAATAGAAACATAGAAACATAGAAACATGATGACAGAAAAAGACCACAAGGCCCATCTAGTCTGTCCTTCCATAACAACTACAACAGTCCACTTTTTACCTTTAGAGATCCTCTGTGTTGGTCCCATGCTTTTTTGAATTCTTTTTTGAATTAGGTTAAACTGTAGCTTCATTGCATGTCCCCTAGTCTTTCTACACTTTGATGGTGTAAACAATTGATCTACTTTTGCCTGTTCCACTGCATTCATTAATTTATAGACCTCTATCATATCTCCCCTCAGCCGTCTCTTTTCCAGGTTGAAGAGCCCTAACCTTTCTAGCCTCTCTTCACAGGGGCATCCTTCCATCCCCTTTACCATTTTGGTAGCTCTTTTCTGTATCTTTTCTGATAACTCTATCCTTTTTAAGATACGGTGACCAGAATTGCACACAATATTCAAGGTGCGGTTGCACCATGGAACGATATAGAGGCATTATAATATCCTTTGTTTTATTCTCCATTCCTTTCCTTATGATACCTAGCATTCTATTTGCATTCTGTTTCTACAAGAACATGACTGTGTCTCTGTTCCCTAGACCTCTTTATACATCCAGACTACAGACAATATCTTCGCTTTACATGTCAAAGAACCCATTATCCATACAGGGTCCTCCCCTTTGGTCTGGTGTCTGCACCAAGGATCTTCACAAAGTTCATGGCCGTCGTAGCAGCATGTAATTATTGTTCTATGTAATTATTGTTGTTCCCTAAGATTGTGCTATGGAAGAAGTTGTTGTTCTCAAAACTTGTTCTATGTAAACCACACTGAATGTGAAATAGCATTGTATATAAAACTAAATAAATAAATATCTTCGAAGCAACAAAGTCTTTGTCTTCCCTTAGATGACCGGCCAATAAAGGCAGACTCCCCTGGAGAACTTTGCTCATCTCGTCAACAAACTCTGGAACTGTTGCAGTATCTCGGATTTATGATAAACTTCCCAAAATCTCAACTTGCTCCAACCCAAAGGTTAGAATTTATAGGAGCAGTACTGGACACTCAGCAATTCCGAGCCTTCCTCCCTATGGACCGCATGAGCAGGTTGGTGGAGCTAGCCACTCAAATGCGTCAGCAACATACTGCCATAGCTCGAGACTTTCTGTGCCCCTTAGGCCACATTGCCCAAAACACAGCGGCACGTACCATAACCAGAGTCTTCAGACACTCTTATATTACTCCCATACTGAAATCCCTCCACTGGCTCCCTGTCGTATCCAGAATCAAGTTAACATAAGATATGCCATACTGGGTCAGACCAAGGTCCATCAAGCCCAGTATCCTGTTTCCAACAGTGGCCAATCTAGGTCATACGTACCTAGCAGTTCAAAGTTCTCACTATCATCCATAAAGCCATCATCTCCTCTGAACATCTCCAAGTGCTCATTCAACGCCCAACCACCAGTAGGTTGCGTAGGAAGAATACACTCAGTCCTCTTATCCCACTGCCTCAGATACGCAAAAGGTCACAATGTACTTTCACGAGAGCCTTTGAATTCTACACTCCTTCCCTCTGGTACCAACTTCCCCCTATCATACAAAGTCCACAAAATATTCAAAAAGCACCTCAAGACTCACCTCTTTGAAGAGCACTATGGTGCCTCACCTTCTCACTTCTAGTCCACCTCATTTTCACTTTCCTCAACCCCATCTGTAAAGCACCACTACATCATAACCCCCCCTCCCCCTCCCCTTACCACAACCCTGGTTCTCAGGATTTTGTAATATAGGTTAGAGTTGTATTGTTCCTGTTTACCCTCTCCCCTTGTTATATGCTGTTATTTACTGTTCCACTGTTTTAAGTTCTCTGTTTAGCTATGTGTTTAATTGTTCAATGTAAACTATTCTGTGTAAACCATTTTGACTTGTAGAAAAACGGTATATTAAATCCAGTTAAATAAATAAAACAAACATGGCATCCACAGTACATGTGGTCCCTTATGTGAGATTACACATGCAAATGGCACAATGGACCCTTTCAACCCAGTGGACCTAAGCCACAGGGAATCTACAGGATGTGATACAGATAACATGCCCATAGACCAAGTCACTCCTGTAATGGTGCACCCCAACAAATCTTCTCGTAGTGTCACCTTTTTGGATGCCCCAACCTCAACATGCCCTGACTACAGATGCGTCGAAGCTCGATTTGGGAGCCTGTCTGGATTCCTTTTCTATGCAGGGCTTGTGGACAGCTCAGGAATCCGCCGAACAAATCAACCTCTTCGAGCAGTAATGCATGCTCTGAGTTTTTTGGCACCACCTTGACAACAGCCAGATATTGATCAGGACAGACAATCAGGTGGCAATGTTTTATATAAACAAACAAGGGGGAACAGGCTCTCTCTCTCTCTCTGCAGAGAGGCCTACCACCAGTGGAACTTTGCCATTTTCCATTATATGCACCTCCAGGCAGTCCATATTCCAGGAGAATCCAATCGTTTGGTGGACAAGCTGAGTTTGATCTAACAACGTCATGAATGGACTAGATCTGCAGACGGTGGCAAAAGTCTTCCAAACCTGGGGGACCCCAGTGATAGATCTCTTTGCCACTCCACAAAATTCACAACTTCTACAGTTCTGTGCCAAGATACAATCCAAATTCAGTCTGGCATCAGATGTCTTCATGATTCACTGGGGTCAAGGACTATTTTATGCCTCCCCCCCCCATACCCCTGATCCCGAAGACACTCCTCAAACTGCAAGCAGACAAGGGATCTATGATTCTCATAGCCCCTCATTGGCCCCATCAGCCCTGATTTTCCCTTCCTACTTCGGCTGAGACAGACTTCTTCGATTCCATTTTGATCCAAACTGGGTCTTCTGTCCCAGGACAATGGAACACTCCTGTATCCCAACCTGCAGTCCCTCCGACTGACAGCCTGGATGCTGAGAGCATGATGTTTCAACATCTACCACTATCAACAGCTGTGAAAGATGTCCTCCTTTCTTCCAGAAAGCCCTCCACCAGGAAGATGTACTCTTTCAAATGGCATAGATATGCAATTTGGTGCTCCCAAAATGATCACAATCTCTGTACCTGTGGTTCTTCAATAACTGTTGAATTTGTCCACTCTAGGACTCAAAACAAACTCAGTATGTGTACACCTCAGTGCTATTTCGGCATTTCATCAACCAGTGAATGGCCGACCCATCTCCACAGTACCTCTAGTGGCAAGTTTCATGAGGGGTTTCCTCCTCACCAAGCCTCCCATTCACCCACCCCCATGGCGTGGAATCTTAATGTGGTTTTAGCTCAACTCCGCAAGCCTCCATTTGAGCCCTTAGCTATGACACACCTGTGGTACTTATCTTGGAAGGTTTTATTCCTTATTGCCTTAACCCAGCCACACATCCGACTCCCCCTGCCTATATCCCCAGCAAACCCCCCCATGTTTGTAAATAATACTGTATATATTGCACTGTACTTAGCGCACACTGTATCTAGCTCACTATGTAATCAACCACACACTACACACACACACTGTCTGCTGTATTCACTTCATGCCTGCACCCACCTCAATACCACCTGATTTGTGTGACGTGTTAAACCGCTTTGATTTCAAGATAAAGCGGTATATCAAATCCGTCTAAATAAATAAATAAATAAAATAACCTCAGCCAGATGCATCAGTGAGCTGCAGGCTCTAGTGGTGCATCCACCTTATACTAGATTTCATCATGACAAAGTTGTCCTTTGCACACATCCTCACTTTCTACCAAAAGTGGTGTCACCTTTCCATATTAATCAGTCAGTGATCCTTCTGGTCTTCTTCCCAAGACCTCATGCATCTCATGCAGAGGTAACCCTGCACACACTTGACTGCAAGAGGGCTCTAGCCTTCTATCTCCAAAGGACAGAGGACATTAGGAAGTCCTCCCAATTGTTTGTGTCCTTTGACCCTAATCACCTGGGTCTTCCTATTACAAAACGTATGCTTTCCAGATGGATAGCGGATTGTATTTCTCTCGCCTACGACAATGCAGGACTTACCCTCACGGGTCATGTCACTGCATATAGTGTCTGAGCAATGACAACATCGGTGGTCAACCTACGTTCAGTAGCCATCGATGAGATTTGCCGAGCTGCAACATGGTCCTCCATCTATACCTTTGCTGCTCACTATTGCTTGGACGAGGGCTCCCGCTGGGATGCGGTCTTTGGTCAGGCAGTCCTTCAACATCTCTTTGGAACATAGAAACAACTCCTACCCCCCGCCCCGCTATTCTTGCCAATTCTCCTTGGCAAGGAAATCTAGGTTCACATGACTTTGTCCGACTTTCTGACCCAGTCCAACTCTTCAGAGATCTGGGAGCTAGGGAGTCCCATATGTGAGGACTGCATTCCTGCTTGTTCCTGGAGATAGCATAGTTTTACTCACCTGTAACAATGTGATCTCTGGGAACAGCAGGAATTTAGTCTTCACAACCCACCCTCCTTCTCTTGGAGTTGTAGGGTTGTTTTTTTTGTTTTTCATTCCTTCTTTTCTGCTACAAACTCAGCTGAGGAGAGGGAGTTGAGAGAGGGGGAAGGCACAGGCACAGTGGAGTGCTCCCAAAGGCTTTTCTATTGGTAGCTGGGGAGCTTCCTGTGCGGGCTCCATCGGTACCCGATATCACCCATATGTGAAGACTAAATTCCTGCTGTTTCCAGAGATCACCTGTCACAGTTGAGTAACTACGTTTTATTGATACACAAGTTTCGAAACTTGTGAGTTGTAGAACCGGTGCTCAAGACTTCAGCATTCTCCACTGGATTAGTTGTGCATCTCTCATAAGCATTCAGAATTCAGTTACTTTGAAAACACACCTCTGTCAGAAATAGAAGTTTTTCATTTCTCATTTGATTCTTTCACCATTCAGAAGAACTGGGCATATAGGCTCTGAGGTTTCTTGAGGGAATTAGAAAATAAAAATATCAATAGAGAAAAAAGGTTTGCAGAGCAAAATAATGTGTGTTTGTGTGAGGGGTCAGCAAGTGCTTGAATTAACCAGTTCTTGAGACATGTTTGCTAACAGTGCCTTTTTAGCATGTGCTCGGACTGCAAAATCACTGCAGAGGCCTGTGCCAACTTCAGAGGGGCATGTGTGCCTGTCTCCTTGCCATTGAAATGTTGATACCCTGGCACACAGGTGCACTTAATGCCACTCATTTAGTGCTGCTGAACATCCCTGGGCGCTGCCACTACGCACCCCACTGGGGGCAATTTATTCAGCAATTTGCATACCTGTTGCACTACCCTTTAGCATAGTGGTTTTATTGCTAATTTTTCCCTGCTAAAAATGCTTCAGGAATAAGATTAGCATGGGGAAATCTTGAGTAAAGAACCGCACTAAAGATCAGCCCAGCTTGCTGCATAGAGGCCTCTCTCTTAGCTCAGGGTCTGTTCATGTCCTCTGTTGAAATCCTTTTTGTTCTGTTTTCCCATTAGTAGTTACAGTATATTGGTGCTTTAGGGTCCAGTGTAATGTTTACAATGCTGTCTTTTAATAGGTAGGGTTATTGCAGTTGAGTGCTGTTGTGGTAGGTTTGTTGTATAGTTCCTGAGTGTCTACAAAGGATTTTGTGGTGTTTTTCAAAACGTCTGGCAACAAAAGGAGAGTTACTGTTCTGAGGTGACACCACAATTTGAATATTTTCTGCAAAGTGAGTTGTAAGGGATAATGACTTAGCTTCATTGTTGGGGGAACGTAGGGCATGTGTTACATTGCAACATAGCAAATGATGGCGGTAAAGAAAAGTATGGCCCATCCAGTTCATCCATTTAAAGCCCCTTCATACAGGATAGCTCCCTTCAATGCCTTTGCTTTTCTGTTGTAACTGATGCTCCTTTTCTATGCTTTTTTGAAGGGTGAAAGTCATGTAGGTTTTGCTTTAAGTGAGAATGCTCCTTTTGCTATATAGGGAGCCTCTGGATTTATCCCCATGCCTTTTATTTCAAATCATTTTTATTGGTATTATTCAGCATACAGAAACATGAAAACCAAAACATCAACAACAGCAATTTATCCACGCGATACTTATACAGGAATCTAGTAAGAGACAAAATATGCAGGTGATCCACCCTTCTGTCAACCCTGCCCTCCCCCCCTCCCCCCCCTACCCCCCACCCACCCTACAGCACGTACAGACTAACTAAGTCACGTAGGGAGACAAGCAGTTATTTATTTCCACCACAAATCGCCAGTCCCAGTGTGTACCCCTCTCCTCCACACCACCTAGAACTTATGTGCTACTCACTCTACAAAGCCCATAGGGACTCCTCAGAGCAATGCAGATTCCCCCGCGTCAGGCGTTCAAGATCAGGGCACGTTCACTAGAGGAGAGGAGACAGAAAGAGAAAGGGAGACCACAATGCCATGAAGCTATCCCAACTTTTGCCCCCTTTCTGCCGGGCAGTCATTTTTTTTTCCATACGGAGCAGATCACACATCGCTGATTCCCATAGCCCAACAGTAGGAGGGGTAGACCTCAACGTCCCATCTGTTGTAACAGAGATCTTCTTTTGCAATAAGAGCCCCGTTCACTACAAGGACCGATACGCCACCGGAAGCTCAACAGGGCCCAACTGCCAACAATGAAAGAGGCAAGTCTCTCGATGATCTAGGAGCGGAGCATCCACCACACCCCGCAATCAGGCACGTGGGGCACAACCTGTGTCCAAAAATCCCGGACCAATGGGCACCCCCAGAATTTATGCAGAAGGGTACCCGGGCTCTCGCGACTGCACCATCCACACAGGGCAGAGTTTTGCAACCCCACCTGATAGGGCCCAGGTATCACAGGTATATGCTCTCCACAGAAATTTGTATTGAAGTTCCTGCAGGTATATCCAATCAGGCCCCTTCACAATCCCCCCAAAAGCCAAACGTAGCAGATCCGTGTCAGGGTTTTCCACCCCCATCCCTTCCCCAGCGCATCACTAGTCAAAACCCGAAGATAGAGATCACCCCTACTTGGGCCGAAGTAACTTCCTACACGCCTCCTCCCCTCTTTTGGTTTTCCTGCCAGCCTTCCCAATATAGCCTTGGGGTGTCCTTTTCCAGTCCGGCATGGGAGGTTTCATAACCCGCGTTAGTCCCTGCCATAGTGTCTCACCTGCAAATAACCATAGAAATCATGGCTAGGCAAATTAAACCGCCGCTGGAGGTTCTGGAAACTATCCAGTGTATGGCCATCTGCCATTATAGGTCCCCCAAACAGACTACATGCTGGCGCTCACCAACCGGCACAAACACGTTCATTCTAGAGAATCGCCGGGGGTAAATTAGGATTCCCCACGAGGGGGAGCAGAGATGATCCGGTCTGGCAATTCCAGCCAAAACGCCAGGGAGAGGGCTCTCCCAGACGCTGCCCGCAAAGTGCCTAAGTACGTCCCCCCCTCCCTGCCCCGCTCCGAAGCGCCTCCGGCAACCTACTCATCTGAAGAACATATAGACGGTGGTACGGCTCCACGATCTCGTCAAGGTGCCTCACCAATATTCCGCCTCCATCACCCTCCAAGAGGGCCTCCACATGCTTTACGACGTACCGGAGGTTATAATTGCGCAAGGAGGGGAGCTCCAGGCCGCCTTCTTCCCGCCTGCTCATGAGGGCCTGTATGGGAATACGAGATCGCTTACCTCTCCACAAGAATCCTCTTAAACCAGACTCAAAGCGCTTCCAGTCAGCAGTTGATATCCAAAGGGGTAGCATGCGTAAAACATACAGCCAACCGGTAAATTCAACCAAGACATAAATAGCAATTCTCCCTCTCAGAGCAATGGGAGACACCGCCAACCCTGGAGTGTGTGTAAACTCCGAGCCAAGCCGCCCGGTATGTTCACGTTGATATAAACAGTCAGGCCTGTCCGGCAGATGGATCCCGAGATACTTAATCACTCCATTAGCCCAAACCAACGGAAACTCCCCCTCCCACAGCGGACGCACCCTACCCCCCACATCCAGTACCCACAGATTTTCGACGCATTGATTTTCAAACTGAAAACTTGCCAAAATGCCTTATACTTGGAGCAAGTGATGGAGAGTTCAGGCACGTACGTCAACAAATCAGCATGTCATCAGCAAATGCACTTATTTTCATTTCCTCTCCACCCATACGAATACCCGGGATCCCTGGAATCCCGCTGAATGGCCTGAAGTAAAGGTTCCAACGCGAGAACGAAGAGCAGGGGGGACAGTGGGCAACCCTGCCGCGTGCCTCTCTCTAGGACAAAGGCTCCGAGAAGGTCCCGTTGACACCCACCCTAGCCGAGGGTTGAGCATATAGCGCTCTAATCCATTGCACAAAAGACACCCCGGAGTCCAAAGCCGGGCAAGACATGCCAAAGATAACCCCAGCTACTCTGTCAAAAGCCTTCTCGGCATCGAGACTTCACCAACAGAGTTAGAGCCTCATCCCGGTGTAGGCAACGATCCATTCCCAATAACAATTTAGACAAGTTCCGGGAGGCCTCCCTTCCCTGCACAAAAATGAAACCCACTTGTCTTGGGTCAATAAGTTTTCTCGGCAAGATCGGATTAAGACGGTGGCCAATATGGATGCCAAAATTTTCATATCGCAGTTAATAAGGGATATAGGCCGGTTAGGAGGCCGGATCCAAAGTGTCTTTGCCGGGCTTTTTTTTTCTTTGTGACAGTAATGTCCGCCCTTGTGGACGCAACGCATGTCTCTGGGGAAAACACCGGCATTTCGAGCATCATCATACATCACCACCAGAGAACCGGTGCTAACCGCGAGGCCAGCATTTTGTAGTATTCAATACTAAACCCATCGGGTCCCGGGCCTTTCTGAGAGATTTGCCACGCTAATCCCCTGTAACACTTCCTGCACTGACAGCGGCGCATTAAGAGCCCTGCAAATCAGCCGCAGCAATCTGCGCAAGGACTGCTCAGCCAAAATTCCACCACCCCTTTCCGCATAATCCCGCTCCTCCTCACTATAGACCTGATGAAAGAACTTTCGGAAGATTTCAGCTATATGCTTTGGGCTGATGAAACAAGGCTCCGGCCTACCCTCGCTACACTGGGATAAAACGGGCCCCCCGGGGTTATCGTACAAGCTTGGCAAGTAACGTGCCTGACCGGTTACCAGAACGGTATAGAAGATGTCGATAATTTTGCATAGACATGCGCGCTCTTACTCTCCAGTAAGTCATTCAAAGCCCCTGCTATGTATGTATTCCTTCTGTATCTTATCATCCCTGCCTTTCCCCAACCGGCGTTGAAGGGCACGCAACTACTTGCGCTCCAGCACCACGAGAGTTGCCAATCCAAATGCTTACGGCGCGCCAATGTATAAGATATGATGGCACCTCCCCGCAGCAGCACCGCCTTACACTGGCTTTCCCAGAATAAGAGGGACGGGCATTGGAGGAAGATCATTAAAAGATACATAGTCATCCCATTGTTGTTCAAGATATTTCTGAAAGGTCTCATCCTCCCAAAGATAGGCAGGAAAGCGCCATCCCCTCTGTATGGGTCCCTGAGCATCCCACACAATCCAGATGGGGCCGTGATCAGATATCACAACAGGATCGATACCCGCCCGAGAGACTCGTGGAAACCCACCCTCACTAATCAGTATGTAGTCAATACGGGACCATGTGCGGTGCGCGCGCGATTGGTGCGTATATTCTCGCTCTCCAGGATGGAGAACTCTCCATACATTCTATGAGGGTCTCCCATTCTACAAAGTACCCACCCCTTTTTTTGGTCCAGGAACCTGTGGGACTCGGTTGGGATTTATCCAGGCATGGGTCATGAGGGCATTTAAAGTCTCCTGCGATAATTAACTTATTCTGGCCATGCTGCCCACTAAACGCAGGATCCGTTTATAAAATCATGATCATACACATTAGGAGCATATCATTCAACGCCATACAGAGTCATGATATAATTTAGTATGTAGCAAAATATAACGCCCCGTGAGGGTCCGCCTCAATGTTACTTACTTCCCAGGGCACACCCTTCTTTACAGGACCACACTACCCCAGCCTTTTTTGTGCCTGAGTCCGCCCCATAGGCATTCGCCACCCAATCCCTGGCAAGCTTACGATGTTCCAGGGCACTTAGATGCGTCTCTTGCAACATGGCTATTTGGACACCCTTCCTCTTAAGTGTTTGCAGAATTTTTGTACGTTTAATGGGGGAACCTATAACCTCCCTACATTCCAGGATACAATCTTAACCTCAGGCAGAGCACCCCAGCTTCAAAAAACTCAGTAAATGATACAGATATGTGCGGTGCCGAGGTGCCCAGCCTCACCCCAGGACCACTATAATATAAGGACCCTCACAATGTTCAGCCCCTCATGAGAATGTGTGGCCTTCGTACTGGTGCCCGATGTCATCCCGCTAGAACACCTAGTGCCGTACTAGTCCCCCCCCCCCCCCGAATCAACACCCCAAGTTTGTTGTTCGATCAGCACCCCGCTTCCACCCCCTGCCCTCCCCCTTCCCTCCCCCTCCATTTCTCCCCCGTACTCCCCCCCTTACTCCCGCCTATGTCCCTCTTCTTTACCCCCTCCCCCCCCCGCTCCCCTCTTTCCTCTAGAGGACCCCCCCCTCCCACTTAAAAACACTAGCCATGCTACAGCCGGCTCCCCTCCACCGGCTCACGTCCCACCACCGTGCACAGCAAGGTCGCGGCCCCACTCCCCCCCTTCAAAGATATCACTGTCGGGAGAAACCTCCCTATATCGAAAGCCAGTAGCTCAGCCGCACCGGGATCTGGGCTCCCCTCCCAACAACCCCCTGTGTCCAGCATACCCTCCCCAAAGCATAATATCTCACCACTATCAAACCATACAATACAACATATCAAACAGTACCTGAAATACAAAAACTGAATACATATTCCTCTGATACAGCCTCATATAACCCCTACCCACACCAATAGCGCCGCCCAACAGGGCCGCGGCCGCAAAGAAAAAAAAAAAAAAACGTAGTTTTCGGTCAGAGGACCCACCTTGGGCCAACAGAGCTGTGTGACCGTTAGTCGGCCTATCTGCAGTCCCCCCATCTTCCCACTCGGGCTCACCAGGGATACAGCTAGGGAAGGCAGCCAACACAGGAGAAAACATAGCTGCTCAGGACGCCCTTCCATGGCACTCTCAGCTTTCTCCAGGTCCTCCAGAAATCTTGTCGCCGCCGCCGCCCGTCGTCAACACTGATGTTTTTGCCGTCTGCTAGCACGCGGAGCGTGGCCGGAAAGGCCAGAGTGAAGCGCAGTTGTTTTCCTGAATAGAGCGCGGAACAGATCGCGAGCAAATTCCTTACGCTTAGCTGCCACCGCGCGGCTGAGTAATCCTGGAAGAGGAGCACTTTTTGGTCATCGATCATCAGAGTCCTCTGTTTCCTCCGGTAAGCCTGGAGCAGCCTCCACTTATGATGAAAGTTTAGGATACGGGCAATAACCACTCGGGGCCTTTGGATGTTCTCTTGTTTAGGCCCGAGGCGGTGCACTCGTTCCACCTTTAGGTCTCCCACGAGGTCCTCCAGCCCGAGTTCCCTGGGGAGCCAACCTTTCTACCAGAGGAGAAGTCATAGCTTCGTTGCGCGCCTCTGGGACTCCTACCAAACGCAGATATTAGTTCTGCGAGAGCGGTTTTCCAGGTCATCGACTTTGTCGTACAGCATTTCGATCGTTTTTTGCATCTTGGCCTGCGTTCGTGCTTGGTTACCTTCAGATCCTCCAGGGCTGAGACTCGAATGCTCCCAGCTCATCTACACGCTGCCCCGAACTACACTCCGTTAAGGTCTCTCCCATCACATCTAGCTTAGCGAGGATCACATGTCAAACTTTCGGCTCCAAAATTTTCGCTACTTTCGCGTGCGAGCTCCTCTGCGCCACGATTCTACACTCTCCGCCCCCGGCGAGGCAGGCTGTGGTTCTCCGAGCGGCTGCTTCCCCCGCTGAGGTAGGCCCACTTCTTGGCGCCTTCTCCCGCTCTTTGCGCGTTGCCAAGGGCATGCTGGCTTTAAATTTTTATAAATACCACTGCTAGAGAGTGAGACCTTTCTTCCCGTGGTCTTAAAGCTGCAAATATTTCAAAATGCTCTTAGAAAAGATTCATGGAGAGTCGGGCCGCCCCGGAGCGATCAGAGAGACCTCTTACTCGCTCATGAGTCACGTGGGATCTCATCCCCATGCCTTTTAAAATTCAGTCTGCTTTTGTCCCCAATGCCTTGATCAGGAGGGCAGCCCAGGCATTCACCACCATCCTTTCCGTGAGAAAGTATTTCCTGATATTGCTTATAAGTTTAGCTCCTTCAAGCGTCATGTCATGATCTCTACTTCTGTAGCTTCTCTGTCCTTGGAAGAGGTTGGTTTGTTCACAGGGTTTCTGGCACCTTAGGCAGGACCAACCCTGCGGCACAGGTTCCACCTTTCCACCCCTGGCATCCACCATCTGCAAATCGGCGGCATTGCAATGAGCTTTAAAGCTTCTGCGCGCATGTGCACACTCGTGGTCTGCTGCCTCCGCCCTCTCCTAGTGGACGGGTTTTTCACGTCTTTAAATCAGAGCTTCCCAAACCTGTCCTAGGGAAGCCCCAGCCAGTCAGATTTTCAGGATATCTGCAGCAAATATTCATTCATGGTAGAGATTTGCATGCCCTGCCTCCATTACATGCAGATTCTCTCATGCATATTCATTGTGGATTTCTCTCATGCATATTCATTGTGGATTTCTCTCATGCATATTCATTGTGGATTTCTCTCATGCATATTCATTGTGGATTCTGAAAATCTGGCTGGCTGGGTGTCCCCCAGGACAGGGTTGGGAAGCACTGCTTTAAATGTCTCTGTCATATTTCACCTGTCTCTTCTGCTCTATTGTATAGATATTTAAGTCTTCAAGTCTATTCTCATGTTTCTTCTGAAATAGACCCCATACTGTTTTGCTTGCTTTTTTCTGACATGCTTCAAGATTTGTCTATTCTTTGCAAGATATGGTCTCCAAAATCAAATATTGTACTTCGCATGAGTCTTCACCAATGGCTTATATAGGGGTATTATCGCCTCCTCCTTTTGGCTGGTTAGACCCCTCTCTGTGCAGCCTAGCATCTGTCTGGTTTTGGCTACCTCCTTGTTATTTCACCACATTCAGATCCTTAAACACTATCACTCCATGGTCTCTTTCCTGGTCTCTGCACATCAGCCTCTCGCTCCCTATCACATATAGCTCCTTTGGATTTCTGTAGAACGGAAATTTCTGAATTTGTATTGATATTCTGTCCAATCTTGTATAGAATCTAGACCACTCCTGTATAGAACAATTAGTTGAATGATGCTGTCAAGAATACCCCCTATTGGCATCAGGGCTAGCCAATAGGGGGTTTCTGCTGCTCTAGGCAGAAGCCCTGGCCATACCACCCCTCCCTCTGTGAGCCAAGCCACACTGCCTTCCCCATGCTAAACCATGCTGCCACTGACTCTGGCAGTGGGGTCAGGGGGCGGCTCAGCAACAGTGGCAGGCCACGTGCTTTGGCACACATGACCTGCACACTTCTGACCCCTCCAACCCAACTTCAGGGGGTCAGAAGAAGCAAGACATGTGTGCCGAAGGCCATGGCCTGCTGTGGGCTGCTTCTGCCACCGAGATGAGCCAATCCCTCCTTTAGAATCAGTGACAGCAGGGGGGTAGCAGCACAGCATGGCTCACCATGGGGGGGGGGGGTGCAGCAGGCCATGTATGCTGTGCCTCCCATGGAGCTCTGCTGCCCTAGGCAGCTGCCTAATGGACAGGCTGACCCTGATTCTCATCCCAAATACTTCTGCCCAGGGACATCAGTGGCCTGCTGGTCTCCTATCACCACCTTGATTGACAGGTTCTCTGGTTCTGGCAGGTCTGAGGAGAACCAGCACTAGCTCAATGCAAGCCTCCCCTCACCCTCACAACTAACGTGAGCTATTGTGTGTGTGTGTGTGTGTGTGTGTGTGTAATTCTGAATATCTGCCATGGGTGCAGATAAAACTGGCCCTGACTCTAGACGCAGGGCTGACTAGTTCAAGGTGACACTTAGAGAACATGAGACGTCAGAACAGCCAGAGCCAGAATATTGCTTTCATTTTTTTTATTGCTGGAAACATTTTGCCTAGGCTAGGGTATAGTGTATCCTGTTTGTCTGAGATTTTCCCAGGGGACAGTTAGGATAAGGCAGCCACACATATGTGATGTCATATAATGGTGCTAAGCTAGACCTGCTGCTCGAGAGCTCAGAGAAGTCTGGAACACTATCGGAGCATGTGCAGCATGCCCCCCCCCAGAGGAGACTGCCACCCTAGCCAGTCGTCTTCATCTGCTGACAGAGCGAGGAGGGATTCTGCTTCTCTCCTAATTCCATCACCACCTTCTTGCCATTCGATTTGGCTTCTATTATCTTCATGCCAGACAAGAACAAAAAGATATTAGCAAACCTGCAGGTAATGGCAAGGCAAAAAGGCCAGGCTTCAAAAATGCCTCAATCCTCTAAGATACTCGCCATGTGTGTATTCGCTGCTTAGGGTTGAATCACGAGGTAGATTCCTGCAATCGCATCAAGTGTTCCTCCATGTTGCATCCAAAAAAACCTTGGTGACTCATGTGGCTAATGCTGCTTCTCAGCCCACCAGCATGTCTGCCCCCCACTGTCGGCCCATCTTCTGTAGTTTCCACCATCTCCTCCAACATATTGCAGCATAGCTGCTCTGAGCGGCAGGTCCAGTGCAGAAGACACATCCCGTTGGGTCATCGCCACAATGACAGCTTTCACTGGCACGGGCACACCAGCAAATCTCCCTGGTGCAGCTGGAAAAGGACTCCACAGAAATAGCTCCTCCACATGCCACAGCATCTGACTGCACAACCTCCTAGAATCTCACCCCTTACAACTGCATTAAGGCTGAAGCTGCAGGATTTCACTCCTAATTCTGACGCGTCTCTGTTGCTGTGGCATTTTCAGCAGTCCACCCCCATCAAAAACCACAGCACCCTGATTTCTCTGCTGCAGAATTTTGTTTTGAAGAATCCTGTGGAAGAAAATATGACAAAAAGAAGGTGGTGGGACTTGTTTTAGTATTTAGTGGAAGGATTTACAGTGGTCGTTAAAGGTTACTGCTTAAATTAAACAGCCCAAGATAATTTACAGTGTGCATTGTTCCTGTCCCCGAGAGCATGTCAGTGTGAGCACTGCCAGGTAGGTGACTAGTCTGCATCCTTGGTAGTTTCAGCTCTGTGCTCTCACTTCTTTGCCCTTAGATTCTCCGTGGACAAGCAGAAGGGCGGCTCACTTACAGCATTCTGTAATATATTGTAGTTTTTATTGCATTTAGTAATAGGCATGTGCCTAAGTGTGGGAGCACCATACAGACAAAGCACAGCCCATAATATGTAATTTCCTGACTGACCTGCTCTTCTGCTTGTATTGACAGATAGCAGCAAACTGCTGCAAAACCAGCAGCCTGAATACGGAACATATCACCTGGGAGATACTAAATCCTGTATGGTGAGTACTCGACAACACGCTAAACCTTGCACACTAAGTACTTAGCCACACACATTAATTCCTGGACTGAGAAAATGTTTGAAAATTAGCTTAAAATAAATCGTACAACCTATGAGAAGAGTTTCCATGTTAAAGCTTCGGCCACACTATGGTCTGGTTACTTATTTCTCACCTTTGCTGTGTAGCACAACTTCCTTTTGATAGATGGCTGGATTTTTGTTTTTTTGTAACTCTATCTCATTAAGCATATTGATTTCTCTTTATTATTTATTTTATATTTGAATTTTTTTTTATACATTGCTCTGGGCAAGTGTTAATAAAGATCTTGCTTGTGCTTAATTAATCATCTTGCCATAAAAAGGCTTAGCCCCAAAAAGATCAGAGGTGAGCTCCCTAACCTAACCCCACAGAAATCAATGGTGCACCCCCCTCCTCACATCTCCTAGTTCCCGACCTCACAACTGATCGAAATGGCCCAAGTCGGGTCTCTCCCTCACACTAAGTTGGGAGGCAGGAGTGATGCCCATTCGCGCCAACCTCTGCCGCCTTCAGAAATGGCAGTACCTGATCCAATGCGGTGCATCCTGGGATCAGCCATATAAGGCAGACTAACCCCACATAATGCATCCCAGTGCCCAGCATGGGGTCAGGTACCCAAATTTCCAAGATGGCAGCATAGAGACAAGGAAGAGAAGGCTTCACTCCTGCCTCTCAACTTAGAAGTATGTGAGAGGACTGGGGATACGGGGCATGTCCCACTTAGGACACTTCATTAATTGTGAGGGTGGGAGGGTCTGCGGTCCAGGGGTCCATCATTGACCTTTGTGGGGTTGGGGCATGTAGGGGCTGGGGATCCACAACTGAGTTTTGTGTGGATGGGGGGCCTACTTTGGCCATCAGTGTGTTTTGTGGATTGGGAAGAGGGAGCAGGAATGTTGGAAAAGGGAGGAAGCAGGAAAAGAATTGGATCCATTGTGCTATTTTTTTTTATTTTGCTGTCAGTGCGTGAGCCAAGCTCTCTTCACTCACTGACAGGAAGGAAGATGTTTGCTCATGATGTAGCAAATGACTGCAACTTACTGTTGTGTGTGCTGTTTTTCTTAATACTGCGGTAATTTGCATGCTAGTTAGTTCACTGCATCAGGATTAAAAAAAGCAATTTTTTAAAAGATTCT
Source organism: Ichthyophis bannanicus (assembly GCA_033557465.1). Classification (NCBI taxonomy): domain Eukaryota; kingdom Metazoa; phylum Chordata; class Amphibia; order Gymnophiona; family Ichthyophiidae; genus Ichthyophis; species Ichthyophis bannanicus. The sequence continues at coordinate 16,743,877 of CM066042.1, forward strand.
TTATTTTTAACAAGAGCATGAGAACGCTGTGCAGCATTCTAATGCAGAGCTTTCTGCACTGAGACCTCGTGCCTGCTCTTCCTGCCGATGGCTCACTGAGTTTGTGGCTATCACAAGCTAGTGTTTTGCTGCCCTTTAGAAGCTGCTGCTGAAGCCGCCATCTCGTCATGCCCCATCTATAACACATCAGTGATAGATAGATATAAAAAAGAAATCCTCATCCAGTGTGCAAGCAGAGGAGCATCCAGTCGAGAATAGTCTATATGGCTGCCGTACTCTAAGTGGGGGGCCTTTTATGTATGTTGATGCTTTACCAAGATTCCACAGGGCTATGACCACATGTACCCCCTGGAATGAAGCATAAATCTTGGGTCACTTTAAGAGATAAAGGGCAAAAACCCTGCAAGGTCCACATGGGAGGCCAGTAATGGGTGCCTTCATCCTGATTTTCTTTTATAATGCAAACATGGGTTAATATGTGACTTTATTAAATAGACTCCCACAGTGACCCCCCAGTAACGTACAAGTTCTCTGTCATAAATTTAGAACTGCTTCTAGGATGTTGTAATTGTATGGTGGATGCTCTGTGTGTTCATGCATATTTTATTAAAAATAATGGGGGGGATATTCAGCAATGACGAACACTTCTAAAGTGTGTAGCCATCGCTGCTAAAGTTTAACCCCGGATATCTGGTCTCCAGCATTGAATATCCGAGTCACGGCACAGTCTGGAAGTTAACTGTGTAGCGGTGATCTCAAGCCACTGCCCAGTTAGCTCTTGTGAGTAAAGTTACATCAGCCTTTGCCACGCCTAACTTTACCCATGGTTGCTAACTGGGCAGCAGCTCAAAATCGCGGCTGCCCGGTCCACAATGAGTGCTGCCTCCATTTCGCCCTGAAACATCCACGACATCGGGGCGTGTAGCAGCGGCACCCACGGATATCCAGCAGCGGTACCTATGTTATGCCACAGAATATCCCACTAAGCGGCATTTGCACAGCTTGCAGGTCTGCAAACCGTGTAAATGACTTTGAATATCCCCCATGCGAACACTGAAAATCCCCCCAGCTCTGCACAAACTGAGTGCAATTTCATAAATTCCCATGCAGTCAACATGCGTTTCATTGGGCCTATTTTGTAAGGTGAAGCACGCAAGTACTTTACTTTATAAAATAAGGATGTACTGACATGCCTTAGCCTAGTCATTGCAGTTTCGTCTGCTCTAGAGCAGGGGTAGATGTGGGCGCCTAGACTGGGCGGAAAAGTATTTTATAACTTAGGTATGTAAATTTAGGCCCCTGCCTGTGCTCTGCCCCCATGCACATCCCAACTAAAGGTACATGCGACGAGTCTTATGCATGCGCTTACAGAATAGGTTGTAGTTACTTACATGCGTCGCTTATAAAAGCAGCCCCACTGTCTTTGGGAATGTTTGCACGCAGGTCTTGTGGAATGCACGCTTTCTACATGGCAGTTTTATAGCAGATATTTTACACTTGGAAAATGCTTTATAAAATTAAATGCGATTAACTTGGGGGCTTAAGATAACTGGATATTGCCAATATTCAGGGCATCTGTTTATCTTTATTCGGTTAAGCAGGACGTATATATAGCTTTCCTAAACTTTACCAGTTAAGTTATCTGCTTAATTTTGGGACTGTATAGTTGGCGGAAAGTCTGCTTTATGTTAATAGGATAAATGATTTGGTTAACCTTTAGACTAAACTGAATATCAGCCCCAGTACTTTTAAAACGTAGGGGACATTGCTGGCCAGGATGCACAGGGCCCGATATTTAAAGCAATTAATGCAGATAGCAGACCTGCTGACAGGATATTCAGTGGTAGAAGCGCGGTTAGTGCCGCTGAATATTCTCGAGTGCCACTGCTAGGCACCCTGATGCTAGCAGCTGGTATTGGGACATTGTGGGGCGGTCCCCGGGGATATTCATCTGCTGCCCCGTTATCCCACAGTAAAGGCTGGCCTAACCTTTCCTGCAGCTGGCTGAATATCACCGCTCTGCAGTTAGCTTCTGTGCTATTTGAGTGACCCAGTTATTGAACGCTGGCTCCGACATTGAATATCTGAGTCTAAGGTTCAACGTTGGCTCACTGATTTACAATGGCTAGCTGCCACTTTGAATATTAGGCCCACAATATAGTGTTATTACTTTCAAGGCCCCATGCTTGTTTCCATTATGAGAAGACCTCGGCCAGTGTTTACATTTAAAAAGAGATTCCGTAATAGCCCCTTCCTGGGTATTTCCCAAACACATGCCTGCCACCCACATATCTCCTCTTGTTAGAGAAAGGGAGGGTTCTGCATAACCAGAGCCTGCCTTTTACCAATTCTCCTGTTTGAAGATTTATTCTTCTAGTCATATCTGTCTTTTCACTTCAAAATGCAGACTTTGTTTCAGATGCATGTGAGAAGCTCTCAGTTTATAAAAGCTGAAATGCCAAGCTGCTGCCATTATTTTTTTGCAGGAAGTTAATGGTTATCGAAACGTAACATGGCGGATAGTCCTCTGCCACATCTGTGCTGTGCTGACGGCAGGAATGTTACTGCTGATCTTTCACTGGAAGCCCCGACTCAAGGTTCTTGCCAAATGCACGGCTTGTCCTCTGGCACAGGCAGATTGGGTGATCATCAGAGTGAGTATTCACAGCTCATCACCACATCTTCCTAAACATGTTCTTTCTGTCATCATCTTCCATAGTGGAGCTCTGGTCAGGCAGTAAATATATTCCTTGAAAATCAGGTGATAAAACCACCAAATGTTTCACTCTCACTCTCTCTATATATATATATCCAGTACTTGAACAGCATAAGTGACCACAAACATAAGACAGAAGTATGTAGACAAAAATTAAACTGAAATCACTAGAAGGCACACTTCTATGTAATGCAACACCAGAGAAATAAAACACAGTGAAGCATTTCCCCCTGCATGCTGCAAAATATAATGAAAGCAGATATAAATTCCAAAACAGACATATTCCAATCACCAAATTAAAAGTATTATAAAATTCTTTTTTCTACCTTTGTTGTTTGGCCACTTTATTTTTCTAATCAAGTTGGTTCCATAGGCTGGTTTCTGCTTTCCGATATTGTCTCTTTTTAAACTTTCTTTTATCTATTTTAAGTTTGGGGTTTCTAAGTTTGCTTCTGTTTATATGTTATTTTGGATGCTTCATTAGCTTATGATTTCTGAAAGGGTATGTGTTGGCAGCGGAGGATCACATTTCTGTGACAATGGCAACAACACTAAAATTAAACTATGTGAAAGAAAGGCCTGGCAATCTATTTCTGTATCTGGCCACGAAAACCCAATGGATAGTCATAACAAAACAAATTGCACTATAGTGCTGGAAAATGAGACCCCCAGATCAGAAGGCACTCAACTGGCTACTGGGGAGGAGCTGAAGACTTTTCAGAGTAAAGCCAGCATGTATGATGTGGTTGGACCAAAGCCTGGACATCTGACTGCTGATGTGGCTGCACATGAAATGAGAGTCAGAAGCTGCAGAGATGTCTTACATATTAGGACATGGAACGTACGAAGCATGAACCAAGGGAAGTTGAAGGTGGTCAAGAATGAAATGGAATGTGTACAACTCAATCTGTTGGGTGTCAGCGAACTGAAATGGACTGGCATTGGGCACTTTGCATCTAATAATCATATGGTCTACAATGCTGGAAATGAAAGACAAAGAAGAAATTGTGTTGCATTTATAATTAAGAAGAAACTTGAAAGAACTGTAATGAAATACAATGTAATCAGTGAATGCTTAATTTCTATTCATCTGCGAATAATACCCATCAACACAACTACAATTCAAGTATATGCTCCAACAACAGCTGCAGAAGAAGATGAAGTTCATGAGTTCAATGAACAAGTACAAGCTGAAATTGAAAGAACATGCAAACAAGATATCCTGATAGTCATAGGTGATTGGAACACAAAAGATAGCAACAAAGAATAAGGCAAAGTGGTTGGAAAATATGTACTTGGCAGCAGAAATGAAACTGGAGAAAGATTAGACAGAATTCTGCAAGACCAACCATCTATTCATCTCAAATACCTTCTTCCAGCAACATAACGGCAACTGTACACATGAACTTCACCCAATGGATTGTACAAAAATCAAATTGACTATATCTGTTCAATGTAAACCGCACTGATGCAGAATAGCGCGGTATATAAGAGAATGTAAATAAATAAATAAAGTCAACGACCTAAAAGCTCTATAACATCAAAAAGACAAAACTTGGAGCTGACTATGGTAAAGATCACCAACTACTAGTATGCAAACTCAAGCTAAAGTTGAAAAAGAGCAAGCCACTCATGAATGTAGCAAAATATAACCTTGAGAATATACCATTTATTTATTTATTTATTTAACATTTCTTATATACCGCGCTATTTGTCATCAGCGCGGTTTACATCAAAACAATAGAACACTTGACCAGAGATTGGCCGTCGTTTACATGAAACGGGGAGTTAACATGGAGGAGAACTTGGGGAACTATTTACGTTCAAGCTTGTAGCAAACTTAGGAAACTATGTACAAATTGGTTGTATTACATATTAGGTATGATTGCAGTGTTTTACGTCAGGTGGTGGCTGTATGATATAGTGGGGTGGGGGAGATAATGGGGTATCAGGGTGGGTGTAATGTAAGATAAAAAGGTGATGTTTGAGGGTTCTTCTAAATTGAGTAAGGTCTCTAATAGCTCTAATGTGTGAGGGGAGTTTGTTCCAGCATACGGGGGCATAGTTCCTGAAGGCCCTATTGGTGGTGATCTGGTTGAGTTTTGTGGATTCAGAATTTAAAGACTGCCTGCAAAATCGATTTACTGCTTAAGATACAAATGACAGAGCTCTAGAAGAATTATGGGATAACATCAAAAAGGTTCTGTTGGAAGAAGGTGAGAAATCTCTAATAAAGGTGAAAAAGCAAAAATGGCCAAAATGGATGACTGAAGAAACTCTGAAAAATTACCCAGAAATGCAGAGAAGCTAAAGCCAGAGGAGAAAGAGAGGCAATCAAAGAACACAATGGAGATTTCCAATGTGCAGCAAGACAAGACCAGGAGAAGTACTACAATGACGCATGCAAAGAAATAGAATCAGAAACTATTAGAGGAAGAACAAGATTGACTTTCCTAAAGCTACGAGAGTTGAAGAAAAAATTCCAGCCTCGAAGCATGCTCAAGGATCCATGTTGAATAATGCTGAGAAGATCAAGAAAAGGTGGAAAGAATATACAGCGTTATTATATGATAAAGGTCAAGTGGACCAACAGCAGTTTCAACCTATACCTTATGATCCGAAACCATTGATGCTGAAAAGTCGAAGCAGCATTGAAAGCCTTATCAAAGAACAAAGCACCAGGCATTGATGGCATTCCTATTGAAGTATTACAACAATCTGATGCAGCTTTTACCATAATTACAAGGCTCTGCCATGGAATTTGGAAGGCAACACCATGGCCAACTGACTGGAAAAGATCTGTGTTTATACCAATACTAAAGAAAGGTGATCCAACTGACTGTGGAAATTATCACACGATTGCTCTGATCCCACATGCCAGCAAGATTCTACTGAAGATTATGCAGCAGAGATTATAACCATATCTGGAAGGAGAACTGCCTGAAGTGCAAGCAGGGTTCAGGAAAGGGCGAGGAACGAGAGAAATCATTGTGGATGTGAGATGGATCCTTGAAAAGACTAAAGAATAACAAAAGTATATCTGTATGTATTTTATTGACTACAGCAAGGCTTTTGACTGTGTAAACCATGAAAAACTCTGGGCCACATTAAGAAGCATGGGTATACCAGAACACCTGATTGTTTTCTTGTAGAAACTTTACATTGATCAAGAAGCAACAGTTCGAACGGAACAGGGAGAAACAGAATGGTTTAAAATCAGCAAAGGTGTAAGACAAGGCTGCATACTTTCCCCCTACCTGTTTAATTTATATGCAGATGAAATCAGAGAAGCAGGACTGTATGAAGACAACAGAGGTGTGAAGATTGGAGGGAGACTAATCAACAACCTTCGCTATGCTGATGATACCACATTACTGGCTGAAAGTGAAGATGATCTGAAACATTTGCTTCTCAAGATCAAGAAACAGTCTTAAAATGGGCCTGTACCTTAATGTAAAGAAGACAAAGATTCTGACAACTGGCAAAATCAATAAGTTCATTGTTGATGGAGAAGAAATGTCCACTGTTGTTGCCTTTTGAATTTTCCGTGAGACCCCTTCTGTCCTAACAATAAATAACATAAACTTAGGCTCATTAACAAGTAAGGATCCCCCACTTTCCTTAGTTCCCGTACAGTCATATTCCAATATTCTTGAACTTTTAACAAGCCCACCAAACATGAGACATAGATCCCAACTCACCAGAACCCCTCCAACAATTAGGCAGTACCTCAACAAACAATCTGTTCAGGCTATCTGGTTTGTAGTTCCACCTAAAAAGACCTTTATAGCAATTTTATTTAATGGTAACTGAGATTGAGCACTTGCATACTCCTTTTAATACATCCTTCTATTGCTTCTCAGTCAGATTCTCTCCCAGGTCTCCATACAACGAAGCCTCACTTACTCATTAGCCATAATCTGTAACCAATCCCTTAGAGTCTTTATCTGCCCTCCATCTTTGGCATTAATAATTTTTTGGTGTTTGAGGGGGGGGGGGGGAGAGACAGTGTACAGACAGCCCCACTCACTTCTGGCAATGTGAAGTGTATGTAGGGTTGGGGGAGGAAAGAGACTATTCCTGTCCTGTTGGCCATCCTACCTCCATGGAAGGTGAAATATCAAGCATATGTAAATAAATAATAACCAACCACTTCCATATCCTTCCCCCGTGCAGACCGTCCAGTCCAGAAGGACACAGGCTAGGCATTTAGCGCTCCAACAGCATATGCCACTAGCCCTGCTGTCACAATAGAGTTCCCAGGCAGAGTTAGGAAAGGGGAGATGAAAAAGCACGTATTTTGCAGCTTCAAAACTACATGTGACTTTATCCCCTAGGAAAGCAGGTGCAAATCTATATGGTACATTTTCCTTGGGAAATTTCCAAAGTATGCTCATACTTATGTTTACGAAACATACTTATGTTTAGTATGTTTACTAAACCATGCTACTGGGGCATGTTTACTAAACCGCGCTGCTGGGGCATGTTTGCTAAACTGGGCTGACTGCTAATGTGGGGTGTAGTGCACAGTTAGCATGGGGCCCTGCAATAAAAATCCCCATTCTCTAGCAGTCACTTCCTGTCTAGTCTCTTGCAACCTCCTCTTCGCTGGTCTTGCTCTAAATCATCTCTCCCTCAATCTGTTCAAAACTCAGCTGCATGACTAATCTTTCGCCAGTGTCTCTAGGGTCATGTCATCCCTCTTTCCAAGTCATTTCATTGGCTTCCTATCTGTTTCCGCATCTCGCTCAAACTTCTACTTTTGACCTATAAGTGCTTTAATTTAGCTGCTCCTCACTACCTTTCCTCTCTTATCTCCAATGTTCCCTCTAATTTTCTGTAGGCTGTGAGCGTATAAAATATCAGCCGTGCAGCTTTTGAAGGAAGGTTAAATTTTTGTGCGCCACATAACGACACTCGGAGTTATATACTTTAAAATTTGACTACACGTCAGAATACAGTATGTACACCACATTGATTGCACTAGAAAATATTGTAGAACTTGTGAAAACCATAAATACACAATAACTTTTAAATTTTAAGATGTCTGTGTTTTATATCAGAATCAGAACTGTAATGTTTGTGCGCTCTGTTATAAAGTATGTGCGCTCGCTCGGCAAGGTGTGTGCGCGCGCACAGCTTAGAGGGAACAGTGCTTATCTCTCCTTACATCCCTCCTCGGGAACGCCGCTCTTCTGGCAGATCCTTCTATCTGTGCCCTTCTCTTCCACTGCCAACTCCACACTTTGATCTTTCTATCTTGCTGCTCCTTATGCCTGGAACAAACTACCTGAGTCCGTACGTCGGGTTCCATCCGTGGCCCTGTTCAAATCCAGGCTAAAAACTCACTTCTTTGAGACTACTTTTTGGATCCTGATCCCCCTAGTCGCCTGTTTACCTCCTGTGTGTTTCCTTACCATTCCTCTAGATATAGCCTAATCCCCAGTTGTGTTGTCTGTCTTGATTAGACTATAAGCTCCTAGGAGAAGGGACTGTCTCTTGCATGTCCCTGTACAGTGCTGCTTATGCCTTGTAGTGCTATATAAATGATAAGAAGTAGTAGGTTAGTGTGGAGTAAGCACAGACAAGGTTGTTGGGGTGGAATGTGGCCGTTGACCGTGCTTCGCAGAGTGGGTGTGATGGGCACACGCCAACTGCAATTGTTGCTGTTAGTAGGAATACACTTGATGCCACCTCAATGGGCAGCATTAGATGCACCCATGTGCTGGGTTCCACAGTGCCAGGCATTAGTGATGCACATGCCCCCTGAAGTTGTCAGAGGCCTCAGCACTGGTTTCACTGCCCAACTGTGCACTAGTGGTGCGTTGTTTGGTAAACATGCCCCAGTTTCCGAGAAGTGGTGCAAAATTTGCAGATAAAATATCGATGCTGCTTTGCAGTTTTGCAAACTGCCTCCTGAATGTCTCAGGAGGGACGGAGGGTCTATGAGGCCAGATTTAAGGCTTCTCTAGAGCACCTAGATTTGACCACTCCTTAGGTGACTAACATTCATGGCCACACAGCTAAAGTTAACACCTAAATCCTATGTGGGATTCATCCATGTCTTTTGGGAGCTGTATTAAATATCTATCATTTGATTAAATGAATGTGGAAATGTATTTATTTATGGGCAAAAGGTCTTAGAATATTTATTGCCTTAATGCATATGCATTTTTAAAAAAATAAAAAGTAAATTTTAAAAACTCATGTTGCAGGACCAGTTCGGACAGTACTTTCCAGCTCAAGTTCAGATAGAACAAGTCAGCGAAAGCAGGTAAGAAGTTTTTAATCTTGTGCAAAGAATATGTAAAGAAAACCGAATGTGGTTTGATGCTGGGCACTGTAGCAGTAATTTTAGTGTGCTTTTGCCTACTGGCACCATAATAGGTGTGGTATTAGCTCACAGATGAGTGTGTGCATGCATCATGAGAAGCCAAGGAAAGGTTGTGTGACTTTTATCATTTTTTGGCTGTGTTTTAAAAGCTTTAAACTGTAATTAGAGTCATTGTACAAAATGCAGGTACTGGGCACTTGCCCCCACTGCCATTGTTACCTGCTGAGTAATCTCAATATTAACTTCAAAGCATCTCAAAGATGTATTCAGGATGTCATTGCAGGGTACAGACAAGCTATATATCCCAGGAGTGGTACTAATCCTGATCCTTAGACAAATTGCTAGTGGAATTCCTTCTATGGATAGGGTTTCTGATCATCTGCTTTTGTTATTAGGGGGTCACTAAGACATGTACTACCAGTATATAATTTCTAAAGAAGTTAGGGCCTTGCATTTTATGTTTTAAAAAGCACGAGAAACTGAATTTCCCCTCAATTCAAAGAGATGATTAATTAGCCTGGATTATTAGTTAATGCATGTGTGATATACATTGTCCTCTTCTTTCCATTCCCAAGTTCTGTATATTCTGCAGTTCTATGCCCCCATAGCAAGTTCCCCTGACAAAGTCAAGGAACCGTGGACGTGGAGGAGGAAGTGATGCCACCTTTCTGGATGGCCGCCTGAGCCGGACGCTCCAGAGCCAAGCCCAGTTTTCCCTGGTGTTCCCCCCACCTGATGATGTTAAGTGCCGTTGAGTCTGAGTCGACTCATGGCAACCCTCTGGATAGCTATCCTAAATTGTGTTCGGTCTTCAGTCAGGCTGCTGTTATTGTATCGATCCATCTCATTGCTGGCCTTCCTCTTTTGCATTGACCTTCTATCTTGCCAAGCATGATGTCTTTCTCTAATGATCTCTCTCTTCGCATGATTTGTCCAAAGTATGAAAATCGAAGTCTTCTCTTCTCAGCTTCTAAAAAAAGCTTAGATTTGATCTCCTCTACTACCGACTGGTTTGTTCTTCGGGCAGTCCATGGTATACACAGAAATCTCCAGGAACAAGCAGGAATGAGTCTTCACATATGGGTATCATTGGTACCGACGGAGCCTGCGCGGGAACGCTCCCCAGCATCCAGAAAGAAAGCTTTTGGGAGCATCCCACAGCGCCTGCGCGCTGCCTTCCCGCCTTTCCTAACCGCCTCTCTCCAGTTCTTCTTTTCCGCGGAGCCAGCAGGTCGTGTTCCTGTCACCGCTGAAGAAGTTCTTTATTTTTCTTTATTTCTTTGGTCGCGCGTCTGCCGCCTTCGACGTCGGACCAGTACCGCCGGTCTTTTCTTTTTTCTTTAAAAAAAACAACAAAAACCTACCGTTTCCCACTTCTGTGCAACTTTTCCTTTTGGGCCTTAGGCCTAGCAAAATTTTCCTCATGGAAAAGCCCGCTTCCGGGTTTAAAAAGTGCACGAAGTGCAGCGGTACTCTTTCTCTCACCGACACACATGACTGGTGTCTAAAATGTTTGGGCCCTGACCACTCCATCACCGATTGTGAGTCCTGTTCCATGATGTCTAAAAGAGGTTGACAGAATCGAGCGGCCAAGCTCAGTACCCTGTTTTCCCTCTGATGCAGCTTCGGTGGCATCGACATCTTCCAGGGCTGCTTCTTCCTCCCATGGATCTCAGGTAACCAAACATAAGTCCAGCCGGTCCTCGAAGGGTAGATCTCCCTCTAAGTATTGAGATGCCTCCGGGCTTGCTCTCGAGGATCCTGCACCGGCAAAATTACCCCGGCGGGAAGCTCTGGCTTCCAAAGCTTCATCTATGGGGTCACAGGTTGACATCGATGGCGTGGCCTCGACCGATCACCTGTTGCCATGTTATGGGGTACCGGTGGTTTCCACTGGTACCGACATCCAGACATTGGTTGCGTCGATGGATCAGAATATTCTGGCCATGCAGCATGTCATCACGGCATTCATACAAGCTGCGACGCCTCCGGTACCGCAACAAACTCCATTGTCGGTACCGGTTCCGGCACCGGCACCGATATTGGTTCCGGTGCTGGTACCAATTGCATCGACATCGGCTTCGGTGTCGACTGCAGCGGTACCCTGTCCTGTGATGCCCATCGGTACCGAATCGGTACTGATAACTCCCGATGTCGATACCACTCGGTACGCGTATCGGGCTCTGCAAGAGCATCCAGACAGGCGATACTTCGATTCCTCCGAAGACTCTGATGAATCGGAGGCTTCTCTCGAAGCATCGGTACTCCTTCCTCAGGAGCCCTCTTCTGCAAAAAGAAGAATGTCTCCTCCAGAAGACTTGTCTTTTCAGGACTTCATTAGGGAAGTGGCCAGGGGCCTCTCTATTTCAGTGGCCCCTGAACCAGAGCCTAGAGCCAAGAAATTTAAAAATTTAAAAAACTCAATGTTATTTGTATACATTGCAGTATTCTTGTTCGATGTACACCGCGCTGATTTTAATAGCGCGGTATAGAAGAAAATGTTAAATAAATAAATAATAAATAAATTAGATATTTTACAATATTCTAAGGCTCCTAAAGAGGCAGCTACTTTACCAATTCATGAGATCCTTTATGATCACATGTTGGGCATATGGGAGACACCTCTTACTACCTCCCCTCATTCTCGCAGGTTGGACACCATGTACCGTGTTCTTCCTTGTCCTGGCTTTCATAAGACTCAGCTTCCTCACCACTCTATTGTGGTGGAGTCTGCTATGAAAAAGATAAAGAGTGCAAAAAGACACTCATCTAATCCTCCAGAAGAGAATGCAGAACCTTGGATGCTTTTGGCTGGAGAATTTTCCAGGCCAATATGCTTACTGCCAGAATCAACTCCTATAGTCTCTATATGGGGATGTTTCTAAAGGAAGTTACAGATCATCTGCAAACTTTATCTCCTTTTATCTCAGAAGATAAAAGGGAGGAGTTTCTCACCTGGCTTAAACATGCCCAGGCTGTTTCCAAATTTTCCAACTGTGCAGCCTTTGACTCTTTTGAGTGTGCCAGCAGAGCCTCGGCTATTGCCATAGGTGCACACAGACTTGCTTGGTTACAAGCTTCTGATTTGGAACCCTGGGTCCAGGATGGATTAGGGAATCTTCCTTGTACAGGTGAAAACCTTTTTGGCAAGGATTGGCAAGCAAAGGCCACTCAGATGGATGCTGAGAATTCTGCCTTAGATAGACTTTCAAAGTCTACTTCTGCTCCTGCTAGAAAAAGGTTATTCAAAAAGACTTTCTTTCCCAAAAAAGGGAAATATTATCCTGGTTATAGTCACCAGGCATCTTCTGCAGGTCGTTTTGCTGCAAAGTGTCAGCAACAACCTAAACAAGCCAAGCCTAAGGCTGCAAGGACTGCTACGACCCAAAAGCCTCAGCCTCCTCAGGGCCTTTGACTTACAACTAGAGAACTTAGCCTTTCTGGCTCTAGAAGAACCAGAGCCTCTCACCATTCCAGGAAGGTTAGCTCACTTTGCTCCCAGATGGGAACAAATCACAGCAGAGCAATGGACCCTCTCCATCATAAGGGAGGGGTACAAGCTTCATTTCTTAAACCTTCTTCTTCACACCATGGTGAGACAGTTCAATTCTCCAACATCTCTCCTCGACCTTCTGGGTCAGGAGATTGCTACCCTTCTTGCCCAAAGGGCAATAGAAGAAGTACCCCTTCTTCAACAGGGTTCAGAGTTCTACTCCCCCTATTTTCTTATCCCAAAGAAAACAGGGGGCTACAGACCCATATTAGATCTCAGAGAATTGAACAAGTTTCTATGCAAGGAGAAATTCAAGAAGATTTCTCTCGGTGCTCTCCTTCCATACCTTCAGAGTCAGGATTGGCTTTGTTCTCTAGATCTCAAGGATGCGTACACCCATGTCCTCATCCATCCAACACACAGAAGGTTCCTTCGGTTCCTTTATCAAGGAAAGCACTACCAATACAGAGTGCTTCCTTTCGGTCTGGCCTCTGCTCCAAGAGTGTTCACAAAATGCATGGCAGTAGTAGCTGCATTTCTACACACTCTAGGAATATTTGTATTCCCATATCTGGACGACTGGCTCATCCGAGCTCCATCCCAGACAGAGGCCCAGGCTTCCCTAGCCTGCACAAGGCGTGTTCTTCAGTATCTGGGACTGGTAATAAACATCCCAAAATCACATCTCACCCCTACTCAGTCATTAGAGTTCATTTATTTATTTATTTATTTATATTCTCTTATATACCGCGCTATTCTGCATCAGTGCGGTTTACAATGAACAATCTGAAATTACATTGAACAGGGTATTATAACTTGGAGATAACTATTTTACAGGGAACATGGGCTATGGAGGGTTAAGTGGCTTGCCCAAGACCACCTGTGGGACTAGAAACCCCAGTCCTTCTGGCTCAAGGTTGCTGTCCTCTAGTGGGATTTGAACCCCCGACCTTCCGGCCTGAAGTACCTTGCCCCAACCACTAGGCTACTCCTCCACTCCACTCATAGGGGCCTTGCTGCATACCACAACTGCAAGGGCCTATCTTCCCCAAGCCCGTTGCCTACGATTGGTGCAGTTAGCCTCACAAGTTCAGTTAAAGTCTCATTTAACTGCTCGGGAGATGTTACAACTGTTAGGCCACATGGCATCCATTGTGCATGTGGTTCCTTACGCTCGCCTTCACATGCGGGCAGCTCAGTGGACTCTGTCCACCCAATGGACCCAGGCATCAGGGTGCCTGTCAGACAAAATAGCAACCTCCAGTCGCCTCTTTTGGTCTCTCCAGTGGTGGAAGTCCACTCAGAATCTGTTGCTGGGGTCCCCCTTTAAACAGTTGCTACCCCAAGCAAACCCTCACAACAGATGCCTCTCCAAAGGGTCGGGGAGCTCATCTACAAGATCTCTCCACCCAGGGCATCTGGTCTCCACAGGAGACATCTCTACATATCAAATTCTTGGAGCTCAGAGCAATTTTTCTAGCTCTGAGTCTTCCACACCCTGCTCAGCTACAAGACAGTCCTCATCCACACGGACAACCAAGTAGCCATGTTCTACGTGAACAAGCAGGGCAGGACTGGATCTCTGTCACTTTGCAACGAAGCTTTGAGATTGTGGGCCTTCTCCAGAGAGCATCAAATTCATCTCATCGCAGTGTATCTTCCAGGGGTTCAAAACTCTTGGGCAGACAGACTCAGTCGAGTTCTGCTTCCACACAAATGGTCCCTCCATGGGGACCACATAGCCAGGATCTTTCGAATTTGGGGAACCCCGGACATAGACCTGTTTGCAAGTCCGTGGAATGCCAAACTTCCCCGGTTCTGTTCCAGGATTCCGTGTCAGGGAGTTCAGGCCAGGGATGCCTTCCTCCTCCATTGGGGCAAGACTTCCTCTATGCCTTTCCACCCATTCCCCTAATTTCCAAGACACTATTCAAGCTTCAGAGAGACAAGGGGTCTATGATCCTCATAGCTCCACATTGGCCACGCGAAGTATGGTACCCTCTACTTCTTCATCTCTCTCAAGCTCCCTCCCTGGACTTGGGATCTGCTCCAGACCTCCTGTCCCAGGAGGAGGGAACGTTGTGGCACCCAAATCCCCAGTCTCTTCATCTCAGGGCCTGGTTGCTGAAGGCCTAGACCTTCAAGATTTGCATCTTTCTCAGCAGGTGAAGGATATCCTTCATGCTTCCAGAAAGCCTTCCACTAGACGTTCCTATGCTTTTAAATGGAAAAGGTTTACCATTTGGTGTGCAGAGAAGGGTCTTAACCCTCTTGCAATACCTCTGAATTCTTTACTAGAGTATTTATTGCATTTATCCCATGCAGGCCTTAAAACGAATTCAGTAAGAGTCCATTTGAGTGCTATTGCAGCATCCCTTAAGCCTCTCAATGGACATCCTATTTCCTCTCATCCTCTTATTGCAAGATTCATGAGAGGCCTTCTTTTAACTAAACCTCCCATTAGACCACCTCCAGTGGCATGGGATTTGAATTTGGTTCTTGGCCCGCTCATGAAGCCACCCTTTGAACCCTTAGCCACTACCTCCTTGAAATTCCTTTCCTGGAAGGTTATTTTTCTCATTGCAGTCACCTCAGCTCACCGTATCAGTGAGCTGCAAGCCTTGGTGGCTAATCCTCCTTATACAAGGTTCCATCATGACAAGGTAGTCCTCAGGACTAATCCACACTTTATGCCTAAAGTGGTCTCACCTTTTCATCTGAACCAGGAGGTGTATTTACCTGTCTTTTTTCCAGGACCTCATGCATCAAGTGCAGAGAGGAATCTTCATACCCTGGATTGTAAGAGAGCACTTGCTTTTTACTTACAAAGGACACAGCAACATAGAAAGTCCTCTCAACTGTTTGTTGCTTTTGATCCCTCTCATTTAGGACTTCCAGTCTCTAAGAGAACTCTGTCCAATTGGATTGCTCAGTGTATTTCCTTCGCCTACCAGAGTAAGAACCTTTCTCTGGAGGGCCATGTCACAGCTCACAATGTGAGGGCCATGGCAGCCTCTATGGCTCATCTAAACTCTGTGTCCATCGACCAAATCTGTCGAGCGGCCACCTGGGCCTCGATTCATACCTTTACAGCCCATTACTGCTTGGACAAGGACTCCCGCCGGGATGCCTTGTTTGGTCAGGCTGTTCTCAAACACCTGTTCCATACCTAATCAACTCCTACCCCCCATCCCTGGTTGGATGCCGAGATCCATGGTGGAGGTAGAGCCCTTCTCAGGGACTCACAACCTTGGAGATCTCCCTGGCATCTCTAGCTGGGGAGTCCCCATATGTGAAGACTCATTCCTGCTTGTTCCTGGAGATAGCACAGTTGTTACTTACCTGTAACAGGTGATCTCTGGGAACAACAGGAATAAGTCTTCACAACCCACCCACCTCCCCTAGGAGTTGTATCTCTCTATCTATCTTTCCTTTCCTCTCTCTCTCTCTCTTTGTCTCAGCTTAAAACTCGAACTGGAGAGAGGCAGTTAGGAAAGGCGGGAAGGCAGCGCGCAGGCACTGTGGGATGCTCCCAAAAGCTTTCTTTCTGGACGCTGGGGAGCGTTCCCGCGCAGGCTCCGTCGGTACCGACGATACCCATATGTGAAGACTTATTCCTGCTGTTCCCAGAGATCACCTGTTACAGGTAAGTAACTGTGCTTTCGCCGCCAGCACCATAATTCAAATACATCAATTTTCTTCCTGTCTATCTTTTTCACTGTCCAGCTTTCACATCCATATGATGTTATTGAAAATACCATGGCTTGAACAAGTCGAATCTTTGTATGCAGAGAGACATCTCTGCTCTTGAGAATCTTATCTAGGTCTTTAAGAACATAAGATATGCCATACTGGGTCAGACCAAGGTCCATCAAGCCCAGTATCCTGTTTCCAACAGTGGCCAATCTAGGTCATACGTACCTAGCAATTTCCCCAAAAGACACAGGCTCCGCAATCTTTTTCCTGGGTGGTGGTTCCTAATGTGGAACCTTGCATTGTATAACCATAGTTTGGGTTGTTCTTCCCTAGGTGCATAACTTTGCACTTGTCCATATTAAATTTCATCTGCCATTTTGATGCCTAGTCTTCTAATTTATCAAGATCCTCTTGCAATTTTCCACAATCCTCTTGGGTTTTAACAACTTTAAATAGTTTTGTCTCATCTGCAAATTTGATAACCTTACTCGTTATTCCACGTTCGTGGTCATTTATGGATATGTCAAAAAGCAGCGGACCCAGCACAGATCCCTGGGGTACACCACTATTCACCTTTCTCCATTGGGAAAATTGGCCATTTAGCCCAACCCTCTGCTTTCTATCTTTTAACCAGTTCTTGATCCACAGTAGTACACTGCCTCCTATCCCATGACCCTTTTGTTTTGCCAAAGGTCTCTGATGAGGGACCTTGTCAAAGGCTTTCTGACTGTCCAGATACACTATATCAACCAACTCACCTTTGTCCACCTGTTTATTCACACTTTCAAAAAAACACAACAGATTAGTAAGACAAGATCTTCCTTGTCTAAAGCCATGTTGGCTGTCTCCCATTAGGCCATGACTATCTACATGTTGAGTAATTTTATTCTTTATGATGGTTTCTACCATTTTTCCCAGTACTGACGTGAGGCTCACCGGTCTCTAGTTTCCTGGATCACCCCTGGAACCCTTTTTAAAAATTGGTGTTACATTGGCGATCCTCCATTCTTCAGGTATTAGAGATGATTTTAATGATAGTTCAGAGATTACTAATAGCAGGTCTGCAATCTCATATTTCAGTTCTTTCAACACCCTTAGATGTATACCATCCGGCCCAGGTGATTTGCTACTCTTCAGTTTTATCTAATAGTTGTAATACATCTTCCCGATGTATCGATATTTCCTTCAATTCTTCCACACCTTTAAATACCACTTCAGTCATGGGTAACATCCCTACATCTTCCTCAGTAAAAACCGAAGCAAAGAATTCATTCAGTCTCTCCGCTATCGCCTTGTCGCCTCTTGGTGCCCCTTTAACTCCTCTATCATCTAATGGACCAACTGACTCTCTCACAGGTTTTTTGCTACAAATGTACTTGAAAAAATCTTTATTTCGCGTTTTTGCTTCCACAGCAAGCTTCTTCTCAAATTCCTCTCCCTTTGCCTGCTTTATCAATGCCTTGCATTTGACTTGCCAGTGCTTGCGCTGTTTCCAGGTTTCGTCGTTTGGCTCTTTTTTCCATTTCCTGAAAGATGCTTTTTTGGCAACAGCCTCTCTGACCTCACCTCTCTTTTCACAGTGCCGCAGAGCTGAGTGCAAGCTCCGATATGCTCAGTTTATGCTCTCTTCTCTTTACACAGTGCCGCAGAGCTGAGTGCAAGCTCCGATCGGCTCAGTTTATGCTCTCTTCTCTTTACACAGTGCCGCAGAGCTGAGTGCAAGCTCCGATCTGCTCAGTTTATGCTCTCTTCTCTTTTCACAGTGCCGCAGAGCTGTGTGCAAGCTCCGATTTGCTCAGTTTATGCTCTCTTCTCTTTTCACAGTGCCGCAGAGCTGAGTGCAAGCTCCGATCGGCTCAGTTTATTCTCTCTTCTCTTTTCACAGTGCCACAGAGCTGAGTGCAAGCTCCGATATGCTCAGTTTATGCTCTCTTCTGTTTTCACAGTGCCGCAGAGCTGTGTGCAAGCTCCGATCTGCTCAGTTTATGCTCTCTTCTCTTTTCACAGTGCCGCAGAGCTGAGTGCAAGCTCCGATCTGCTCAGTTTATGCTCTCTTCACAGTGCCGCAGAGCTGAGTGCAATCTCCGATCTGCTCAGTTTATGCTCTTCTCTTTTCACAGTGCCGCAGAGCTGAGTGCAAGCTCCGATCTGCTCACTTTATGCTCTTCTCTTTTCACAGTGCCGCAGAGCTGAGTGCAAGCTCCGATCTGCTCAGTTTATGCTCTCTTCTCTTTTCACAGTGCTGCAGAGCTGTGTGCAAGCTCCGATTTGCTCAGTTTATGCTCTCTTCTCTTTTCACAGTGCCACAGAGCTGAGTGCAAGCTCCGATCGGCTCAGTTTATTCTCTCTTCTCTTTTCACAGTGCCACAGAGCTGAGTGCAAGCTCCGATATGCTCAGTTTATGCTCTCTTCTCTTTTCACAATGCCGCAGAGCTGAGTGCAAGCTCCGATCTGCTCAGTTTATGCTCTCTTCTCTTTTCACAGTGCCGCAGAGCTGAGTGCAAGCTCCGATCTGCTCAGTTTATGCTCTCTTCTCTTTTCACAGTGCCGCAGAGCTGAGTGCAAGCTCCGATTGGCTCAGTTTATTCTCTCTTCTCTTTTCACAGTGCCACAGAGCTGAGTGCAAGCTCCGATATGCTCTCTTCTCTTTACACAGTGCCGCAGAGCTGAGTGCAAGCTCCGATCTGCTCAGTTTATGCTCTCTTCTCTTTTCACAGTGCCGCAGAGCTGAGTGCAAGCTCCGATCTGCTCAGTTTATGCTCTCTTCTCTTTACACAGTGCCGCAGAGCTGTGTGCAAGCTCCAATCTGCTCAGTTTATGCTCTCTTTTCTTTTCACAGTGCCGCAGAGCTGAGTGCAAGCTCCGATCGGCTCAGTTTATGCTCTCTTCTCTTTTCACAGTGCCGCAGAGCTGAGTGCAAGCTCCGATCTGCTCAGTTTATGCTCTCTTCTCTTTTCACAGTGCCGCAGAGCTGAGTGCCAGCTCCGATCTGCTCAGTTTATGCTCTCTTTTCTTTTCACAGTGCCGCAGAGCTGAGTGCAAGCTCCGATCTGCTCAGTTTATGCTCTCTTCTCTTTTCACAGTGCCGCAAAGCTGAGTGCAAGCTCCGATCTGCTCAGTTTATGCTCTCTTCTCTTTTCACAGTGCCGCAAAGCTGAGTGCAAGCTCCGATCGGCTCAGTTTATGCTCTCTTCACAGTGCCGCAGAGCTGAGTGCCAGCTCCGATCGGCTCAGTTTATGCTCTCTTCTCTTTTCACAGTGCTGCAGAGCTGAGTGCAAGCTCCGATCGGCTCAGTTTATGCTCTTCTCTTTTCAAAGTGCCGCAGAGCTGAGTTGAAGCTCCGATCTGCTCAGTTTAGGCTCTCTTCTCTTTTCACAGTGCCGCAGAGCTGTGTGCAAGCTCCGATCTGCTCAGTTTAGGCTCTCTTCTCTTTTCACAGTGCCGCAGAGCTGTGTGCAAGCTCCGATATGCTCAGTTTAGGCTCTCTTCTCTTTTCACAGTGCCGCAGACCTGAGTGCAAGCTCCGATCTGCTCAATTTATGCTCTCTTCTCTTTTCACAGTGCCGCAGAGCTGAGTGCCAGCTCCGATCTGCTCAATTTATGCTCTCTTCTCTTTTCACAGTGCCGCAGAGCTGAGTGCAAGGCCTCAAAGCACAGATGGTGGCAGTGATGGTATGCTGATTGCTGTAGTGGAAGAGGAGGAATGGCGGGACACCATTCAGCTGCACAGGAAAGATGAGGTGAAACACATTCCAGAATCACAGGCTTGCAACTAGAAAAGTTTTTAAACTGAATTTGAAATCTTGAAAATAAACAATTTGATCTAACAAGTAGAATTCCTTGCTTGAGCTTCTGCCTTCTTTTTGTTTGGTTTAGAAAGGAAGGATGGAGCTATAAATCGGAGATTTCATTTTATTTCATGTATTAAAATTTATAACCCATCCATCGATAACATCTAGGCAAGTAACCCAAGGTACAGACAAAACATCGGTGCCCCCTGCTGTTCTTAGTATATTGCACCAGCCCTGTACAAAGGAACTAGTCAAATGTCCGCAGGACTGTACCAAGTCATAAATGCAGCCTGTGCAACGAATGAATCTGGCCCCCCCTCCACCTATCCACATTCAGTAACTCACTCTTTTTTAAGCTTCATGGAAGCCCAGTGATGATATCACTGCCCCCTTCTGTGCCTCTGCTCTGTGTGGCTCCACCGTTTGCACAGCCCTTGGTATGTACACCTCAGTCTTCACTCGGCATTGGGGGGAGGGGGGAGAGTGACAGCAAGTCAGAGCCAAAGGGTGTTAAGTTTCTTGTAACCGTAATGAAAAAGCTGTATGGGAGTTTTCCCTATTCCACTGTAAGCTCTGATGAGCCGGAACCATCTTTATATGTGTCTCTACAGCCCTGCATTTGCCTTGTAGCGCTATATAAATGATTAATAGTAGTGGTAGTTTCCGTAGTGACATAGTAGGGCCATATGTGGGGAAGCTTCGACAGACTTTGCCCTGTTCTGCTTCAGCAGTTTTTCATAAGCACTGAGAACTATGGAAATAGAAGATGGAGAGATGGTGCAAAAGAGGTGATTCTGGGTTTTCTTAATTAAATAAAACCCCATCAGCTCATCTGACTCTGACATTCCTGCCTTGGTATTCTGTAATATTCATTTTAGAGATCTACAAACCGAATAACAGGATATTACTAGCACAGAATGGAAAGAAATTTGGTGCTCAGGTTTCAAGAACAAAAAGGTGAAATTGCTTTCCATTACAAAAGAGTCATGTGGATGACTGAGCAGTCCCTTGACGTCTTTGTCAATGTTTAAAAGGACATTTCACCATTCAGGCTGCATAATTGGATTTCTATTTTTCCTGCTCTTCTTACACTGATTATTTCCTGCCGTTTTAAGTTATAATCTTCTGAATCCCTCTGCTGCGTTTCACAATATAGCTTGGGGCCTGGTGGGATGCAGTTAGGGTACGTGCGTTCTTTACCCAGAGCAGCAGTCTGCCGCAGCATTTTAGAAACTGGGAGGAGTTTCCCTTAAAAAATTACTTGCCCTTAGCCAAAACCAAAGCGGCCAATGTGAACTCTTACTGTGCCTGTCATGTGACAAGTTCTCCAACACCCTGTACACCTGTTACACATATGCCAGGCAGACCCCCTTCCCCCACTAACCTGCATGGTTCCTCTCAGGTGGGCTTAAGAGGACTGCAGCTCAAGATTACATGGCAGACACTCTTAAAATGGAATCCAGATAGCAAATGTAGTTTTGTTTTTGTTACCTGCTCCATGGATCAGCTCTGCTGTTTCACAGGATTGTTTTTTTCCTCCTTAGAAAAATGTTCTCCGTTACTACGTCTTTGAAGGTGTACGTCACATCTGGACTGAGACACACCAAGATTTTCGCAGAGTCAGGTAGGGGTGTTTTGCTCTGTTTCTTAATGAGATTTATTTAAAATATTCTGTCAGGGCAGTTTCTCCAAATGGGTTAGTTTTGCGCATCCACCCAATCTCTGGCCTCCGACAACTCAATCTCCACATCATTAGATTGAAGTCATCGCAGTATTTGAATATAGTCTTTTGGAACAATAATGAGCATTGGGAGATTTTTAACAGGAAACAAAATTTGCTGTAGAATCTCTATGGATTGAAATGCCATATAAAAAGGGGAAGGTGATGGCAGTTGGGGTGTACTATCAACGCCTGGCCAGAATGAACAAATGGATGAGGAAATGGTCAAAGAAATCAGGGAAGCTAACAAAGGTTACAGCACAGTAATAATAATGGGTGATTTCAATTACCCCGGTATTGACTGGGTCAGTGTCACGGCAGGACATGCTAGGGAGATAAACTTCCTAGATGACATAAATGACTGCTTCTTGGAGCAGATGGTTCATGAACCGACCAGAGGGGAAGCCATTTTGGATCTAGTCCTTAGTGGAACACCAGATCTGGTGTAAGAGATAAGGGTGTTAAGGCCACTTGGCAACAGTGATCATAGCATGATCTCATATGATTTAATTAATGGAGGAGGGATGGTAAGGAAATCCATAGTACTACCTTTTAACTTTCGAAAGGGAGACTATGATAAAATGAGGAAAATACTTAAGAAAAAGCTAAAAGGAGCAGTTGCAAAGGTTAAAGACATACATCAAACAGGTGTTGCTTAAAAATACTATCTTGGAAGCCCAGACCAGCTGTATTCCATGCTTTAAGAAAAGTGGAAGGAAGTCCAAAAAACTGCCAGCATGATTTAAAGGTGTGGTCAAAGGCTGCTGTTAAAAAAAGCATCTTTCAGGAAATGGAAAAAAGAGCCAAATGATGAAAACTAGAAACAGCACAAGCACTGGCAAGTTAAATGCAAGGCATTGATAAGGCAGGCAAAGAGAATTTGAGAAGAAGCTTGCTGTGGAAGCAAAAACACATAAAGACTTTTTCAAGTACATTCATAGCAAAAAACCTGTGAGAGAGTCAGTTGGACCATTAGATGAAAGAAGGGTGAAAGGGACAGTAAGAGGGGACAAGACCATAGCGGAGAGACTGAAAGAATTCTTTGCTTCGGTCTTTACCGAGGAAGATATAGGGATGTTACCCATGACTGAAGTGGTATTTAAAGGTGATACTGCAGAAGAATTGAAAGAAATATTGATACACCGGGAAGATGTATTACAACTATTTGATAAATGAAGAGTAGCAAATCACCTGGAGCAGGTGTTATACATCAAGGGTGTTGAAAGAATTGAAATATGAGATTGCAGACCTGCTATTAGTAATCAGTGAACGATCATTAAAATCATCTGTAATATCCGAAGATTGGAGGATGGCCAATGTAATGACAATTTTTAAAAAGGGTTCCAGGGGTGATCCAGGAAACTACAGACTGGTGAGCCTGGAGAAGTGCAAAGTTATGCACCTAGGAAAGAACAAACCAAACTATGGTTCCACAATGCAGGGTTCCACATTAGGAACCACCACCCAGGAAAGAGATTTAGGCGTCATTGAGGATAACATGTTACAACCCTCCGCCCAGTGTGCAGTGGCAGCGAAGAGAGCAAATAGAATGCTAGGTATCATAAGGAAAGGAATGGAAAATAAAACTAAGGATATTATAATGCCTCTGTATTGTTCCATGGTGCGACTGCACCTTGAATATTGTGTGCAATTCTGGTCGCCGTATCTTAAAAAGGATATAGTTATTAGAGAAGGTACAGAGAAGAGCCATCAAAATGGTACAGGGGGGTGGAAGAATACCCCTATGAAGAGAGGCTAAAAAGGTTAGGGCTCTTCAACCTGAAAAAGAGACGACTGAGGGAAAGATATGATAGAAGTCTATAAATTAAGGAATGGAGTGGAACAGATAAATGTAGATCCATTATTTACATCATCAGTATATGGAAAGACTAGGGGTCAGGCACAAAAAGAGCAGCAGCTCTTGCAAGTCCAAACAGGAGACACAAGGAGCAAGAGTGGTGATGACACAATGGCTTTATTGATATTCCCCAACGCGTTTCGGCGGAACGCCTTCCTCAGGGGGTTAAAATCACTTACAAACATATAATAAAAAAACATATATTAAAAACATATCAAAAACAATTAAAAGAATATAAAATAAACAATTAAAAGGGACATATTCAAGCTAACCGGGCGTCATGTTAAAAGGAATAACATACCGACATCACGTGACACTCAAATCAAATAAATAAATAAATAATTAATAAGAGCATATATAAATAAAAGTTATTACATAAAGGGACCATACATAATATTACATGTATATGCATTATATAGGGGACATGCAATGAAGCTACAGTGTGAACTATTTAAGACTAATAAGAGAAAATATTTTTTCACTCAACGTGTAATCAAACTGTGGAATTTGTTACCGGAGGATGTAGTAAAGGCTATTAGTGTAGCTGGGTTTAAAAAAGGTTTGGACAAGTTCCTGGAGGAAAGGTCCATAAACCATTATTAAAAGGGACCCAGGATATCACTGCTTGACCCAATACAAGTCTTGAAGGACTAGAAAGGGGGGCTGTTACTTCTGGAGAGAAATCTGAAATTGTGAGTATATACTTCTGGGAATTTTTCTGAAAGGAATTTTTTTTTCTTTTAAAGCTAATTAATCTGTGAACCCACTATTTTTTTGTTAAATCAGTCAGGGCCTAGTAGCAACAGTTTAAGATTCAATTTAAAAACACAGAAGAGAACTTTCTGGTTACCTTTCATACCCAGTAGACAGCTGTAGTTTAAATTTCATAGTCACTCAGGGCCTAGCATCAGCAAAGTACTTTTAGTTTCAAATTAAAACACAGAAGAAAGCTTTCTGGTTAAATTTAGAATCCAGCAGAGAGTTTGTAGTTTAAATTTCTTAATAGGTTAGAGCCTAGTAGCAGCAAAGAGCTATAATTTAAATCAAATCAGAATATAGCTTACCTCAGCGGCAGAGGACAAGGTACTGTGTAGCAGCCCTTTTTTAATAAGTGTTATATCCCTCCCTCCCTCCCCACACCCACCCTCCCCTGGGATAATCACAGCTTCATAGGTACTTGCACAACTTAAAAGACAGGAGGTGCTCTCAGGTGAAGCTCATTACCCAAATCAGTCATACACTAAGGACCTGAGATTAATTAAGCTTCAGGTGAACAAGGTATATTTAAACTTCTTAGGTACAGTTTTAGTGGTATAAATATCCATAGCACCCTTTAGTACATAAAGAACTTAAAGATCTAAACACAAACTTAAAACTAAGATGCAGACAGCAGTTCCAGCAGCGGGATGTGGGCTTTCCAGTCTTTTGCATTGAGTGTCACATGTATGATTTTCTCCCAGCTGGTGAGAGGTCTTACGTGTGCACTAGGTGCAAGGAGCTCTCTGCTCTCAGGGAACGAGTCCGTTCTCTAGCGGCTAGAGTAGCAGACTTGGAAAACATAAGACAGACAGAGAGGTACATAGACGAGACCTACAGGGATATAGTCCTGAAGTCCCACCTCCAGTCTGGCAGCATCCCTGTTGCCAGGGAGGAGAGAGGTCACGTGACAGGAGAGCATCACCCTGGTGTGGCAGGAAGTGATCCTGTAACTAGGACCTGTCCTCCAGGTGATGTAAACCCCTCTCGCACCGAGGAGGTTTCTCCAGGGCCAAGTGCCCATGAGGGAAGGGTTAGGACAGCAGTTATAGTTGGTGATTCAATCATTAGGCATGTAGATAGCTGGGTGGCTGGTGGACGTGAGGATCGCCTGGTAACATGCCTGCCTGGTGCGAAGGTAGCGGACCTCACACGCCACCTAGATAAGGTCTTAGATAGTGCTGGGGAGGAGTCTGCTGTCTTGGTACATGTCGGTACCAGTGACATAGGAAAATGTGATAGGGAGGTTCTGGAAGCTAAATTTAGGCTTTTAGGTAGGAAGTTGAAATCCAGAACTTCCAGGGTAGCGTTCTCCGAAATGCTTCCCGTTCCACGCGCAGGACCCAAAAGGCAGGCAGAGTTCCGGAGTCTCAATGCGTGGATGAGACAATGGGGCCGAGATGAGGGGCGCGGATTTGTTAGGAACTGGGGAACATTCTGGGGAAAGGAGGGGCCCTTCCGAAGGGATGGGCTTCACCTTAACCGGGATGGAACCAGGCTGCTGGCATTAACCTTTAAAAAGGAGATAGAGCAGCTTTTAAACTAGATAATAGGGGAAAGCCGACAGTCGCCCAAGAGCGCATGGTTCGGAAGAATGTATCCTTGAAGGATACTACAAAAAGCAGAGAGTTTCCAAAAAAGAGTAAAGTAGCCCAAATGCCCTCGAGTATGGAGCAGACAGAACTTAAATATCCCAAATTACCCATGTCTACCAATAGCCAAATTAATATGAATAAAATACAGTCTCTAAAATGCTTGTATGCAAATGCTAGAAGTCTACAAAACAAGATGGGAGAGTTAGAATATATAGCACTAAACTAGAGGTTAGATATGATTGGAATATCAGAGACATGGTGGAAAGAGGACAACCAGTGGGACACTGTGATACCTGGGTACAAACTATATCGTAATGATAGAGCTGACCAAATTGGTGGAGGGGTTGCGCTCTATGTTAGAGAGGGCATTGAGTCAGAAAGGATTAAAGTTTTTGCAAGAAACAAATTTTGCTGTAGAATCTCTATGGATTGAAAATTCCATGTAAAAAGGGGAAGGCGATGGCAGTGGGGGTGTACTATCGTCCGCCTGGCCAGAATGAACAAATGGATGATGAAATGCTCAAAGAAATCAAGGAAGCTAGCAAAAGTTACAGTGCAGTAATAATAATGGGTGATTTCAATTACCCCGGCATCGACTGGGTCAGTGTCACAACAGGACATGCTAGGGAGATAAAGTTCCTAGATGAAATAAATGGACTGCTTCTTGGAGCAGCTGGTTCATGAACCAACCAGAGGGGAAGCAATATTAGACCTAGTCCTTAGTGGAACACCAGATGTAGTGCAAGAGATAAGGGTGTTGGGGCCACTTGGCAATAGTGATCATAGCATGATCACCTTTGATTTAATTAGTGGAGGAGGGATAGTAAGGAAATCCACAGTACTACCCTTTAACTTTCGAAAGGGAGACTATGATAAAATGAGGAAAACAGTTAAGAAAAAACTAAAAGGAGCATTTACAAAGGTTAAAGACGTACATCAAGCTTGGGTGTTGTTGAAAAATACTATCTTGGAAGCCCAGACCAGCTGTATTCCACGCTTTAAGAAAAGTAGAAGGAAGTCCAAAAAACTGCCAGCATGGTTTAAAGGTGAGGTCAGAGAGCTGTTGTTGCCAAAAAAGCATCTTTCAGGAAATGGAAAAAAAGAGCCAAATGATGAAACCTGGAAACAGCACAAGCACTGGCAAGTCAAATGCAAGGCATTGATAAGGCAGGCAAAGAGAGAATTTGAGAAGAAGCTTGCTGCGGAAGCAAAAAACGCGAAATAAAGACCTTTTCAAGTACATTCGTAGCAAAAAACCTGTGAGAGAGTCAGTTGGACCATTAGATGATAAAGGGGTTAAAGGAGCACTAAGAGGCAACAAGGCGATAGCGGAGAGACTGAATGAATTCTTTGCTTCGGTCTTTACTGAGGAAGATTGTAGGGATGTTACCCATGACTGAAGTGGTATTTAAAGGTGTGGAAGAATTGAAGGAAATATCGATACATCGGGAAGATGTCTTACAACTATTAGATAAACTGAAGAGTAGCAAATCACCTGGACCGGATGGTATACATGCCATGGTGTTGAAAGAACTGAAATTTGAGATTGCAGACCTGCTATCAGTAATCTGTGAACTATCATTAAAATCATCTCTAATACCTGAGGATTGGAGGATCGCCAATGTAACACCAATTTTTAAAAAGGGTTCGAGGGGTGATCCGGGAAACTACAGACCGGTGAGCCTAAACATCAGTACCGGGAAAAATGGTAGAAACCATCATAAAGAATAAAATTACTCAGCATGTAGATAGTCACAACCTAATGGGAGACAGCCAAACATGGCTTTAGACAAGGAAGATCTTGTCTTACTAATCTGTTATGTTTTTTTGAAGGAGTGAATAAACAGGTGGACAAAGGTGAGTCGGTTGATATTGTGTATCTGGACTTTCAGAAAGCCTTTGACAAAGTCCCTCATGAGAGACTTTTGGCAAAACTAAAGAGTCATGGATAGGAGGCAGTGTACTACTGTGGATCAGGAACTGGTTAAAAGATAGAAAGCAGAGGGTAGGGCTAAATGGCCAATTTTCCCAATGGAGAAAGGTGAATAGTGGTGTACCCCAGGGATCTGTGCTGGGTCCGCTGCTTTTTGACATATTCATAAATGACCTGGAAAGTGGAATAACAAGTGAGGTTATCAAATTTGCAGATGACACAAAACTATTTAAAGTTGTTAAAAACCCAGGAGGATTGTGGAAAATTGCAAGAGGATCTTGATAAATTGGAAGACTGGGCATCAAAATGGCAGATGAAATTTAATGTGGAGAAGTGCAAGGTTATGCACCTAGGGAAGAACAACCCAACTATATGGTTACACGATGCAAGGTTTCCACATTAGGAACCACCACCCAGGAAAAAGATTTAGGCGTCATTGTGGATACCTTGTTAAAACCCTCGGGCCCAGTGTGCAGCGGTGGCCAAGAGAGCAAATAGAATGCTAGGTATGATAAGGAAAGGAATGGAAAATAAAACAAAAGATATTATAATGCCTCTATATCGTTCCATGGTGAGACCGCACCTTGAATATTGTGTGCAATTCTGGTCGCCGTATCTTAAAAAGGATATAGCGATTTTAGAAAAGGTTCAGAGAAGAGCCCCCAAATGGTAAAAAGGATGGAAGGCTACTCCTATGAAGAAAGGCTAAAAAGGTTGGGGCTCTTTAGCCTGGAGAAGAGACGACTGAGGGGAGATATGATAGAAGTCTATAAATTAATGAACGGAGTGGAACGGGTAAACGTAGATCGATTGTTTACCTTATCAGAATATGGAAAGACTAGGGGACATGCAATGAAGCTACAGGGTAAACTATTTAAGACTAATAAGAGAAAATATTTTTTCACTCAACGTGTAACCAAACTCTGGAATCTGTTACCGGAGGATGTAGTAAGGGCTGTTAGTATAGCTGGGTTTTAGAAAGGTTTGGACATGTTCCTGGAGGAAAGGTCCATAACCCACTATTAACAAGGGACCCAGGATATCAATGCTTGACCCAGTACAAGCATTGAGGAACCTGTGTCTTTTGGGGATATTGCTAGGTACGTATGACCTAGATTGGCCACTGTTGGAAACAGGATACTGGGCTTGATGGACCTCGGTCTGACCCAGTATGGCATGTCTTATGTTCTTATGTTCTTATGTTAAGCATTGTGGAATCTGTCTCTTTTGGGGGAGCTGCTAGCTACTTATGACCTAGATTGTTCACTTTTGGAAACAGGTTACTGGATTGATGGACCTTGGTCTGACCCAGTATGGCATATCTTATGTTCTTCAAGCCCTCATGGCCGCTGCCCCCCACACCAGGTTTTATGGGAACTGGATAGACCTTCGCACTCACCCCATGTTCCTACCGAAAATTGTCTAAAATTTTCATCTCAAACAAGAGATAGTCTTACCGACTTTCTTCTCGAGACCTCATGCCAACCGGGCGTTGGCTGTTCTGCATACCCTCAACTGCAAGAGGGCTCTCGCCTTCTACCTGCAGCACACCCAAGGTCATCACAAGTCTTACTGGCTCTTCATCACCTGCAATCCCAATCGTCTGGGTCTTGCAGTCACCAAGTGCACCCTCTCCATCTGGGTGGCAGGCTACATCGCCTTTGCCCAGGCAAAGGCTCTGGCCCAGCTGGATCGATGAGTCACCGGGCACAGCGTCCGTGCCAAGGCAGCATCGGTGGCTTCGCTGTGCTCAGTGCCTCTGATGGACATCTGCCGGGCTGCAACCTGGTCTTCAGTGAATACCTTCACCTCACACTACTGCCTGGAGAGGGTGTCCCGCCGGGATAGCGTCTTCGGTCAGGCTGTACTCCGTAATCTGTTTGGGACAATAAGCAACTCCTGCCTTCTGACCCTCCTTCTGCGGCTACTGGGAGCTTGGTCCCCCGAGGACTCGGGCTCCCTTCAGATCGTCAGCTTCTGCTCACGGCTTCACGGAGGTGCTATGGTTACAGGTTCGGTAGCATGTAGCTGGGGAGTCCCATAAGTGAGGACTGACTTCCTGCTTGTTCCTTGAGAAAGCGTAGTAACTCATCTGTAACAGGTGTTCTCCAGGGACAGCAGGAATCAGTCCTCGCTACCCTCCCACCTCCCCTTAAACAAAACTTCTCTAACAGAACTTGCTGTCAAGGTCTTCTCGCCAGATAACTGTGTCAATATCTCTCGCTACAGTTACTGTAAACATTCAAAACTCTGCTGGACTTATCTGTACTGTCTACTTCTAAGGTTCTTTCTTCAGTGTATAAACATTCTAATTCCAATCCTTTGACTCAGAAAATCCATTTCATGCTACAGTACAAACGCATATAGATAACAAAAGAACACTAGCTGTCCAAATACATTAACGCTGCAAAATCTAGCATAGAATTTCGTCTCCCTTTCCATATTCATTAAATTAGATCGCCCTAATCCATTTACTGTCTATCAAAAAATCCTTTTATCACTATTAATCATATCTCACTTCACGCGATACCTTCTAATCTCTTGCTCATATCATCAACTACATTCTCCTACCAGCTAACATACATGCAAAGAGCATCATAACATACTAATCCTTACAGACTAAGGTTTAAAACGTACTGTTTATTTTTAAATTAAAGATTACCAAACAAAAAAAAATGGACATGCACAGAAATCACAGCGCTACAACATTTATTTATTTATTTAGCTAAGCTTATATACCGCTTCTCTACCAGTCAAAGCGGTGTATGTTCAGCTACTGTATATATATTTTTCCCTTGTTCCCGAAGGGCTCACAATCCGTTTTTGTACCTGAGGCAATGGAGGGTGAAGTGGCTTGCCCAAGGCCACAAGGAGTATGTGTGGGACTAGAAACCCCAGTCCTTCGGGGTTTATCTGTTTTTTTTCATTCATACTGAGATCAGAATGCTATCCAAACAAAATGAACCTCTCTAGAAACCAAAACATCCACAAATAGAGAAAAACATTTGAAATTAACTTACCTAAGACCCACAAGTGAAGCAAAACAAGAAAAATCTGTCTTTACACATTACTGACTAACAAAGCTAAGAACATAGGCATTTCAATATCAACTTACAAGTCTGACAAAATACAGCTCTGACTTACTAAGAAGGAAAATCAGCATATGAGAACACAACAAATTAATTACCAAGTTTCAGCCAGACTTTTAAAATCTTTGACAACCAGAAAACGTTTTCCTTTTAAAAACACATGTACCATTATCTTCAAACATCGCAGCTCCTCTGAAAAAAGTCCCTCCTAAAGGACTTCACAATATCATCATATTTAGAATAGACTGCCTCTTTTAAACACTGTCTGTACACCAGACTCACAATCCTCTATCTTCTCTTCCTGGTTTTTTCCCGTTTCTTCCTCCAGTCCTTCTCCTACCATCTCTGCTATTGCTTTTCTCCCAAACACCTCCTGTTTTAACATGCCACTTTATTATACGAAAAGGATTTCCCTGCCACTTGCTCTAAAGTGGACAACCCCGCTCCCGGAGTTCCCCGATTATTAACATATAAAGCTACAACCACTCCTTTTCCTGGTGAATTAAGTTCAGGAGCTTGAATCCTGGAGCAACTATATTAAACACTATAGCTGACCACATAGAAGATCAGCAACCAGACATACTGTGCATTACAGAAACATGGCTCACCCCCACCGATAACGTACTACTTAATCAACTAGTACCACCCACATACACAGCATTCAACTGCCCATGCACTCAACGGAGAGGAGGAGGAGTCTTGATCATTGCAAAGAACAGCCTAAGACTCAAGTCACAAAGTACTACCAACACAAACCAATGCAACACCATCACTGTGGAAAACAAACGGATGGCCCTATGCCTCACATACAGAGCCCCGAATGCGCCCCCAGATGAACTAGCCTCCACACTAGAAAAGGTCTGTGCCATCAACACAAAGCACAAAACCCTGCTACTACTAGGAGACTTCAACCTAAAATCTACCAACGCAAAGGATGCAGATGCTTTCCTACGAGCCATGGCATCCCTGCATTACACCCAACTGATCAATACCCCGACACACAGACACGGATCATCACCAGACTTCATATTCGCACCCAACTCCCTACTGGACAGCGGTAACATATCAACACCTGATGTCACACCTGTACCATGGTCAGACCATCACATAATCAAAATAAAGTTTATACCGCAAGGCCAAAACCACGTCAAGAACTCTGACAGCCCACCAACCCAAGGAAGATTTAAATGCTTCGACAAAGACCAATTTCTACAGGACACACTACCCCACCTGAACATGGAAGAAGAAGATCTAGACGAACAAATCAAAAAATGGAACTGTATCATCAACACTGCTGCCAAAGCCACCGAATACAGACCCAGGAAAGATCGCCATACTAAAGCACACCACACACCCTGGTATTCAAAAAATCATACGGACCGAGAAGAGAGAACTCAGGAAGTTAGAACGGCGATGGAGACACGCCAAGTCACCCAACACTCAGGCACAATACTTAGCAAAGCAAAAAGAATACAATGACCTCATAAACCAAACAAAGAAAGAATACCACACCAACATTATACTCAAATCAAAAAACAAACCGAGAGAGCTCTTCGAAATTGTGAAAACCCTCACCAAAGAACAGAAAACCGAGAACGAAGTGCAAATAGACCCACAAGCATTTGCAGACCATATTCAGAAAAAATTCCATTCAGCTCCACAATGGAAGACAGACACAAGCACAAAGACAACCACCCCTTCAAGAGAAACATGGAACAAATTCAGCAGCCCATCCACAGAGCAGCTCTCACACATCATCACCGCACTCAACATAAGCACGGCCCCAACAGACCCATGCCCAGCCACATGGCTTAAAGCAACAAAGTCAAGCTTCATCAACACCATACACAACATGGTAAACAGTTCATTAACCCAAGGAATCATGCCAGATCAGCTAAAACTCACCACAATAAGACCAATCTTAAAGAAATCAACACTCGACAAGAACAACCCAGCAGCCTACAGACCTATCTCAAGCATCCCCCTACTGGCTAAGATCATTGAGAAAGCGGTACATCATCAGCTACAGGACCACATAGACAACCACGCACAACTTGACCTCAACCAACATGGCTTCCGCCACAACCACGGAGTCGAACCTCTTCTGCTATACCTATTTGATGATATACTCAACCTCATAGATAACAGCAAAAACGGAATACTCATGATCTTTGACATTTCATCAGCATTTGATACAGTGGACCACGGAATCCTACAAGCAAGACTACAGAACATCGGATTACATGGAGCCACACTGAGGTGGTTCCACTCCTACTTAACGGACAGACAGATACAGGTCAAGATTGGCCCCAACACCTCCCGACCCATAAAGGCCATGCAAGGTGTACCCCAAGGATCTGCCCTATCAGCACTACTATTCAACCTTTACATCCAGCCAGTATGCAACATCATACAAGAACACAGGATAAGATACTGTCACCCACCTCTAGGTTCCCAGAGGCATAAAGCCTAGGAGCTATAGTGGGGCCTCTTCTTAAAACAGCGAGGGTGTCTCAAGCAGGTGTTGAAATGCCCCCTGGGATTTGTAGTCCCACAAACTAATCTAAGAGTGTAGTTGCAGTCGAGTAGCCAGGCTTCAAAAGAGGTCTTTTTATTTACCCGTCCCGGGTGAATTTTAGCACTTATGAACAAAGGACATAAACCATACTTCTGGTATGGAATAAAGCAAACTACTATAACAAAATGAATGCTTGTATCTTCAGCTTGGACAAAACAAAGGTAGTGCAAAACAGTCCTTATTCTTAAAACAAGCACATTTCTTCACTTCTGTTTCCTTAAACAGATTCTCTCTCTGGCCAGTTCAGCACAGTGAAGAAATATCATCTGAAATTGTCAGTGTACAATCCATGTAGCATTCAGCAGGTGTTTCATCACAAAAATCACATTGCATATCCTCACATGCTTCCCCGGTGCTATATTCTATAGGATTGTAACTCAGGCTACTTTTAAACAATCCCTCTTCTCTGTTAAGAGGGCTCCCCTCCTCCTCTCTACCGGAGTAAAATGGGAGGTTACCACACATTGCAGAGTTTCCTTCTTGAGAGCCACACACTCTTGGGTAAGTGTAGGAAAAACTCTGACTTTCAGCTTCCCTTCTATTATGAGGAATAAGCCTACCTTCTGGCTTGGTTTTCACGGAGCTTCTGGGCACAGGAAACTTAACGGAGCTTTTCTCAAATGAAAGCCTCTCACTGCCTTTCTCTTTCCATTTCTCTTTAGGCACAAAAGTATCTTCCAGATAAAAACTTTTGCCTTTCTGGTACCTGTTCTTAGGAAGATTCTTTCCCACAGCTTTTCTCAGCTTGCCTTCAGAAATACCTCCGTGGCTCAGACCACTGGGCTTTTGTTCAGTCCTGCACTGCTCCCTGAAACAAATCCCTGGTATTCTCTCCTGGGCTTCTTCCTGTAGGATTCTGTGTGAGACTCCTGGTGAAGCTTTCTCATAAGCTCTCCCACCAGTTCCTTCCACTGCTCCCCAACCGGCTCCTTCATCTGCTCCCCAACCGGTTCCTTCCTCGGCTCTCCAACCGGTTCCTTCCTCAGCTCTAACCCTGACGTCTGGTGAGTGATTTTTAACTGCGTCACTCTTGGTGTTTCTCTGAGCCTCGCCTCTCCTCAGCTGTCCTCATTACCTGATGAGCTATGAGGTAATCTACTGCTTGGGCGTGCTCTTACACCTAGTACTTCAGTTTGTGTTTGTTGCCCATAGCAACCCTGGTCCATGTGCTGTTCTAACCTGTCACTATTAGAACTGCTCTGCTCAGATTTTCCTATTTCCATAGGTACTATTTAATCCACCTCATGACAGATCCCCCCCTTAAAATATTACTGGCTGCTGAACCTTTCAGACAGCACGTAATTTCTTTATGGGTCCTATATCGCTGCTCTACACTGACCGGACTGGCAGTGGCTGACCTGTCCTTCCACGGCTTTAGTACGTTAAGGTGATAAACCTGTTGGCGCCCTCTTTCGTTCTCTACACGATAAGATACAGGCCCAACCTTCTCTATTACTGTACAAGGGCCTTTCCACTGGGATTCAAACTTAGGTCCCGGGTCTGCTACCTGAATAAGCACCCGGTCTCCTATATCCAACTGCCTAGGTTTCGTGCCCCTGTCATAATAATGCTTTTGCCGTTGTTTACTGGCCTGTAAGTTTTTTATGGAGGTCTTGGATGTCCTCTCTAGGCGTTCCCTTAAATCCCTTAAAAATTGAGGTACCCCAACCTCTTGTATGTCCGGCTCCACCCACTGTTCCTGTAAGATATCCAAAACTCCTCTTGGAGCTCGGCCAAACAGCAGTTCGTAGGGGGATGCCCCCAAGGACACCTGTATGCGTTTCCCTGCATGCATATAAAGTGAATGGGAGCAGCGTGTCCCAGTCAGACATCTCTCCCTTTTTTAAACCTCTCCTAAGCATCTGTTTAATGGACTGATTCATCCGCTCCACGAGTCCATTGGACTGCGGATGGTATGCCGACGTCCGTATATGCTTGATACCAGAGGCTTCCCACACCATAGCCAAATGCTTGGATAGGAAATTGCTACCTTGATCCGTTAGAACTTCTCTAGGAAAACCTACCTCGCAGAATAACTTTACGAGTTTCTAGGGCTACTATCCTAGCAGAGGTGTTCCTTAGTGGGATAGCCCAAGGGAAACGTGTGGCATGGTCAACTATTACCAGGATATACTGAAAACCCCTCGGTGTTTTTATTAGAGGTCCTACAATGTCAACTCCTATACGGCTTATGGGAGCCGCTATAGTGGGTGTTGGCACCATGGGTAATGCTTTTGGTTTTATAGCTGTAACCCTCTGACAGGTGGGACATGATTCACAGTATTGCTTGGTCTCCTTGAAGACCCCTGGTCAATAAAACTTAGCCAAAATTTGGTCAAGCGTACCTTGGATCCCTTTGTGACTACCCACCGGATGGTCATGTGCCAAACGTAATACTGTAGCCTTAAAAGTTGTTGGCACTACCAGCTGCTTCCATATGGCATCAGTATGTGGGTCAGACTCTCTCTATATAAAATTTCTTTCTCTAAAAAGAACCTGGGTAATGTATGTCGAGTTTCCTGGGCCCACTCAAACGCTCTCTTAAGAGCTGGGGCAGCCCTTTGTTCCATGGGGAACGATGGAAACTTTTTGACTACCTCTGCAGGTACCCAGGGCAATCCTACACCAGCCTCTAACTCGGCTCTCCCTCGGGTCCTACAGTACCTCTCTCGATGTTTCTTAGACTTATCCTTTTTACCCTCTTTAACTGGGGCATGGATCAAATCTTCATGAACAGGAAGAGTGCCTATCTCTCCCTCATCCAGCTCCTCCTCTTGGGATTCTTCTTCTCCCTCAGGCTCCTCCGTGCTTCCTGCTGACATCTTTCCCATCCCTGAGGTTCCGGCTTGAGACCGGGTGGACACTAAGCCTGTTCTGGTGCCTAAGTCTCTTACCAGCCCTTTATAAAAGGGAGGCCAGTCCTTACCCAGGACAATTTCTCTTGGCAGTTTGGGGATTACGGCTACCTTCACTTCTCTTTCTGTGCCTAACCCTCGCACAGATACTCTACATATGGGATAAGGAACAAATGCGCCGTGCACGCATCTTATACGCACCTGGCCTTCTGCTTGACTCGGGCTGACTGACGGCGCTCCTCAATGGCTTCCCAGAGCCTGTGTGAAACCATGCTCTGGTCAGCCCCTGAGTCAAGTAGTGCCAGTGCTTCAATACCTTCTACCTGGACCTGTAGAAGGAATCCTTCCTGCCTTGGCTCTTCAGCTCCTGACACCAGGACCGTTCTTTCAGGGCAGCTCCTCTGAAAATGTCCCGTTTTTTCCACAGGCAAAACACTTCCCTTTAGGTGCATACAAAACATTGTCATTATCATGTTTCTCAGCATTAGACATTTTAGCATTAAACATGTTACCCTTTGAACATTTTCCTTTCTTGCTAAAATTTGTCATACCAGCTGCTCACAACACCTACCCCTGAGGTGTTAGCCATCTCTGCTTCAAAATATCTTTCTGCAAGATTGGCTGCCTCATCAGTGGTTCGGCAGTTCTGGAGTGTAAGAAAAGTTTTTCACTTCAGTAGGAACAGCTTGCATGAACTGTTCTAAAACAATTATGTCAACTACTGTTTCTAGTGTTCTCCCTTCCGGAGTTAACCACTTTCCGGCTAGACTTTTTAGCCTTTGAGACAGGGCCTTAGGGGTCTCCCGAGGCTTTATCCTAGCCTCCCTAAACATTCTTCTGTAATGCATAGGAGTTAACCCTAGCCTGTCTTTGACTGCTCTTTTTACCTCTGCAAAGTCAGAGGCAAAGACAGCAGGCATAGCCTTATAGGCAGACAGGGCCTCGCCTGTGAGCGACATTGCAAATCTTGTTGCCCACTGCTCCACTGGCCACTTTAAAGCTGCGGCTATGCGCTCAAAAGCGTCTATGAAATCATCAGGATTATCATATGGATTCAACTGTCCTAATGAAAAAACACTGAGAGTTCAGTCCTACCCCCTGGACTATAGAGGGGATGGCAGCTTCTGCATCCATCGGCTTCCTTAAGAGCGCCTCCATTGTGTCCATAAGCGGCTTCTGCTGTTCCCTCATGGTCATTGCAGTCTGCTCCTGGAGATATCGGACCAATTCAACCTGTTTGTCCCATTGCGCCTGCATCCAGCGCATGACGTCCTGCGGCTCCATCCTCGGAGTCTGCATCCCTGTGGAGAGAAACAAAGAACAAGACCACAAAGTGCGGCACTGCGATTCTTTTCCCCGTCTACTCCTCTGTGTGCCCACCAGCACCCCCTTTCTCACCCTTGTCCTCCCACACTTATGCCTAGGTAGACTTTACCTGAGCCTTCATGTAGGTTTCAGCCTGTGAGAAAGGTTACTGCGTCAGCACCACCTGGCCGATCTGCCAGCGAGAAATCTTCCCCGACGGCTCTCCCAGTCTGGAAGCAGTCTTCTCCAGGGGTAAGTAGTTTTTGTAGTAATGTCCTTTTAATCCTTAAGGCCAAAATCCTGCCAACTACGCCATTTGTCACCCACCTCTAGGTTCCCAGAGGCATAAAGCCTAGGAGCTATAGTGGGGCCTCTTCTTAAACAGCGAGGGTGTCTCAAGCAGGTGTTGAAATTCCCCCTGGGATTTGTAGTCCCACAAGCTAATCTAAGAGTGTAGTTGCAGTCGAGTAGTCAGGCTTCAAAAGAGGTCTTTTTATTTACCCGTCCCGGGTGAATTTTAGCACATATGAACAAAGGACATAAACCATACTTCTGGTATGAAATAAGCAAACTACTATAACAAAAATGAATGCTTGTATCTTCAGCTTGGACAAAACAAAGGTAGTGCAAAACAGTCCTTATTCTTAAAACAAGCACATTTCTTCACTTCTGTTTCCTTAAACAGATTCTCTCTCTGGCCAGTTCAGCACAGTGAAGAAATATCATCTGAAATTGTCAGTGTACAATCCATGTAGCATTCAGCAGGTGTTTTATCACAAAAATCACATTGCATATCCTCACATGCTTCCCCGGTGCTATCTTCTATAGGATTGTAACTCAGGCTACTTTTAAACAATCCCTCTTCTCTGTTAAGAGGGCTCCCCTCCTCCTCTCTACCGGAGTAAAATGGGAGGTTACCACACACTGCAGAGTTTCTTTCCTGAGAGCCACACACTCTTGGGTAAGTGTAGGAAAAACTCTGACTTTCAGCTTCCCTTCTATTATGAGGAATAAGCCTACCTTCTGACTTGGTTTTCACGGAGCTTCTGAGCACAGGAAACTTAACGGAGCTTTTCTCAAATGAAAGCCTCTCACTGCCTTTCTCTTTCCATTTCTCTTTAGGCACAAAAGTATCTTCCAGATAAAAACTTTTGCCTTTCTGGTACCTGTTTTAGGAAGATTCTTTCCCTCAGCTTTTGTCAGGTTGGCTTCTGTTATACCTCCGTGGCTCAGACCACTGGGCTTTTGTTCAGTCCTGCACTGCTCTCTGAAACAAATCCCTGGTATTCTCTCCTGGGCTTCTTCCTGTAGGATTCTGTGTGAGACTCCTGGTGAAGCTTTCTCATAAGCTCTCCCACCAGTTCCTTCCACTGCTCCCCAACCGGCTCCTTCATCTGCTCCCCAACCGGTTCCTTCCTCGGCTCTAACCCTGACTTCTGGTGAGTGATTTTTAACTGCGTCACTCTTGGTGTTTCTCTGAGCCTCGCCTCTCCTCAGCTGTCCCTCATTACCTGATGAGCTATGAGGTAATCTACTGCTTGGGCGTGCTCTTACACCTAGTACTTCAGTTTGTGTTTGTTGCCCATAGCAACCCTGGTCCATGTGCTGTTCTATCCTGTTACTATTAGAACTGCTCTGCTCAGAATTTCCTATTTCCATAGGTACTATTTGATCCACCTCATGACAATACACAATCTATGCAGACGATATCATGATATACACACCAATCACCCTCGACAATCCAGACTACTCAAAGATAACAGTGTTTAATGCACATGAACAGCTGGTTTCAAGACAACAACTTGACAATAAACTACAACAAGACAGAGGCCCTAATTATCACATGAAGCTCCGACTACCTGCTTGGCCACCCATTTACGCTGGTAACGAACCATCAAACTCTCAAGTGGCTGGCTCAACATAAGGAATCCAGCAGCCATATTATGCAGTGGTTTTTGAGTTTCCAACCCTACCAGTTTCAGGTCCGCCATATGGCTTGTCACACCCACCTGAACGTGGACTTCCATTCCTGGGTGGGGGTTCCCGGATGAGGCAGGTGCTCAATCGGGGATGGTTGAGCTGAGGGGGAGGGTGTGTGATGGGGGCTATAGAATGTTACCGGTCCCTCTCCAAAGGGAGTATTAACAGTTCCCTTTAAAGAGAGTCTGCAGCCCAGAGTTCAGTGCTGGGAGGATGTGGCTCACAGGAAGTTAAGAACCCAGCAAGAGGGAGAGAGGCCCATGGAGCCAAAAATGCTTCCAAGGCAAGCCATGCAAAGGAGTTCTGAGGTAGGAACTTTAACTGAGGCTGGAGGAAGGGCCAGAAGAACCAGCTTGTGGAGGTTTAACAAGCTGGGACCAGAAGCAAAGCTGACTGTGTTTTCTCTGAACTGCTGTCTGGCCTGTGTTTTAAAGAAAACCCCTTCCCGTCTCACACCACACTACTGCAATGTCTTTCATGAGACTTCACTTGGAGTAATGTTTTGGAGGCTGTATCTCACTAAGGTCATAAAAGAACTTGCAGCAGTTCAGAGGAAGGCTACTAAAATGGTCTGGGGTCTATGCCAGAAGCCATAGAAGAAGATACATGAAGACCTGGATATGTATGCCTTAGAGGAGAAAAGGGACAGGAGAGATATGATACAGACATTTAAATAATGAAAAGTATTAATGAATAAGCAAACCTTTTGTAAAGGGGGGAAGCTATAGAACATGAAATGAAGTTGCAAGGAGGTAAATTTAAAACCAATATCAGGAAATACTTTTTCAAGGAAAGGGTGATCGATCCCTGGAATGCTCTCAAGAATGGAGGTGGTGGGGACAAAAATGGTGACAGAATTTCAAAAGGATATGGGACAAACAAAGAAGATCCCTATACAGTAGGTCACAGCTCGCAGGGTGTTAACTGTACTAGGTCATATGGCCTCTATGGTACACAACACCATTGACATGACTCCATATGAGACAGGCTCAGTGGATTCTGTGGGCTCAGTGAACCCAGGCCACAGGTTGACTCAGAGATTGCCTGTATGTCATCAATCCACTTGTTCAGTCATTGCAATTGTGGACAATCCATCATAATTTGCTCAAAGGTTTCCACTCTCAAATTGCTCCACCTCAAAAGGTTTTGACAACAGACATATCCAAACTGGGATGGGAAGCTCATCTTGATGGTTTTCACACTCAGGGCGATTGGTCCTTCCAAGAAAGTCTCCACCAGATCATTCCACCAGAATGTTTAATTGACTCCCAATCCGTTTCCGTATCCAGTTCAAGCTTCTCCTCTTCCTGACCTATAAGTACACTCATTCTGTTGCTCTTCACTACCTCTCCTCTCTTATCTCTCCCTCATCCCTCCTCGGGAACTCTGCTCTTCTGGTGGATCGCTGTGCCCTTCTCTTTCACTGCCAACTCCAGACTTCGATCCTTTCACCTCACTGCTTCTTATGCCTGGAACAATCTACCTGAGTATGTCAGGCTTCAACTCTGGCCCTTTTCAAATCCAGGTAATCCTGGTGTCTTAAAGGTTTAGGTCCTGACCATTCCATTGCGGACTGTGAGTCCTGTTCCATGATGTCTAAAAGAGGTTTACAGAATCGAGCAGCCAAGCTCAGTACCCTTTTCCCTCTGATGCAGCTTCTGTGGCATCGACGTCTTCCAGGGCTGCTTCTTCCTCCCATGGATCTCAGGTAACCAAACTTAAATCTGGCCGGTCCTCGAAGAGTACATCTCCCTCTAAGTATCGAGATGCCCCCGGGCTTGCTCTCGAGGAATCCACACCGGCAAAATTACCCCGGCGGGAGGCTCCGGCTTCCAAAGCTTTATCTATGGGGTCACAGGTTGACATCGATGGCTCGGCCTCGACCGATCAC
This sequence comes from Ichthyophis bannanicus, assembly GCA_033557465.1. Lineage (NCBI taxonomy): Eukaryota > Metazoa > Chordata > Amphibia > Gymnophiona > Ichthyophiidae > Ichthyophis > Ichthyophis bannanicus. The sequence goes on from CM066042.1 coordinate 16,785,468, forward strand.
CTGTTACAATGTTCTGGGGTACCGGCGGTCCACACCGGTACCGACATCCAGACATTGGTGGCGTCGATGGATCAGAATATTCTGACCATGCAGCGTGCCAAGCTGCGACGCCTTCGGTACCGCAACAGACTCCGTTGTCAGTACCGATTCCGGTAACGGACCCGATACCAGTTCCGCTACCGGTACCGATTGCATCGACATCGACGTCGACGGCAGCGGTACACTATCCTGTGATGCCCATCGGTACCGATCCGGTACCGAGTACTCCCGATGTCGATACCCCCCGGTATGCGTATCGGGCTCTGCGAGAGCATCCAGACAGGCGATACTTCGATTTCTCTGAGGACTCTGATGAATCAGAGGCCTCTATCGAAGCATCGGGGATCCTTCCTCAGGAACCCTCTTCTCCAAAAAGGAGAATGTCTCCTCCAGAGGACTTGTCTTTTCAAGACTTTATCAGGGAGGTGGCCAGGGCCCTTTCCATCTCAGTGGCCTCTGAGACAGAGCCTAGAGCCAAAAAATTAGATATTTTACAGTATCCTAAGGCTCCCAAAGAGGCAGCCACTTTACCAATACATGAGATTCTCTATGATCACATGTTGGGCATATGGGAGACTCCTCTTACCACCTCCCCTCATTCTCGTAGGTTGGACACCATGTATCGTGTTCCTCCTTGTCCTGGTTTTCATAAGACTCAGCTTCCTCACCACTCCATTGTGGTGGAGTCTGCTATGAAAAAGATCAAGAGTACAAAGAGGCACTCTTCTACTCCTCCAGGAAGAGAATGCAGAACCTTAGATGCCTTTGGCAGGAGAATTTTCCAGGCCAGTATGCTTGTAGCCAGAATCAACTCCTATAGTCTCTATATGGGGATGTTTCTAAAGGAAGTTACAGATCATCTGCAAACCTTATCTCCCTTTATGTCAGAAAATAAAAGGGAAGAGTTTCTCACCTGGCTTAAACATGCCCAGGATATTTCCAAGTTTTCCAACCGTGCAGCCTTTGACTCTTTTGAAGGTGCCAGCAGAGCCTCGGCTATTGCCATAGGTGCACGCAGAGTTGCTTGGTTACAAGCCTCTGATTTGGAATCCTGGCTTCAGGATGGGCTAGATAACCTTCCTTGTATAGGTGAAAACCTGTTTGGCAAAGATTGGCAAGCAAAGGCCAACCAGATGGATGCTGAAAATTCTGCTTTAGATAGACTTTCAAAGTCTACTTCTGCTCCTTTTAAAAAGAGATTGTTTAAAAAAGGATTTTTCCCCAAAAAAGGGAAATATTCTTCTGTTTATGGTCAGGCCTCTTCTGCAGGTCGTTTTGCTACAAAGAGGCAACAACAACCAAAACAGGCCAAGCCTAAGGATGCGAGGACTGCTACGGCCCAACAGCCTCAGCCTCCTCAGGGCCTTTGACTTTCCACTAGAGAACTTAGCCTTTCTGGCTCTAGAACATCCAGAGCCTCTCACCATCCCAGGAAGGTTAGCTTATTTTGCTCCCAGATGGGAACAAATCACAGCAGAGCAATGGACCCTCTCTATCATAAGAGATGTGTACAAGCTTCACTTCTTAAACCTTCCTCCTCACACTATGGTGAAACAGTTCAATTCTCCAACATCTCTCCTCAACCTTCTAGGTCAAGAGATTGCCACCCTTCTTGCCCAAGGGGCAATAGAAGAAGTACCCCTTCTTCAACAGGGCTCAGGGTTCTACTCCCCCTATTTTCTCATTCCAAAGAAAACAGGGGGCTACAGACCCATTTTAGATCTCAGAGAATTGAACACGTTTCTATGCAAGGAGAAATTCAAGATGACTTCTCTCGGAACTCTCCTTCCATAACTCCAGAGTCAGGACTGGCTTTGTTCTCTAGATCTCAAGGATGCGTACACCCATGTCCTCATCCATCCAACACACAGAAGGTTCCTTCGGTTCCTTTACCAAGGAAAGCACTACCAATACAAAGTGCTTCCTTTCGGTCTGGCCTCTGCACCAAGAGTGTTCACCAAATGCATGGCAATAGTAGCTGCATTTCTACGCACTCTAGGGATATTCGTATTCCCATATCTGGATGACTGGCTCATCCGAGCTCCATCCCAGTCAGAGGCCCAGGCTTCCCTGACCTGCACAAGGCATGTTCTTCAATATCTGGGACTGGTAATAAACATTCCAAAATCCCATCTCACCCCTACTCAATCTCTAGAGTTCATAGGGGCCTTGCTGGATACCACAACTGCAAGGGCCTATCTCCCCCAGGCCCGTTGCCTACGCTTGGTGCAGTTAGCCTCACAGATTCAGTTAAAATCCCATTTAACTGCTCGAGAGATGTTACAACTCTTAGGCCACATGGCATCCACCGTGCATGTGGTTCCTTATGCTCGCCTTCACATGAGAGCAGCTCCATGGACTTTGTCCACCCAATGGACCCAGGCATCAGAGTGCCTGTCAGACAAGATAGCGACCTCCAGTCGCCTCTTTTCCTCCCTCCATTGGTGGAAGTCCACTCAAAATCTGTTGCTGGGGTCACCCTTTCAACAGGTGTTACCCCAAGCAACCCTTACCACAGATGCCTCTCCAAAGTTTTGGGGAGCTCATCTACAAGATCTCTCCACCCAAGGCATCCGGTCTCCACAGGAGACATTTCTACCTATCAACCTCTTAGAGCTCAGAGCAATCTTTCTGGCTCTCACTTCCACACCCTGCTCAGCTACAAGACAGTCCTCATCCACACGGACAACCAAGTAGCCATGTTCTACGTGAACAAGCAGGGGGGGGACTGGCTCTCAGTCGCTTTGCAACGAAGCTCTGAGATTGTGGGCCTTCACCAGAGAGCATCAAATCCATCTCATGGCAGTGTATCTTCCAGGGGTTCAAAACTCTTGGGCAGACAGACTCAGTCGAGTTCTGCTTCCACACGAATGGTCCCTTCATGGGGACCAGATAGCCAGGATCTTTTGAATTTGGGGAACCCCAGATATAGACCTGTTTGCAAGTCCGTGGAATGCCAAACTTCCCCGGTTCTGTTCCAGGATTCCGTGTCAGGGAGTTCAGGCCAGGGATGCCTTCCTCCTTCATTGGGGGAAAGATTTCCTCTATGCCTTTCCTCCTATTCCCCTCATTCCCAAGACACTGTTCAAGCTTCAGAGAGACAAGGGGTCTATGATCCTCATAGCACCACATTGGCCACGCCAAGTGTGGTACCCTCTACTTCTGCATCTCTCTCAAGCTCCCTCTCTGGACTTGGGGTCTGCTCCAGATCTCCTCTCCCAGGAGGAAGGAACGTTGTGGCACCCAAATCCCCAGTCTCTTCATCTCAGGGCCTGGTTGCTGAAGGCTTAGACCTTCAAGATTTACCTCTTTTTCAGCAAGTGTGAAGGATATCCTTCATGCTTCCAGAAAGCCTTCCACCAGACGTTCCTATGCTTTTAAATGGAAGAGGTTTACCATTTGGTGTGCAGAGAAGGGTCTTGACCCTCTTGCAATACCTCTGAATTCTTTACTGGAGTATTTGCTGCATTTATCCCATACAGGCCTTAAGACAAATTCAATCAGAGTCCATTTGAGTGCTATTGCAGCATCCCTTAAACCCCTCAATGGACAGCCTATTTCCTCTCATCCTCTTATAGCAAGATTCATGAGAGGCCTTCTTTTGACTAAACCTCCCATTAGACCACCTCCAGTGGCATGGGACTTGAATCTGGTTCTTGGCCAGCTTATGAAGCCACCCTTTGAACCCTTAGCCACTACCTCTCCTTGAAATTCCTTTCCTGGAAGGTTATTTTTCTTATTGCAGTCACCTCAGCTCGCTGTATCAGTGAGTTGCAAGCCTTAGTGGCTAATCCTCCTTATACAAGGTTCCATCATGACAAGGTAGTCCTCAGAACTAATCCACACTTTATGCCTAAAGTGGTCTCACCTTTTCATCTGAACCAGGAGGTGTATTTACCTGTCTCTTTTCCAGGACATCACGCATCAAGTGCAGAGAGGAATCTTCATACCCTGGATTGTAAAAGAGCACTTATAGAAAGTCCTCTCAACTTTTTGTTGCTTTTGATCCCTCTCATTTAGGACTTCCAGTCTCTAAGAGAACTCTGTCCAATTGGATTGCTCAGTGTATTTCTTTCGCCTACCGGAGTAAGAACCTTTCTCTGGAGGGCCATGTCACAGCTCACAATGTGAGAGCCATGGCAGCCTCTATGGCTCATCTAAACTCTGTGTCCATAGACCAAATCTGTCGAGCGGCCACCTGGGCCTCTGTTCATACCTTTACAGCCCATTACTGCTTGGACAAGGACTCCCGCCGGGATGTCTTGTTTGGTCAGGCTGTTCTCAAACACCTGTTCCATACCTAATCAACTCCTACCCTCCATCCCTGACTGGATGCCTGAGATTCATAGGTGGAGGTAGAGCCCTTCCCAGGGACTCACAACCTGGGTGATCTCCCAGGCATCTCTAGCTGGGGAGTCCCCATATGTGAAGACTCATTCCTGCTTGTTCCTGGAGATAGCACAGTTACTTACCTGTAACAGGTGATCTCTGGGAACAGCAGGAATAAGTCTTCACAACCCACCCACCTCCCCTAGGAGTTGTATCTCTCTATCTTTCTTTCCTTTTCTCACTCTCTCTCTCTTTGTCTCAGCTTTAAAACTCGAACTGGAGAGAGGCGGTTAGGAAGGCGGGAAGGCAGCGCGTAGGCGCTGTGGGATGCTCCCAAAAGCTTTCCTTTTGGACGCTGGGAAGCGTTCCCGCGCAGGCTCCGTCGGTACCGACGATACCCATATATGAAGACTTATTCCTGCTGTTCCCAGAGATCACCTGTTACAGGTAAGTAACTGTGCTTTTCTGTTGGGCGGTTGTGTTGAAATAAGGGTGGAGAGATAAAGCGGTGCTAGGTTGTGGATCAATGTGAATGTTACTATTATTTTGTATCTTATGCGAGCATGGATGGGAAGCCAGTGGAGTTCCATTAGTATTGCTGTAATGTGGTCTGAGATCCGCATTCTCATTAGAATTCGTGCGGTGACAATCTGTGCCATTTGTAGTATGTTGAGCGTTTTTTTGGGTAACCCTTGAAGAATGCCGTTGCAGTAGTCCAAATGAGGTGTAATGAGCGCCTGGACTACTGTTCGGAAGTCGGGACTGCTCAGTAATGTTGCGTAGTGGTTGGAGGATCCATAGTTTGTGGAATATGGTCCTGTTTAGTGATCTTAGGTGGGTTTCCATCTTGAGATTTTTGTCGAGGGTTATTCCCAGGTATTTTATTTCTTGTTTGATGTTATATGCATTATTGTTCAGGAGAATTGTTGGGGGAGGGTTAAATTCAGTTTTTGGAAATGAACATTACTTTGGTTTTCTTGTGTTTGATGCTCATGTTGTTTTGCTGTGTTTCCTTGAGGCATGCTTCTAATTGATCATAGCTTGGATTGTTTGTGTCCAGTTGTGTATCAGGATCTTCTATATGCGTATCCTCCAATCCCTCTCATTGCAAACATCCTCCTGAAGCTCAAAACAGACAGAAGCACAATGATTCTTATTGTTCCTTAGTGGCCCCAACAGCCTTAGTTTCCTCTCCTGTTTCAGCTCTGCAGTCAGGAGCCAATCTGGCTGGGCCAGGCGCCGGACCTGATTTCACAGGAGCACGGATTGATGATGCACCCCAACATCAAGTCGTTGGCCTTCATGGCATAGTTGAGAGGCTAATGTTGTCTGAGCTCAACCTGCCAACTGGCGTGACTTGCCATTCTTTTGGCCTCCAGGAGGGCCTGTGATGAGGAAATCCTATTCATGCACATGAAGGTTTGCTATCTGGCGTGAGGACCATGCCCTAGATCCCTTTGCCTGCCTCACACAAAAATTGCTTGAGTATCTTCTACACCTCCAAGTCTGGACTTAAGTCCAATTCCATCAGGGTTTACCTCAGTGCAATTGGAGTGTATCATCAAGGTGAAGAGGGGACGTCCATCTCTTCACAGCCTTTAGTTGTTCACTTTATGCAGGAGTTGCTTCTCTTGAGGCCTCTGTACAAAACCTCCTGCAGTCTTGGGACCACAGTGTGGTTTTTGCACAGCTGATGAATGCTCCTTTTGAGCCACTCAATTCCTGCCATCTGGAGTTTTTGACCTGGAAGGTTTTGTTTTTGGTGGCGGTCACTTCAGCACTGAGTGAGCGAGCTTCAGGCTCTCGTAGTTCATCCACCTTACACCAAATTCCATCATAATAGAATGGCCCTCTGTACTTATCCTAAATTCCTTCCAAAGTTGGTATCAGATTTCCATCTTAATCAGTCAATTGTTATACCGACATTTTTCCCAAAACCTCATTTTCACAAGGGGAAACCGTGTTACACATGTTGGACTGCAAGTGAGCCTTGGCCTTCTACTTGGAGTGGACAAAAACCCATAGAAAGTCCATCCAACTTTTTGTTTCTTTTGACCCCAATAAGCTAGAGGCAGCTGTCTCCAAATGCTCTTTCAATTAGGTTAGTAGGCTGCATCTCTTTTGCTTAAGCCCAGGCAGGCCTGAACCTTGATGGTCATGTCACAGCTCACAGTTGCAGAACCATGGCTGCATCAATGGCCAACTTGTGCTCTGTCTCCATGGAATAGATTTGCAAAGCTGCAGCGTGGTCTTTTGTCTACACGTTCACATTTCACTACTGCCTAGAAGGAGATTCATGACATGACAGCAACATCGGCCAATCAGTATTATGGAATCTGTTTGGGGATTAGAATCCAACTCCATCCCCTCTAGGCCATTCTTTCTGTTCAGGCTAACTTTAAAAAAAAAAAAAAAATGAGGACTTCATTCCTGCTTGTTCTCTGTGGACAGCAGGAATAAGTCCTCAGAACCCTTCCATCTCCCCTGAGAGTTGTATTCTACTTTAGCTGTAGTATCAGACTAATCTAAGATGACACCTTGGCGGCAGGCGGGAAGATGGCGCGCATGCACAGAGGAGCTGGTGAGCATTCCCTCACGGGCTCCATCGGATGATGACCCCCATACATAGAAACATGATGACAGATAAAGACCATATGGCCTATCTGGTCTGCCCTTCCATACCAACCACTAAGCTCTACGTGAGAACTTATTCCTGCTCTCCATAGAGAACATCTGCTACAGGTGAGTAACCACCTTTTACCAGCACTGAGCTGGCAGTACAGGTGCAGTGCATGCTCTGTATGATACTGATTTCTTTATCTTTATCTTTATTAAAACATTTGATAAACCGCGTACTGCCGAAGCATAGAGCGGTGTACAATAAAAGGTCTACACTGCAAATCATAGAAAAGAACGCCATAAAAATGAAAGGAAAGTAAAACTCACAGCATCTAGCAATAAAAACCAAATAACTAAGCAACTAAATTAAAATGGAGAAAACTAAATATAAAACAAAGAAAACAGGACCACAACAGACAAACCGCACAAAATGGGGGAACAACTCTATGTTCAAGGGGGGGTACTGGCAGGAAGGTCAAAAGCCTGTGTGAACAGATGTGTTTTGAGTAATGACTTGAATTGAGGATAAGAAGATTCTAATCTGAGGGAAGGTGGTAGAGAATTCCAGAGAAATGGACCAAGAAAGAAAAAAGCGGAATGACGAGTCTGCTTGATGGAAGGAGGACTCAGACTCACCACTAATACTGCAGGTGATTCCTAGAGGAGGTACTGCAAGTCATTCGGGAGGCCTCACTTGGAGGCCGTATTTTACAAAGGATATAAAAGAACTTGCAGCGATTCAGAGGAAGGCTATCAGAATGGTCTGAAGTCTGTGCCAGAAGCCCAGATGTAGCACTCGATACTACAGGGCCATTCTAGGGAAGGTGCTGCACTGCTGATGACCAAGACCCAGTGCCGATACTACAGGGCAGTGTAAGAAGAAATTCTGGACTCCTGGGACTGAGACAGCACTGACACTGCAGGACAGTACTGAGGAAGTCTTTTCATTAATGAGAATTCAGACTCCAGGCCGCTGTTACTACTATCTACTGCCAGGGAAAGCTCTATAATGAGACTGAGTGAGGCGGCCGTCTCAGGTGGCAAAGTTTTGGGGGCGGCAAAAAATGCCCCCAAAACTGCCTCACTCTGGCCTTGAAAAGGTTTAAAAAAAAAGTGTACAAGCTGCTGCCGCTGCCTTGTCCGCCTCTCGGTAGTGGCAGAATCAACCCCCTGCCTCAGATCCGAGGGCAGTGGGAGGGAGCTAAGTTGGCTGAAAGAAAAAGAATTTTGAAAAGCACAGGGGTTTCAAGCCTCTGTCGACTTGCAATTCCCTGTCAGTTCCGCCCCCTCTCTTACACAAGTAGCATTATCAGACGGGGCAGGACCAGGGGGGCCTTACAAGCCTGATGGATCCTGCCCCCTCTGATGATGCTATTCGCATCAGAGAGGGGCAGAACCAGGGGGGCACTTATAAACCAACAGAGGCTTGAAACCCCCGTGCTTTTCAAATTTCTTTTTCTTTTGCCAACTTAGCTCCCCACTACTGCCCTAGTGTCCTTGGATCTAGGGCAGTGGCGGGGGGGGAGGGGTTGATTTTGCTGCCGCCAAGATGCAACCGCGGCAACAGCTTGTCCAGGACAATGGGGAGAAGAGGAGAGGGGAGGGGAGGCAGGAGGACAAATGCTGAACAACTGGGGGGGGGGGAAGAAGGGAGACAAATGCTGAACAACAGGGAGGGCAGGAAGACAAATGTTGGACAACGGGGGGGGGGGGGGGGAAGGGAGACAAAATGCTTGGACACCAGGGAAAAGGGACAGAAGGACAAATGCTGGAAAATGGCAGGGGGCAAGAGGATAAATGCTGAACAATGGAGAGGGGGGATGGACAGGTAGAGAAATGCTGGACAACAGGGGAAAGGGACAGAAGGACAAATGCTGGGCAATGGGAAGGAGGGACAGAAGGACAAATGCTGGGCAATGGGAAGGAGGGACAGGAGGGCAAATGCTGGACAGAGTGGAGGGACAGGAGGACAACAGGGGGTGGGAAAGCATGAAGACAAATGCTGCTCCAGTGCTGGCACTACCCCGTAACCAGTGTAACACGCTAGTACCTCACAGCCTGGGCATGCAGAGTTAAGCGGCCTGATCCCTTCTTTAGATAGTAGAACAGAGCTTGGGGAAAGCACTGCCTCCTGGGAGTTGTAGTATTTACTATCCAAATAAAAGAGAGTAGTTGAGCATGAATGGTTTTCAGGCAAATAAACAGGATTTTAATTCCCCTCCGGGCGGCTTTACATACAGGAAATGAAGAACAAATTGCCATACATCTTCTGGCAGGAAATAATATAAGAACTGAACAAAAATAGCTTCTTATATCAGCATCACATACGTTTCACAGTAATCGAACTTAAACAAGCATTTCTCTGATCAAACCTTTTGTGCTTTTCTTCCAGCTGCCTCCTGCAGCTCTCTGAACAGCTTAGTATTAGCACACAGGTATTATATTATCAGAAACAGATAATGTACAGTCCATTTCTTCCACTGGCATGTATTCTACAGCTGGTTCTGTCTCCATTGCTTCATAATGGTTATCAGCTGGGAATGTTTGAAACTGGCTACACGGTGTTTCCAAGCACACACCCAGTTCCTCAGCCCGAGGCTTTTCCCTGCAGCCTTCTGCTAGATACGGTTGAGAATTGCCACAGTATTTACTATGAGGAGAACCCCACCCTTCTGGGCTAACACAAGACCACTTCTTAAAAACATTTTTGTCTTTGAACCAATCACTTAGCCTACCTTTTGGCTTTCTTACAGGAAATTCTCTCTGCACTTCAGGGTCAGCTAAAGATCCAAACCTTGGAGTTTGTAAGTGCTCCCAAGTCAGCCTTCTTGGTAATCTTTCCCTTTGGCTGCCTTTCAGACACGGAACCAAACCTGGGCTGCTTCTACCTGTCTTCTTGGCACTGGTTGTCCAATTGTTTCTCTTGCTGGTTTTCCTCTCTGAATTAAACCTCAGAGACTCTTCTATTACCATCAGCTCCTCTGGGTCCTCAGTCCCAAGCAGTTCCTCTGCTCCTGAGCTTAACTCCTGTTCTCGTGGCTGTTCTCTTGGCTGTCCTCCACCTGGTTCTCTCGGCTGTTCTAACTTTCTCTCTAATGAGCATTCTTTATATCTCTGCCTTCTAGGGTTTAACCTGACCCCTCCTCCCAGCAGGTGTTCTGCCTCAACTTGTGACTGTGGAGCTAAACTGCAGCAGGGGCGTGTTTTCCTTTCCTGTGACTCACTCTGCTTGTGGTTTCCCTGGAAACCATGAGCCATGTGCTTTTGTTTTCTGTCAGCTACTGAAGCTGACTCTTCCATTTTACCTCTCTCTAAGGGATCAGAGGGACCTTCTACACCACACCAGGTTAAGCATGGCAGGGGGACCTGGATGTCAGGAGGGTTCCATCGCTAGCCACCTGCCCCACTCCCCATTCAGGATGACCTGTGGAGCACCATTGGCCCAGTGGAGAGCCTACCTGCAGGACATGCTGCTCGCATGGGCAGAAGGTTGTGAGAGGCCACAGTTGCTTCTTCCAGTCTTGTGTCTCGCGGGCAGGCTCTCTACTAGGCCATCGGCACTTCGCAGAGTGGAGGTGGGTGGCCAGGGACAGTGCCTTCCTGATGTCTGCTCCTGTGGACAGGCTGTTTCTCTGGGCTGCAGTCATGGCTTGCACAGCCTCCCCCTGACCACAGGACATGCTGCTCGCATGGGCAGAAGGTTGTGAGAGGCCGCAGTCGCTTCTTAGTCTTGTCCCATGGGCAGGCTCTCTACTAGGCCATTGGCACTTCGCAGGTCATTCTGAATGCAGAGTGGAGGTGGGTGACCAGGGACAGCGCCTTCCTGGTGTCTGCTCCTGTGGACAGGCTGCAGTCATGGCTTGCACAGCCTACCCCCTGACCGCAGGACATACTGTTCCTGCAGGCAGTAGAGTGTGGGAGGCAGTGATTGTGGCCCAGAGAAGCAGAGCCTGCCCGCGGGAGCAGCATATCTTGCGGGCACAGGCTGTGCAAGGCCAATTATATCCTGCCTCTCTGGGCAGGCATCTCTGCTTGCACAGCCCCTGCCCATGGGATGTGCTGCTCCGTGGGTAGGCTCTGTTCCTTGTACATACATGGGGGGAGGGCATTGAAGGGAGGAGTGGGCATGAGGGGGCATTGGGAGGTTGATGTGGATGGGCACAGGGAGTTAGAAGAGAGATGCTGGGTACAGGGGGGAATAGGGAGGCAGCAGGGATAAGATTGAGGTGGGGGGCTAGGGAGCTAGAGATATTGGACATGGAAAGGGACACAGGGAGAAGCAAGGGGAGGGGAGATGGAATGATGATGTTGGCCAAGGGGTTATAGGGAGACTATGGGAAAATGATGAACTTGGGGAGGGGGGAACAGAGGGGAGATGCTGGGCACAGTAATAAGGGGAGAAGGACATGCAGGACATGGGGTAATAGGGAGAGAGATGGAAGAAAATGAACATGGGGTAAATAGGTTGAGAAAGATGGAGAGATGTTGGACATGGGAGTAATAGGGAGGAGATGGTAGGGTATGGTATGGAGATGGGGTAGATGCTTGTTGCAGGGGGATAGGAAGAGAGTGGGCAGACATGGAGGGGAAGAGAGAGCAGAGGTACTGGGTGGAGTGAAAGAGAGGTAGAGAGAGACACACATATTGGATGGGGATAAGAGATGTTAGACATGGAGGGGAAGAGAGAGTGAGCAAAAGACTAGGGAATAAAGGACCATGAAAGAAGAGCTAGGGAATGGAAGGACTAGGTGAAGTTTGAAAAGCGGTAGGTAGATGATGTAAAAAAGAGGGAGATTGAGAACTGGATAGTAAGGAATGAAATCTGGGTGGACAGAGAGCGAGAAATAAATGTAAGAAAGCTGAAAGGAAAAAAATCAGTATACTGTACAAGATGGAAGGAAGTGAAGAAAACAAAAGGAGAGACAAGAAATAGCAGATGGACTAGAGACTGTGGAAAGAGAACTAAGGGGTATGTTTACTAAACAGCGGTAGAGACTTCCATGCGATATCGGAACCGCAGTCCCATTGATTTAAAGATACTTATAATGGTTTGATTGGGGGACTGTATAAGTGGCTTTTCATTAATCAAATTTAATGTTTATTATTATTTTTTATTATTATTTATTTATTACAATTTCTTATATACCGCACTATTTCTCATCAGCGCGGTTTACATACAACAAATGACCATAACACAAACTGTTTGGTTTTACAGAGAACAGGAGCAATAACTTGGATAACATAGGGATATATAAACTGGAGCTACTTACATATGTACAAGGAGATTGAATGCTAAGATTTAGGATGCTATCTTAACATGGTAAGATAGGGAGGAGGGGGAACAATTAGGTAGGGGTCAGGTTAATCTGATAGCAATGGAGAAATAAATGGAATTTGAGAGCCTTTCTGAATTGTGTTAAATCAGTAATCGCACGGATGCCTGGTGGTAATGAGTTCCAGCATTTTGGGGCATAGATACTGAAAGCCCTGTTTGATGTTGCTATTGTGTATTTTGTTGCTGCCTTTGGGGTTACCAGCGCGTTTGTAGATGTGGTTCTTCTCGTTCTGTTGGGGGGGATGAGCTGAATGAGGTCAGTTAGTGAAGAGGAGGTGATACCATTGATGGCTTTGAATGTGAGTAGTAAGGACTTGAACATAAGTCTTCCATGTATGGGGAGCCAGTGGAGCTGCAGTAAGATAGGCGTTACGTGGTCACTTCTTGATGCTCTAACTAAGACTCTGGCAGCGGCATTCATGGCAAGTTGCAACGGATTCAGTGTTGACTGAGGGAGACCTTGAAGAATGGCGTTGGCAAAGTCGAAATGTGGTAAGATTAGGGCTTGGTATACTGTCCGGAAGTCATCAGGGTTTAATAAGGAGTGAAGGTGTCTGAGTGACCGGATTTTGAAGTATATGGCTCTGACTATATTGGATATGTGGAGTTTCATGTCCAAACGCTGATCAAGGGTGACCCCTAGGTATCGAATTGTTGGTTTAGTTTGGAGCTCGGCTTCTTTAACTTTTATATGTGGTGTGTCACTCACCTACTACCCCGGAGGCGGAAGGCCTGGGGCTTCAGTGAGGATCCTCTTATGTAGCAAGGGCGGAGTAGCGCCTCCTGGGATTTTGAGTCCCAATAGCTATTCTAATAAGAAGGTAGCTGTGGTCGAGTAGCTATGCTTAAAGAGGTATTTATTTCCCTTCCCGGGAGAATTCTTGCAACAAGGGTCAAAAGAAATTAAACCATAAAAACTGGTACAACACAAGTGGGAACTACAAATTACAACAAAAATGCTTCTTGTCAGCTTTAAACAAACAATAAGGAAAAACAGGCTTTTTCTCTCACCAAAAGCTTTCCAGTGAAATCTGTGTTCCTCCACAGATTTCTCTTAGGCAGGGTTTTACTCAGGCTTCAACAAAAAGAGGTCACGCTGTCTGAAAACACCATTGTACAGTCCATTTTACAAATATCTGAGCTCTCTTCACAGAAGTCACATTCCATGTCCTCGGGTGCTTCTGGGGAATTATATTTGGCAGGGCTGTAATGTGTATCAGTGTTTAAAAGTTCCCTCTCTTCTTGGCTAGAGCTTCTCTCCCCTCTCCCCCTGCAGAAAGGCTGGTTACCGTGCACTATGGATTCTCTCCTTAGAGGGCCATATCCTTCAGGACCAAGGTAGTTAAAATCCAGTGCCCCTCTATTCAAGGTACTACGCCTTTCTTCAGGCTGAGCTCTGACTCTCCGTTTTGCAACCGGGAAGTTGAAACTTTTCTCCCTTTCACTTCCCCTCAAGGGACGTCTTTCTCTCGGGTAAAAAATTACTTCTGGATAATAGCTTTTGCTCTCCAGGTACCTGCTCTCGTGGGTATTCCCTCTCCCAGCTCCTCGTGGTTTGCAGCTTGGAATCTCTCTCTGTCCCCAACCGGACTTTGGCTTAGTGCAGCCCAACTTTCCAGCACTAACCTCTGAGAATTCCTCCTGGGCAAACCCCTCTGAGGTACAGATGGAATCCACGTCAGAAGCTTGCAGGTATGACTCCTGGCTCTCCTGAGCTCTGCTCTTTCCTCTCCAGTTAATCCTCTCAGGGTCTCTTCCTCCCTCGGCATTAGAGAATGAGTCTGACTCCCTGCTCCTGTCTCTGTTCCTTTCTCGGTTCCTGAGACTGAATCTGCTCTCCCCTGCTTTGCTCAAGACTGACTTTTTAAGTGCGTCATTCTCTGAGACTCTTGTTAGCTCAAACTGCTGCAGCTGTTTCTGCTTCTCTGATGAGCTATGACGTAATGCTCTATCTGGGCGTTTACCTACAGCCTGTGCTCTTGTTTTGCTTGGTTGCTCATAGCAACCTCTAGCCATGTGCTTTGCACTGCCGGTTTTAAAACTGCCCTGTGTGTTTTCATCTACTTTTATAGGCACTATCTGCCTTGTGCCATGACAGGTGGCGGGGAGAAATTCTGGTCTCTGGTGATAAAGAGCACCTCAGTTTTTTTGTGTTGGATCCTGAGGTTTTGGGACAGAAGCCATTCGGAGACTGAGTTAAAACATTCAATCAGTGGAGAGAGGTCCATTTGCTCTGTGGAGAATGGCATGAAGAGGAGAATGTCATCGGCGTATATTAGACAATCGACCTTGAATGATCTGATAATGTTGAAAATGGGCTGTATGTAAATGTTAAACAAGAGTGATGATAGGGATGACCCTTGTGGAACACCTTGTCGTTGGTGGAAGGGTTCAGATGTTCCTGCTCCTGATTTTACATGCTGCCATCTTCCATCCAGGTATGACCTGCACCAATCAAGCGCGAAGCTATTTATGCCCTTTTCCTTTAGTCGCTCTAATAGCAGACCATGATGTACAGAGTCGAAGGCTGCAGCTATGTCTATGAAGATGAGAACGAAACCTCGGCAGATGTTGTCAAACTGATAATTTTGTTGAAAAGGGTGGTGAGGAGGGTTTCAACGCCATGGTATTCCTTGAAGCCATGTTGACGATGGTCTAGTGGGGAGGCGGTATCTATATGATCTTGAATTTGTCTTTGTGCTTCCTTTTCAATTATTTTGGCCAGGAGGGGTATACTGGCTATGGGTCTGTAGGATTCAACTTTACTTGGATCGAGCTTGGAGTTCTTCAGAAGGGGTCTAATGGATGTTTGCTTGAGTGCTGAGGGGAAGGATCCCGTTGTGAACGATAAGTTCATCATCCTTGTGATTAATGGGCTGAGTTCTGTGCATAGATCTTTTATCCAATATGCGGGGCAGGGGTCAGTTTGGGCAGTGGTGGTATTGAGGGCAGCAATGGTATCTTCCACAAGTTTCTTGGATGGAGTGGAGAACCTAGAAAGGGATATTAGACTGGAGGTGTCTTGCGCCATGAACGTAGTAATTTTGTCCGTTTGAAGTAGCTTGGATTGTAGATGGTTGGCATACTCCTGTGGGTGGATCTCTTCCGGTTAACAAGGTGATGGTTCCTTAGAAAAGGATTTAACTAGGTTGAAAAGATCACGTGGCTTATTTAGTGATCTTTTGAGTGAGTCAGTGTGGTATTGTTTCATATTTGTTAGGATAGCTTCTCTGTAAACCGCAAGGTGTGTTCTGTAGGCTGACTGGTCTTCTGCGGAGCGAGAACACCGCCATCTTTTCTCAAGTTTCCGTAGGTGTGAGCGGGAGACACGCAGTTCAGGTGAGAACCATGGAGAATGTTTTCTTTTCTTTGAGATATTGTTATCGGTTGGTTTTCGTGCAATGGAACTAAGACTGTTGTTCCATGAGGTGATCAAGTTGTCTAGGTTGAGAGTAGCATCGTTGTAGAGAGGAAGAGTCTCTGCCAGTATGAGATCTTAATTGAAAGCTCTGAAACTTCGAGAAGTTATGTTTGTTGAGATGTTTGGTATTCTATTGTTGAGTGATAAATTGTTGTTGATGGGTATAATGAAATTGATTAGCTTGTGATCTGACCATGGTACAGAGGTGAGAGATGTCACAAGTTCTTCTCTTGGTTCCCGCACTGACAGGGGGGCAAAATTCATGTCCAGGATGTTCCCTTTTGTATGAGTAGGTTTGTTGATTATTTGTCTGTATCCCAGTTCATTAATCGCTTCTAAGAGGGCAGAGGCGTGACTGGAGTGGAGTGATGGGAGGTTAAAGTCTCCTAGTATCCAGTTTGGTAAGTTGGGATTGCGAGTGTTGGTTGCCAGGTCAAGAATGTTTGGGAAGATCATCAGTTGAGGGTGAGTGTGCTCTATATAGAAGGTTGATAGAGCATTGGTCATTAGCGATGGATAGGATATCCAAGTTGTTGGTGCTAGTAGAGTCTATTGTATAAAAATGCAAATCAGTTTTGGTCAGTATGAGGGTCCCTCCTCCTCTCTTGATTTCTCTATGTCGGGAGTGGATGGAGAAGTTGGTGGGTAGTAATTACATTATCTACATCTGATAACCAGGTTTCAGTTATCATAAGAATATCCAGGTTATGGGATACAATTAAATCTGTGACAACTGGCCATTTCTTACGGATTGATCTCGCATTTATAAGGGTGCAATTTAGAGCTAGTGGGAGTTTCTCTTGTTTAG
Source organism: Ichthyophis bannanicus (assembly GCA_033557465.1). Taxonomy (NCBI): domain Eukaryota; kingdom Metazoa; phylum Chordata; class Amphibia; order Gymnophiona; family Ichthyophiidae; genus Ichthyophis; species Ichthyophis bannanicus. Next base: position 16,802,019 of record CM066042.1, read on the forward strand.
TTTGCTTGGAATGTTGGAGGGCTATGTGTAATAAGTGGGATTGACGTGTGTGGGTGTCCGTTTGTTGGTGAGGATAAGAAGCTTTTGCCCAACTTTTGGCGTGGTGCTGAAGTATTGGAATTTGATGGGTAGCATGGAATAGAGCAAGGGACTCTCCAGTCAGCCAAAAGATGATAAGGAGGCTGCTGATTATGGCAGTGATATGTAGGGCCATTTCAGTGTTGGACTTAGTTGCTGATGATCAGTATCTGACTTGATGTTTATGTGAGGGTGGTAAGTCTAGGTGGTATCGGTGTATGTCACTGGTTACTGATATTTGTTGCAGGAAGATTGTGCACAATATTTTGGAGGTGAGGAGCAGGCAATAAACAGACAATTCAGGATTATGTACTTTGACATGAAATGCTTCAGAGCTGATAAGGCTATTCATCAGTGTAGAGCTTAAGTTGGATGATCTTACTTGAGGCAATGAGAGAGGAGCGAAAACCTTAAAGTCCCCGGGAGTGTGGAAAACAGACAGTATATAGAAGATTACAAGTTAAGTAATTCAACAGACATGCTTTCAGATGATAAGGCAAGTTAACAATTGGTTTTAAGTCAGGCAGTAAACAGACAATTACATTTAAATATTTCGATGGAAAAGCTTTTGGTTGATGAAGCCTGAAAACAGCGTAGAGGACCTTACTGTCTACGGGAGCACGAAACGTTGCTGCAGCACCTTTTCAGGAGAGTGAGCAAATTGCAGCAGTATGTGATAATATGATTGAGTACCTGTATGGGCGAGAATTGGTCCGGGTGTATCTAGTTTAGTTGCAGAACCTTGACACGTTGCTTACTTTTTAACAGGCATATGTAGCTTTGGGCCAGTCTTCTGGATGCCTGTCGTGCCCCGCCTAAGGGCCACACCAAAGGACCCTCTGGCGAGACCCTCAGGCGCGGGCCCGCCAGGCACGGGCGCGCCCGACCAGCGCCGATTTTAAAGCGGCGAGGTGGCTGCCCCGATTGGGCAGAGAGCTCATGTGCGTTGGTGCTCCAGCCCGCTCGATCCCCTTCTGGGAGAGCTGCTTGATGGGGCCGGAGTGCTGGGAAAGAGGCCACATGCCCGACCGGCGCAGATTTTAAAGCGATTTTATGTTTGTTTTATTTTAACATCTGTTTTACTAAATTGCATGTGTATGTTTGGAAGCCACCTAGGATTTTAGATGGGTGGCATATACATTTTAAAATAAAGCATACTAAATTTATGCTGCAGTGAATCTCCGCACATGGCTCTTCATCACCCTCATTCCGCCCCTGGGGGGAAGCAGACAGGGGCGGGGGCACTGGGAGGTGGAGGGAGGAAAAGCAGAAATCTCAGATTGAGACCAGCATGATTAGAGAATAAAATGGTCAGACAACAAAGGGAGAAAATTTTACTTTCAATTTAATGATCTGACTTGGTGCTAACTGACATATTCAGTGCTATACATATATAAGAGGCGGCCCCTGCTCTCTGTACCTTACAGTTTAGTCCATACACAGAAAATGTATTCTTTACAGTAAGGATGGTTACAATTCATGAGGCTGTGATCAATAAGAGATAGGCTTTAGGATTTGAAAGCAGCTCCACAAACATGGGGTTTTCAGCAGTAACTGAATGGCTGTGAACAAAGGGATGTACCACTACTACTAAATATATGTATAGCTCTACAAGACGTATGCAGCGCTGCACAGACACATGTAAAAGACGGTCCCTGCTCACCAGAGCTTACAATCTAGTAAAGACAGGACACCACAGTAGCTGTAGACATTGGATACATCTAGGGGAAATGGTAAGGAAACAAAGGAGATCAGGTGTATCAAGATTCAAAAGCAGCAGTGAAGAGGTGAGTTTTCAGCCTGGATTTGAAAGGGGCCAGAGAATGCGCCTGACGTACAGACCCAGGTAGTTTGTTCCAGGCATAAGGAGCAGCAAGATGAAAGGAGCGAAGTCTTGAGTTAGCAATAGAAGAGAAGGGCACAGATAGAAGCAATTTTCCAGAAGAGCGGAGTTCCCAAGGAGGGATGTAGGGAGAGATAAGAGAGGAAAGGTAGTGAGGAGCTGCAGAGTGAAGGCACTTGTAGGTCAGCAGGAGAAGTTTGAACTGGATGCAGAGATGGATAGGGAGTCAATGAAGTGACTTGAGAAGAGGGGTAATATGAACATGACAAGGCTGGTGGAAGATTATCCGCATAGCAGAGTGTTGAACAGATTGAAGGGGAGAGAGATGACTCGGAGGGAGACCAGCGAGGTGACTAAGGAGTGGATAAGTGTCTTAGTAGCGTGTTCAGAAAAGAATGGGCGAATTTTGTTGATGTAGAGAAAGAAAAGGCAGATTTTAGCTATTTATGTATTTATTTAACATTGTTTATATACCTCCTTTCTACAATCCAATGCGGTTTACATGGAACATAACAAAAGTAACAGTGCCTTGGCAGCTGATTTACAACGAACAAGAACATATAACTAGTACTTATCACATCGGTATGATCAATGAACATTGAATTCAAGCTATGTACAGGCAAGGAGGGGTAAAGGAATACGGAGAGGTACATAGACGAGACCTACAGGGATATAGTACTGAAGTCCCACCTCCAGTCTCACTTAAGGAAGGGAAGCAGCTGGCTTCTGAGTGGAGCATGATGAGCTTGATCTACTAAGATTTCTTTTCACATGGCAATGGAATGGGACAAAAATCTTAGTAAATTAGGTCCTAAAGGATCTGTGGTAGACCTCCCTCCCTGCTCTTGAACTTTGGTTGGGATAATGAAGAATTGGAGGAGGAATGAGAGTTCTCAGCTACTGGTGCCCAAGCTTTTGGGCTGGCTTCTAGAGTGAAATTAAATTTGCAGGGTCTTGATTAGAGGAAGGTACCTCATGCAGATGAATATATTGTAGTGAATATGGCCAGTGGAAGAATTATAAGGAGCAGACTGCAATATCTAAGTGAGGGTTGAGGAAAGAAGACATAAATGGATGCTATGCAAGCCCTCCACTACCAACAGACCATCACAAGCCCAACTCGCATAAAAGGGGGAATCCGAGACCTCATTTTTACACCCACCAACTGGCCACACCAACACTCTCCCCCTCTCCAAATAATGCCAGTACTATGGTCGGACTACAGCTTGATAACTTTTTCTCCCTCAGACCTCCAATATGAACATCACTGTCAACCTTCCACACAACTTCCACAGACTCTGCCCCTTTGACAAACAATCATTCCTCAATAAAGTCATCCCACTTGCACACTCGGACCTGCCAGACTTTGACTTCATAGTCAACAGCTGGAATAACACTATCTCATCTTACGCTCACACTACATGCACCATCAGTAAACAGCACTGAACCCCATGGTATTCACCTGACTTAAATAAAACTGAAATGCCAACTACGACAATTGGAGCAAAAGCGCTAAGGACCCAACCCATCAAGTAGCATACATCACCACTCAAACTGAATACTGCTCCCTGACCAACACATTGAAGAAAGAATACCACACAAAGCTTATTAGATCTCCTTAAATCGGCTCGGGGAAATTTTTGATATAGGTAAGCATCTTTTAAAGGACCCCAGCTTGAAAAAAGCAGATACCACCCTATGCACATTTGACATAGCCAAATTCCTTCAAAACAGACTAAACAATACCACTTCCATAAAGAATCTACAAGCACCAGATTCAAACAACCTAGCCTCTAACATCACCTGGAAAGCTTTGGACAATATCTCTGCAGAAAAATTGGATAGTATCATCACAAACATTAACACTACAACTTCCCCCCCCTCCCTTGACCCATGCCCAATCTCATGGATCAAGATCACCAAACAAGAACTTAACCCTTTTCTCCTTTATCTTTATCTTTATTAAAATTTGATATACCGCTATGGCAACAGCATTAAGCGGTGTACAATAAATTCGATTAGCACCACAATCCAGGAAACAGAACGCCAAAATTAAGACAGGAAAGAGGGGTTTAGAAAGAGAGTGAACAAGTCCCACTAAGACACTTAACAATAACTCAGAATAAGTTGCACATAACTCATGTTAACAATTAACAGCAAATCATAACAAAACCATAAGGAGAATGATATTAACCAAACCAGGATACAGAAATACATAAGTGGACAAACATGGACAGTACTTGGGCTAAACACACAAACAAAACCAATTAGGGGGAAGCTTCAGGGGGAAGATCAAAAGCTTTCTGGAAAAGGTAGGTTTTGAGTAACGATTTAAACTGGGGATAGGATGGCTCTAGACGCAGTGAGGTGGGTAACATATTCCAGAGTGAAGGGCCAAGGAAAAACCAAGCTGAATGCCGTGTCCGCTCCAGACGGGCTTGGGAAGGTGAAGGAAGAGATAGACGGTTAGTTTGAGTGGAACGAAGTAACCGGTGGGGAGTATAGCGTGAGATACAGTCTGCCAGGTAACGAGGAGTACATGTGTAAATGGTCCGATGAAGGAGAATCAAAAACTTGTAGTGAAAGCGATATTGGAGAGGAAGCCAGTGTAAACGGAGTAAAAGAGGAGTGATGTGATCATATTTACTGGAAAAGGTAACAAGGCGAGCTGCAGTATTCTGAATGCGTTGTAACTGCTGAAGACAATACTTTGGAAGATTGGCCAGATAGACACTGCAGTAGTCCAGTCTATTGATTACAAGGGCAATGACCAGAGTAATTAGAGCACTAGAAGGCAAAACAGACCGGACGGCCCGAATTTGCTGTAAAGCAGAGAAAGAACAACGGGAAACCTTAGAAATATGCTCACAGAAAGTTAAAGAAAAGTCAAGAGTTACAACCAGATATCGAACAGAAGAGGTAAGGGGAATGCTAGATGATCCAATAGAAGGTGCAAGAGTGGGGCATGTACTACTGAGGGAAACCCACATTGCCGAGGATTTTGCTGGATTAAGATGGAGAAAGTTTTCCGATAACCAGGAGGCAATGTGGGAAAGACATAGGTTTAGCTGTGTAATGTCAGGGGAAAGGGGTGATGTGTGGAATAAAAGAACTATATCATCTGCATATAGGTATGATGAAATCGAATATTGTTATAAGAACATAAGAACATAAGATATGCCATACTGGGTCAGACCAAGGTCCATCAAGCCCAGCATTCTGTTTCCAACAGTGGCCAATCTAGGTCATACGTACCTAGCAGTTTCCCCAAGGGACACAGGTTCCACAATGCTTGTACTGGTTCAAGCATTGATATCCTGGGTCTCTTCTTAATAATGGTTTATGGACCTTTCCTCCAGGAACTTGTCCAAACCATTTTTAAACCCAGCTACACTAACAGCCTTTACTACATCCTCCGGTAACAAATTCCAGAGTTTGATTATACGTTGAGTGAAAAAATATTTTCTTTTATTAGTCTTAAACAGTTTACCCTGTAGCTTCATTGCTTGTCCCCTAGTCTTTCCATATTCTGATAAGGTAAACAATCGATCTACGTTTACCCGTTCCACTCCGTTCATTAATTTATAGACTTCTATCATATCTCCCCTCAGCCGTCTCTTCTCCAGGCTAAAGAGCCTCAACCTTTTTAGCCTTTCTTCATAGGAGTAGCCTTCCATCCCCTTTACCATTTTGGTGGCTCTTCTCTGAACCTTTTCTAAAATCGCTATATCCTTTTTAAGATACGGCGACCAGAATTGCACACAATATTCAAGGTGCGGTCTCACCATGGAACGATATAGAGGCATTATAATATCTTTTGTTTTATTTTCCATTCCTTTCCTTATCATACCTAGCATTCTATTTGCTCTCTTGGCCGCCGCTGCACACTGGGCCGAGGGTTTTAACAAGGTATCCACAATGACGCCTAAATCTTTTTCCTGGGTGGTGGTTCCTAATGTGGAACCTTGCATCGTGTAACCATAGTTTGGGTTGTTCTTCCCTAGGTGCATAACCTTGCACTTCTCCACATTAAATTTCATCTGCCATTTTGATGCCCAGTCTTCCAATTTATCAAGATCCTCTTGCAATTTTCCACAATCCTCCTGGGTTTTAACAACTTTAAATAGTTTTGTGTCATCTGCAAATTTGATAACCTCACTTGTTATTCCACTTTCCAGGTCATTTATGAATATGTCAAAAAGCAGCGGACCCAGCACAGATCCCTGGGGTACACCACTATTCACCTTTCTCCATTGGGAAAATTGGCCATTTAGCCCTACCCTCTGCTTTCTATCTTTTAACCAGTTCCTGATCCACAGTAGTACACTGCCTCCTATCCCATGACTCTTTAGTTTTGCCAAAAGTCTCTCATGAGGGACTTTGTCAAAGGCTTTCTGAAAATCCTGATACACAATATCAACCGACTCACCTTTGTCCACCTGTTTATTCACTCCTTCAAAAAAACATAACAGATTAGTAAGACAAGATCTTCCTTGTCTAAAGCCATGTTGGCTGTCTCCCATTAGGTCGTGACTATCTACATGCTGAGTAATTTTATTCTTTATGATGGTTTCTACCATTTTTCCCGGTACTGATGTCAGGCTCACTGGTCTGTAGTTTCCCGGATCACCCCTCGAACCCTTTTTAAAAATTGGTGTTACATTGGCGATCCTCCAATCCTCAGGTATTAGAGATGATTTTAATGATAGTTCACAGATTACTGATAGCAGGTCTGCAATCTCAAATTTCAGTTCTTTCAACACCCTTGGATGTATACCATCCGGCCCAGGTGATTTGCTACTCTTCAGTTTATCTAATAGTTGTAAGACATCTTCCCGATGTATCGATATTTCCTTCATTTCTTCCACACCTTTAAATACCACTTCAGTCATGGGTAACATCCCTACATCTTCCTCAGTAAAGACCGAAGCAAAGAATTCATTCAGTCTCTCCGCTATCGCCTTGTTGCCTCTTAGTGCTCCTTTAACCCCTTTATCATCTAATGGACCAACTGACTGACTCACAGGTTTTTTGCTACGAATGTACTTGAAAAGGTCTTTATTTCGCGTTTTTGCTTCCGCAGCAAGCTTCTTCTCAAATTCTCTCTTTGCCTGCCTTATCAATGCCTTGCATTTGACTTGCCAGTGCTTGTGCTGTTTCCAGGTTTCATCGTTTGGCTCTTTTTTCCATTTCCTGAAAGATGCTTTTTTGGCAACAACAGCCTCTCTGACCTCACCTTTAAACCATGCTGGCAGTTTTTTGGACTTCCTTCCACTTTTCTTAAAGCGTGGAATACAGCTGGTCTGGGCTTCCAAGATAGTATTTTTCAACAACACCCAAGCTTGATGTACGTCTTTAACCTTTGCAACTGCTCCTTTTAGTTTTTTCTTAACTGTTTTCCTCATTTTATCATAGTCTCCCTTTCGAAAGTTAAAGGGGGTAGTACTGTGGATTTTCTTACTATCCCTCCTCCACTAATTAAATCAAAGGTGATCATGCTATGATCACTATTGCCAAGTGGCCCCAACACCCTTATCCCTTGCACTACATCTGGTGTTCCACTAAGGACTAGGTCTAATATTGCTTCCCCTCTGTTGAATAATCAGGGGCAGGGGGGCAAGAAAGATGTTAAACAACAGAGGAGAAAGCACCGAGCCTTGTGGAACACCACAAGTGAGTGGGAAGATGGCTGAAGATTGACCATCTACATGAACTGAGAAGGAACGGGATGAAAGGAAAGAATGAAACCAAGACCAGACAGAACCACGAAGACCAATATCAGAGAGCTGAGAAAGGAGTGTATGGTGGTCAACTAAATCGAATGCTGCAGATAAATCGAGGGATACGAGAAGAGTGATGTCACCACGATCGTGAGATGTATGCAATTCGTTGAGTAAAGCCAGAAGCACAGTCTCAGTGCTGTGTCCTTGGCGGAATCCCGCCTGACGAGGATGGAGAGCATTGATAGCCTCCACGTGGGAACTGAGTTGGGTAAAGGCACACCGTTCAAGAAGTTTGGCGAGAAATGGCAGGTTAGATACTGGACGCCAGTGTGAGAGTATGGATGGATCTAAGGATGGTTGTTTTAGTAGCGGGCGGAGGATTGCTGATTTCAATAGTTCAAACATCCCTCGCTTTAGACTACATGCCCAAGAACCTCAAATGTGCCTCCATTAGACTACTGCTAAAAAAAACACCATGTTAGACTCAAAAGCCCCAACTTTTTATAGACCTGCCTCCTGCATTTCATTTGTTGCCAAAGTCATAGAAAAAGGGAAACACAAACACACACAATTTTTGTAGGAACACACACCTTGAAGGGATTTCCTTCTCGTAGTGTAACGTTCCAATTTTATCTTAAATTTAAATAGGGACGCAACCCTAACAAGGATTGAGGGAACTGCAACCCCCAATACCAGCTGGTAAACCACAATTCACACAAGGCATAAGCCAAGTTCCAATTGATATCAGGCTCAAGCCAAATAGAAGTCACTTAACTTGAGTGAGTTTCTCTTCCAACGGCATTGCAGACTGTAGATTTATCAACAGATAACAATCCTTATCACCATATGCCATACCAGGGCCTCACTCCCCGTCCATCACTCCTTTCCTCCACAGTTTCACAATGTCCCGAGGGAGGATTCTTCACAAGACTTTTACCGTGACTCCACTCAATCTTCTTCCCAGCAACAATACATAGAGCATCAACCGCCTCTATGCATCAGTAACCCAAAGTTGTAATTGTTTCAAGCCTCCAATCATCCCGGCCCTTCTTCAAACACTGTTGCTCATTCTTACACCTCAAACGTGTGTGATTTAAATATGCCAACACAACATGTGACCAGCTGTAAACCAATAGGTCCCCAGCCTGCTCAGAACCTCTCACAATCTTATATCAGAGTCCACCACTCAACAGCTCAATTTAATCCATGGGGGTCGAGAGAATTCAAGGTAAAAATCCCAAACTCTTCTCTATAACTCAAACGAGAATGTCTATCGCTCCCTCTATTGTTGAACGGAATATGGTCAATCACCCTCCATCGTAGATCAGAAAACAGATGTTGATGTTCCTGGCAATGTAGTGCTAATGGAGCTGTCAAGACTGCTCCATTAATCCGGGAGCGATGTTCCTGAAGTCTCTTCTTCATAATCCGTGAAGTCTTGCCCACATAAATTAAATAACAGAATGACAACGGGTTTATCAGAGCAATCAAAACCAAAACACTTAAAATTGCTCTACTATTTAACTAACTCAAAGTACTGACTTCGTTTCGGGAACGGGTCTCAGACTTAGTGGGGGCAGTGTTTAGGAGGTGCAATACCTCAATAGCTACTAAACCCCTATATTGCATCAAGGACCCGATATATTTCCCATCCCTATTTTTCGATTGTGCTTCAAAACGAGCTATCCATATGTGTATTTAAAATTGAAAACAAGCTGTCCAGGTGTTCTCTTAAATCATTGGCGTATATACTGATGAGAATACAGATCAAAAAACGTAATCATGAGAAACTCACTCAAGTTAAGTGACTTCTATTTGGTTTGAGCCTGATATCAATTGGAACTTGGCTTATGCCTTGTGTGAATTGTGATTTACCAGCTGGTATTGGGGGTTGTAGTTCCCTCAATCCTTGTTAGGGTTGCGTCCCTATTTAAATTTAAGATAAAATTGGAACGTTACACTACGAGAAGGAAATCCCTTCAAGGTGTGTGTTCCTACAAAAATTGTGTGTGTTTCTGTGTTTCCCTTGTTTGTTAGGATATTGATGTGGGAGATCTTATGAGGTTTGTTTGGTTTAAAGTCATAGAAAAAGCAGTATAGATACAGCTGCAAGACCATAAAGATGCCTACGCACCTCTCGACTCGGATTCAGACCGTACTACAGTGTTGAGACCCTAATCGTCTCTCTCTTAGATTACCTGGTCAAAGGTACAGAACAATTAACTTAAGGATTTGTACTCATATTCTTAGACATCTCTGCAGCATTTGACTCGATAAGCCACCACAACCTTTTATCACAACTCCACTCAATTGGCCTATGGCGCAAAAGTCTTGAGTGGTTCCAGTCTTACCTTCAGGACTGTTATCAACAAGTAAAAGTAGTGTTACTTAACTCCTATCTGTGCAAACAAAACTAAGGTCTACCACAAAGATCTTATCTTTCTTCAATGCTCTTCAATATATTTATATACAACCCCACTATGCACAATAATCTAATAATACAAGATCCTCTATCACATATACGCCGATGACATTCTGATCTACACAACATTGTCTATTAACAATCCCGAATACACAAGGGTAGGAGAATGCTTTAGGGCAATATCACAGTGGCCCACCGAACATAACCTGATCATCAACTACAACAAAACAGAATTCTTTCACATTACAAAGAACCCATCCTTCTTCCTACCAGCCACCTTAACTCTATTGGACACAGTTTTTGAAGTCAAGAATGAAGTCAAATACCTAGGAGTAACTCTTGACCAAGGCCTTAACTTCCATGCCCACATAAAAAATGTGGTAAAGCACCATACCACAAAATGAGAATACTATGCAATCTCTGCTCCCTACTCAATCACAATGACTTCAGAGATGTTTGTCAAGCACTCATAACCCAAATACTAGTCTACTACAACATAATCTACCATGGTCTTCCGAAAGCAACACTACACCCCCTTCAAACGGTGCAGAACACAGCTGCCAGGATCATAGCAGGAGCACTTAGAAGAAACCACATCACACCTATCCTACAACACCTACATTGGCTTCCAGTTCACGTGAGAAAACAAATACAAAGTAATATTAATTTAAAATACTCCACAACATATCAGCACACAGTCTTCAATCACTAAATCAGAAAGCCCCCAACACCAGGGCAAGAAGGAAAGCATCACAGAACTTGCTAAGTGTACCAAACCTCATAACTAAATGCAACCACTCAAAAGCCTCATAGACCTTTTCCCTGTGTGCATCGTCCATCTGAGGGCTGGCCTGTCCATTGTGCGAGAATGTTGTTTGCACAGAGCCCCATGCTTCAGGAAGCCCCACGCCAACAACATCCCGCATTGAGTACCGGCAGGCAGGGGGGGCTTTAGAGAAAGTCGAAAAGACCCCGGCTCACCTCTAACAGCTGCCAAAGTGAAGAGCGTCTTTTTTTCTGCACTAAAGCAGCTGTACTGTAGTTTTGGATGCTGCCGTGCTGAGTGCCAGGAAACAGGAAGCCCCCTTTGACCTCAGCGCGGCAGCGTCATAAACTACAATACAGCTGCTGAAATGAAGAAAAAAGGCGCTCTTCACTTTGGCAGCTGTTAGAGGTGAGCTGGGGCCTCTCCAGCTCCCTCTTTTACACAGCCGCAGGGCTCTTAGAGAGGGAGGGGGGCTTGGATTGGAAATAGCTGATGGGGAGGGGGGCTTGGACAGGAAAGGTGCTGAGTGGGGGGGGGGGCTTGGACTGGAACTTGGGGGGGGGGAAGCTAGGACTGGAAAAGGGCTGAGTTGGGGAGGAGCTAGGACTGAACATGGACTGATGGAGGGGCTAGGATAGGACTAGAAATGGGCTGATGGGGGACTAGGATAGGACTGGAAACTTATTTATTTTACTAAGCTTATATACTGCTTTTCTACCAGTCAAAGCGGTGTACATTCAGGTACTATATATATTTTTTTCCTTGTCCCCAAAGGGCTCACAATTTGTTTTTTGTACCTAGAAATGGGCTGATGGGGGCTAGGATTGGAAATGGGCTGATAGGAGGCTAGGATTGGAAATGGACTGATTGAGGGGTTAGGATAGGACTGGAAATGGATTGGGTAGCTAGGAATGGAAATGGGCTGAGTGTGGGGGGAGCTAGGGCTGGAAATGGGCTGATGGATGGCTAGGACTGGAAATGGGCTGATGCGGTGACTAGAAGGGAACGGATGCTGGGTGGGGCTGGAACTAGAAGGGAGCTGATGTTGGGGGAGGACTAGAATGGAATGGGATGGGACTGGGAGAGTGAAATGGAGAGGAGAAAATATTTTGTGTGGGAGTTAAGAAAGATCTATGATTGGCCAGGTTTTGGGAGAGTAAGTGGGGATTGAGGATGGAGGACTAAAATTTGAGTGGATGAAAAAGGAATAAAGAAAGAGATGGAGGAAAGAGCAAAAGGAAAAAGATCAGTATGTTAAAGCAGATGTAGAGAGAGAATGGAAAAAAACTAGAAGAGAGAAGAAAGGACAAATGGACAGCAGACGATGGAGAGTTAGCAGAAGACAAGAAGAAACCAGAAGAAAGTGACTGGAACAATTGCAACTGAAAAATAAAATGCCCAAACAACTAAAGGTAGAAAAATACTTTTTTATTTTGAATTTATTAACTGGAATATGTCAGCTCTGGGAAATGTGCGTCTTTAACGTCTGCATTTTGTTTAGTACAAGAGGAAATTAATTTATAGTTTTATTTCTGTAGTGGTGTTGAACATTCCAAGTTTGGCTTTTGGGGTTCCCAGTTTATTGTCTTCCTATTTCTAAATTGTGATCCCTTGTTCTTTGTTTGGTGATGGTTTGTGTTCTGCATGTGTAACTGAGCTGAGGTATTCTGTTCATGTAGTTTCTGTTTGACAGTGCCACTTGTTCTCTTTCTCCAGTAGGAGATGTATTGGTATTCTCTGAGATGTATTGGTTTAATATTTGCAGTGTTGCCTTTTGATAGGTAGGGTTTGGTGCTTTGTGAGTCCTGGTAGTACTGTTATGATACGGTGGGTTTACTGTGAGTTCTAAATGGGCAGTGTTTGTAGTATTTCCTAATGTGCCTGGCGGTTGGCACTGAAGTATAGTAATATAGAATCTGGTAGCCTTTCTTTATCCATACACTCATTAAGAGGCATGTTTACTAAAAGTTAGTGCATGTTAACATTATGCAAATATTTATGCAAATGAAGTCCTGCACTGAGTCTCCGCACATGGCCCCGCAACCCCCTTGGACCGCCCCTGCTGCATCTGGAACTCACTGCCTCTGGAACTATGACTTTCAGACACCATTATCAAATTCCGCCAGAAATTCAAAACATACCTCTTCACAGAATGCTTTGGTTCGATCACATAACAGCAGACACAAAACAGTTCCTACCAACCCATTTTGGATTCATCTGTGCCTCAACACACCACCACCACCACCACACCGTTAATTGCACTAGCAAATCCACAAATGTTAAGCTTTAATCTATCTTGTTTAGTGCTATTGTAAACTTATAAGTTTGCACTCATCGACTGTTGAAATGTTACAAGTTCCTATAAAAATCTGTTTAATTATGTTGGTTTAAGTTCCCTGATTACATTGACTATACACTGTTTTGACTTGTAAGTGAATCGGTGTGGAAAGTTGTTAAATAAATAATTACGGGTTTGGATGTGTGTGCATGTAGAAAGAAAGGAACGCATTTTGAAAACGTCATTCTTCTTTTTGCGGTTTTATCCCAAATTCTTTGCATCTGCAAAATACGTGGGATAAGACCTCCTCTTGGCACCAGTCAGCCATCTGATTTATTTATTTATTGAAACTTTGTATTTAATTTCAAGTAACCGTGCATCAAAAACAAATATCATAGATACAATACATCGCAATGCATAGTTATCAATTATGAAGTAAATTCTCCCCCCAGGACAGTACACTTAAACTTAACACAATGATAACTTTCCCCTCCAAATATTTTCCAAAGAGCTCCCAGGATTGCCCTGTTGTGTCTAAGTCAATTTGATCGTCACCTGGTCATACTGCAATCTTTGTTTTGTTTTTTTAAGTGCCATCAAGTCAATGCTGACTCCTGGCGACCCAGCAACCCCTGGGTTTTCTTGGCAAGGTGTGAGTGAAGTAGATTGCCAGGCCTTTTCTTCTGAGGCAATGGAGGGAAAGTGACTTGCCCAAGGTCACAAAGAGTGCCAGTGATCTCTTGGGTACTAGGCTGCTGCTATAACTACTAGGCTACTCCTCCATTCCAGTTTGTTAATGACCCTTTCTAGAGAGAGCTTTCCCACTGTTTTCAGCAATCAGTCACCACCATTTGCACCGCTGTGGCAGTACAAGTTGGACAGTGAACCTCTTCAGCCTCTAACTGTGGTAGTGGACAATTCAAAAGCAATACCCTTGAGCCCAAATCCACCCTCTCATTCACTGCTTGATTAGCAAATTCTATCATATTCTACCAAAATGTTTCTATTTTTGGACGCATCCATCAAATATAGAAAAAGGATCCAACCTACTGGCATCCCCACCAGCATTCAAGCGGCCCTTTCCCATGAGTCTTGTGCAAATGCTCTGGGATTTAATACCACCTAGAAATCTTTTTAGAGCAATTCTCAATCATATTATAGGCCAAAGACCCTTTCAGCAGAACTTTACAGATTTCTTTCCATTTCCAATTTCCCCTCTTCTCAGCCAGGTTGCTCTCTCAATTTTTCAGGAATCCAGGTTTCTGTGTTTGCTGGGGCCACAAAGCTTTTTAAATATGTGAAATCCCTCTTCATACCACCCCATCGCTCAAGGCTGATTCAATGGGCATTTCATCCTGTACAAGATCTCCAAGTGCTCTCCTACAAAGAAAATGCACTGTACTAACAAACGTTTTTACTCCCCCCACATCAAACTCTACCATGAACTCCCCAATTGGCATAAGTGCTCCATCTTCCACAAATTGCCCTAAGTACTTCAAATCCTTTCTCTCCCAAATAGAATATGTATAATCTGACCTCCCAGGTGAAAATTCCAGGAGATGTTTAAGGGGCGTAGAGTGAAATACTGTAAGCATCTCCTATTCTCGACAGTGCACAGCAACAATAATCTAACATTCTTGATGGATATTTTTTCCAAATATAGGTAAGTCGTCTCTGGTATAACATGAAAGGCAAAAATACTCTATCAAAAGTCTTTTTGGCATCTACAGCCAAAAGTAACATAGATTAATAAGATTTATTAGCATATCAAATTACATTTGATACCTGCCTAATGTTATCTGAGGAATGTTGTTTGGGAATAAACCCAGATTGACCTCCATGGACCAGTCAGGGCATATAAACCTTAAATTTGTCAGCTAAAACTTTTGTCAAAATCTTGTAGTCAATCCCAGCAAGGAAATAAGTCTATATAATCTACAATCACTAGGGTCCTTCCCCTCTTTATTGGTGATTGTGACCCCCTGCATTTAGGCAGGGTGGCAGCATTACTTCAGGACCCAAGGCATTAAACATTTGGGTTAGGGGCCTGCCAGAAGATTACTATAAACATTGTAAAACTTTGCTGAGAAGCCATCAATTCCTGGGGCCTTTTCCGTGATCAAGAACTTTGTCTCCCACGTTGATATGGGTTTGGAAATGAGCACGTTCTTTTCTTCCACAAGCTCCGGCAGGCATATTCCTCTTAAGTATTGTCCACATAGTCAGGGTTATATAGCTCTTTTTTAAACTGCACAAATGTCTTCCTGATTTGTTTACAATCCACAGTTTCCCCAAGATAGGGGGATCCAAGATAGCTGCGTGATCTGCCATATCTTTGGAGCGTTTTCTGAACAATGCCTAAAAGGAAGGGTAAAATGTGGGTGATTCTTCCCCAGCCGCAGCGGACTTTTTCCAGTATTTCCTCTGTTAGTCCGATGGACTCTTAGCTTTGGCTCTAAGAAGGGACACCAAGAGAAATCTGGCGTTATCCCAGCTATGTCAATGCTGGGGCAGGGAAGCCCGGTGTCCTCTTCGGAGTGTGACCTAATGCTGGTTCTGTGACTCCCCCCTGTGCTGCCTGAGGGTTTTCCCAGTCTGGGCTCATCCAGGGTTGGCGGACCCTTGATAGTTCAGATGGCTTCTTCAGGGGCAGGAAATGAGCCTGGTCTGTGTCCGACAACTGATAGACAGCTGGGGTCCGTGATGGCTGCAGGAGGGGAGCAGAGTATGTCGGTGAGTGGTTCCTGTCTTGATCTCTCAGGATCTGTGAAGAATGTTGATTTTCTGGGGAATGAAGGGGCCCAATTGGAACCCTGGGCTATCCCCACTTTGTTCTGGAGCACATTACCTTGGACTCAATCTGGACAGCCATAACCAATCTAGGTGAATATTTGGTTTCTCAAATGAATAAAACTTTACAACTTGCACAAAATAACTCTGTGCTTATATGGAAAAATAAGGAAGATATGGCTGCATTGAAGACAGCGTAGAAAGTATTGAAACAAAGGCTCAACAAAATGAGGAACATATTAACTTTATAGTTAAGAACATTGTTGGTCAAAAATTTAAATCAGAATTGTTGGAGAACCAGATAAGATCTTACAAATTTGCGGTTGCTGAACTTTCCTAGATTGCTGCTGTTTGCAGCAAGAGAAATATTTAGGTCATACATGACTGAAATTTTGGGAGTCCCGCCTGAGTCTCATCCCCCCTTTACAAGGATTTATTATTTGCCAAAGGGGAAGAAATCTGTTTTGGAGGCGGCGAAATCTCCTGATGGAGGGAATCTTCTTATGGAAATATCAGAATTATCGGAAACATCAGTTTTGGATACGGTTGCGCCTGCTACATTGTTAATAACTTTGGCATTATTTTCAGGTCGAGAGTGGCTGCTCAAATTGTATTTTAAAATGAGATCTGTTCCCTTCAAGGGAATGTCTGTGTGTATTTTCCCTGATTTAGCTAGGGATACACAGAAGAGAAAGGGGGAAGTTTTGACAATGAAGCTTGGGGTGACCCAGCTGGAAGATTTTTTTTTTTTTTTTTTAAATTCCCATGTAAATGTATGATAAAGATTCAATCTGTGTTTTAGTTTTTCTATGAACCTTCACAGTTTGTGGCCTGATAAGTTCCCGCTGGAGGTTACTGGGTGGTATTTATAATTGCAGCTTAGATAGGTTTGGTGTCTAGGCAGTTAAAATCACTTTACCTTTTATGTTTCTGGAATATTGTTTAATTAACTGGACTCCTCTCAGATGTAGGGCTAGAGAGGTATGGGGGAATTTATTTCTTTTCCTCTTTGCTATGGTTTGTTTTCTTCAATGATTTTTCCATGTCTATTTCTCTTCAAGTTGTATTGCTTGGAATGTATTGTTGATAATTGTATAAATAAAAAATGTGAAAAAACAACCCAGAGTTTCTCTACCCTGTCCATCCTTCACTTTCAGTATAAAATTTCTTGCATTTGCATAAAATTTCTTGCATAAAATTTCATCATTCCGCACCTAGATTACTGCAACGCCATCCTGCAGGGTCTCCCAAAGAAAACACTAAACATCCTACAAATGGCCCAGAATGTGGCCGCAAGGATCATCATGCGAAAAAGCATAGCCGAACACATCACGCCTGTGCTAATCGAACTGCATTGGCTCCCTATCACTGCCCGGATACAATACAAAACATTGATAACCACACATAAACTCATACAAAACATAGCTCCATCCTTTCTCTCCACCCTTATCAGCACGCAACCACCCAACAGAGTCAGAAGATCTGTCAACTCAGACACCCTACACGTTCCGCCCGACATCAGAGCAGTCAAATCTAGTACTAGCCGCCGAGCATACTCTTACTCTGCCCCAACCCTCTGGAACCAACTACCGCCCGAGCTCAGAATGACCAAAGACCTTAATGCGTTCAGGAAACAGCTAAAGACCCATCTATTCCAGTGCTATTACAACTTGATGTAAATCCCAGGGAATACAAGATGTCACAATTTGTGACAAGAATTCTGTTAGGTGAAATGTACATATGTAAATTACTGTCTCCTCTACTAGGACCTTATTACTGTGTGCCGTGCTTGTCTTTCTAATCAATGTAATGATACTCCAAAATTTTTGTCTCAATTTGGCAATTTTCAATCTATAATCAAACCGCTGCTGATCGCTGGAAGCTGCGGTATATAAATACTTTCTAAATAAATAAATAAAAAAAATAAAAACATCTTCAGCCTGTATGTCAAAAACCAAGTTGAAACTGCGTCTGCCGCAGCTTGGCCAACCAGACGTTGACCTCGTCCAATTCCAATGATTGTAACTCATCCATATCTCTGTCCAATTTTCGTAGCATCCCCTTGGATCCTGTTGCTCTCTTAAACTCCAGCACAAGGCGTTTAATATTGTTACTTAAATCTTGAGCTTTTTGCACCTTCTCCCTCTTATAGTGGACAGCGACAGCAATGAGTTTTCCCTTTATTACTGTCTTCAAGCAATCACAGATAATATCCAGGCCTCACTCAGCAGTCTCATGCACTTCAAAATAATCCTGAATAGCTTGGTTATTTCGAGAGCAAATGTGCTCATCCATCAGAAGGCTGCCATTAATTTTCCAAAACTGACGACCCTTATCTAACTTGGGTTGCTCTAAGTCAGTCCTTAAAGGGGCATGGTCAGATCAAGTTAAAAATTCTATTCTGCCCCCCCCCCTACTTACCACCTAGGCCATTTCCTCTTCTAGCAGCCAATAATCAATTATAGAATAAGGCAAGTAGACAGCAGAGTAAAAAGTAACATCTTGTGCATTCAGGTGCAATTCCTGCATTAAATTTCACATGGTTAACTCTTTAAGTGCTTTGCCCCATCCTGATGTACAATCTACTGCAGGATTCATATAAGATTGACATCCCCTCCAATAACACAGGTACACTACCAAAAAACTGCCTCCAGTTTTGCAACTGATTCCTATAGATTTTGGGGTGCTGAATCCAGGAAAAATAGCCAAAATGTTCCATCACGTCACGTTTTTTTGCAAAATTAGATTTCTTACACATATAAGGAATGTTCACATAATTTCTTTTTAGCCAACTGCAGTTTATTTTCTTGGCCCAAAATAGAGGTTGTAATGGTTAACTAACTAGAAACACTCCCTCATGATATTTTAGAGTGTTTTGTATTCATTTTATACATTAACAGGACAATTGGGAGGCGGGGGGCTAAATCCAGTACTCGCGCTGGCGCATGTTTCTTTCCTGTTCGCCTCGCCTCGTTCGCTTGTCGCTCAAACACGGTGGTTGCGACATGAACGTTCCTGTCAAATTTCAGTTTCTTGCAAGTTCATTATTACCTTTTGTTTGCTCAGTCGTAATCCAGCTTTATTCCGAAGTGGTTCACTACAGTTGTAGTTTTGCAGTGCTGTGTATTTGTGATGGCTCACAGAGCCAGAGGTTGCATCAACTCTCCGGACAGTTTTTGTTTTATTTGTGGGGAATATACCGTGAAAAAGCGGCAGAGGAACATTTCTGCATTTATTAAAAAGTATATTTTGCCTATTTCGGTTTGAAGTTAGGCGATCAAGACAAAACCGTGGGCTCCTCACAAAGTGTGCAAGACATGTGAGGAAGATCTACGCTTATGGATGAAAGGTAAAAAACAAGCATTTCGTTTCGGAATACCTATGATGTGGCGTGAACAAAGAGACCACAGCAGTGACTGCTATTTTTGCTCTTGCATTGTGAAGGGATACAACTTAAAAAATAAGAACGTAATAAGTTACCCCAACCTTCCCTCAGCAATTAGGCCTATGCCTCATAGCAACGAAGTACCTGTGCCTGAACCACCAAAATCTTTGGATCATATTTGTGTGGACGGTTCTGATCATGATGAGACTCATCAGATGGCTTTTCCCGATGAGTCCAGTACTTCCGAGTTTGAAACTGAACCAGATCCGAAACCTGAACTTTTCTCTCAAGCTGAATTGAATGATTTAGTCCGGGATTAGGACTCCCAAAAGATGCTGCCCAACTGCTAGGTTCTCGGCTTAAACAGAAAAATCTATTGTCACCAGGAACAACTTTTTATTGGTACCGCAACCGCGAGACACAATTTTTGAAGTATTTCAGCAAAGAGGAAGATTTGGTATTTTGCAACGATATATACGGAGTGATGGAAAAGTTTAAACTCAAGTATGATCCTGCTGAATGGCGGCTGTTCATTGATTCGTCAAAAGACAGCATAAAAGGTGTTGTTCTTCATAATGGCAACACATTCGCTTCAGTTCCTATTGCTCATTCTGTTATTCTCCAAGAAAAATATGAGAATTTGGCCCTGATTCTTCAGAAGATTCGTTATGATGAGCATAAGTGGATGATTTGTGGAGACTTTAAAATTCTATCCATGCTATTAGGGCAGCAATCCGGTTTCACCAAATATCCCTGCTTCCTTTGCTTGTGGGATAGCCGGGCCCGCGACCTACACTGGGGGAAAAAAGACTGGCCAATTCGGGAGTATTTGAGACCCGGTGAGAAAAATGTTCTTCATAAGAGCTTGGTACCTCGTGATAAAATTCTATTACCACCTCTCCACATTAAGTTGGGTCTCATTAAGCAATTCATCAAGTCCCTTCCAAAAGATGGTGAGTGCTTTCGGTACCTTTGCTCAAAGTTCCCCCGACTTTCTGAAGCAAAGCTAAAGGAAGGAGTGTTTGTTGGCCCTGATATAAGGAAACTCATTTCAGATGGAGCATTCGCTGAAACGATATCTGAGAAGGAAAAAGAAGCCTGGGATTCCTTCAAGGATGTTGTTCTCAAATTCTTGGGGAACAGGCGGAATGAGAACTATAAGGATATTGTTGCCAAGATGCTCAATGCCTTCAAAGAACAAGGCTGTAACATGAGCCTGAAAGTCCATTTCTTGCACTCCCATGTGAACTACTTTCCCGAAAACGTGGGGGCGTACAGTGAAGAACAAGGTGAAAGGTTTCACCAGGACATCAAGGACGCAGAGAGAAGGTACCAAGGAAGATGGAACACAACTATGATGGCTGATTTCTGCTGGTTGCTGCTGCGGGAAACCCAGATTAAAAAAACGCCAAGCAGCGCACCAAGAGAAGCATTCGGGGGAAGAAGAAACGGGCCCACCAGGAGGAGATTGATTGACCCAAGAATGACTTTAAAATCTAAACTGTGTTGACAAATATTGTGTTTTAACTAAACTTTGAAATAAAAATTTGCTAGTTATTACCACAGTGTCGGATCTCATTTATTAGAATTTTATTTTCACACCATCGGGTGTTTGTCTTCATGTATTGCAATGGTGCGGTTTGCGTTTTCTATTCTTACATACATACCTGTACAACATTTTTTGCACATTTCTTTGCTTTGCTTTGTGTCTAACCTCGCTCTTAATGCTCAATGTTTGTGCACATGTATGTGGCTGTTTTAAGTGCAGACAATTTTGCTACCATCACAGTGTGTTTTGTTGACATTACTCTATTCTTATGTGCTGCCTTGTTACAATTTTCTTTATTCTTATTTGAATAACTACTAAACAATTAGTATAAAGAATTCATCCAAGAAACTTTTATCTCGATCGCACTCAATCTGAAACGTTCACCTCAAACTGCTAACCCAATGTAGCAAAAAATCTGTACGTGATGGAGCAAATTGGTTACCAGATTTGGATTCAGCGCACCAAAAATCGTAAAAATCAATCGAAACATTAGAGGCAGTTTAAAAAAAAATTTTTTTTTTTTTTTTTTTTTTAATCTGTTTATTAAAGAACCAACAGCATAATAACAATCAACAGGTTCACAAAACAACAGCAGAAAAAGTTTTTCCCCATTTTCATTGCGGAACCCCTCCAGCGTGGTTTTGTCTGATCCACCGCCGGAGGCTGCGAACCTCAAACAAGGCAAGCAAACCGGTCAGAGCTATCCCCGCCATATAACCCCCTTGCCCACCCCCCCCCCCCCCGAAACCCAATAAACACCCTTCACACTAAACCAGGAGCATCTCTATCCAACCTGAAGCACCGCGCTGCGGGCAATAGGGCTCAAAGTTTGAACATAGGGCAGCCAGACCAAGAGGAAATGGGCCCAGCGCCTGGGAGACCCCAGCGCACGGCGGCGCTCAAAGAGCATAAGCTGGTGAAAGCTATTGCGCCATTCACAAAATGTAGGGGCTGCTGCCTCTCTCCAGCGATGTAGTATCGGTCCTTTCCCCACCAGACAAGCCTTACGCACCAGAAAACGCTCCCACCGCCCCTTAGGGTGGAGTGGTCCCAGGCAATCCAACACGACTAAGAACCCCGTCCAAGTAACCCGCTGCCTCAAAAGTCCACTAAGATAATCTCCAATGCGCCGCCAGTAAGATTGGATCGCCGGGCAGTGCCACCACATATGACCCAGGTCAGCTAGGGAGCACAAACACTTAGGACAGCCGCCAGACTCGGCAAGATGACTCCGCAACGCCCTCCGCGGGGAGAAATGCGTGCGCAGGAATAGACTTATATTGCACCTCCCGCCATCGGGCCCCCTCCGCTAAGTATCGGATCTGACGCAAAGCGGCCGATACGGAGCCCGGGACGACCGCCCGGCCCAGGTCCCGCGCCCATGCCTGCTCCACGGCTGTAAAATCCGCGGGGGTCCCAAGGCCGTCCAAACGCTTTTTCAGGTCAGCAATAGACGGGGGGCTCTCTGCACCCAAACTCAAAAATTCCAAAATCTGCGTCGAGTGCTCCACCCGGAGCTCCGACGGGGACAGAGAACCTACGTAGTGGGAAAGTTGGGCATACGCAAAACCAGAAGTGACCCGATTCAAGCCAAATTCCGCAGCAAGCTCCTCCAATGGCTTACACTTCCCCGTCAGATCTACTACATTCCCTAAACGGCCAATGCCTGCTCTCTCCCAGTGCAAGAAAGCAGACGAATCGGAACCCGGGGTGAATTGGGCATTGCCCCGAAGTGGTAACCAAGATGAGACCTCAGGGTTGCTGCCCCAATATTTATTCAGCTGTTGCCAGGTACGCCGCATCGCCCGCAATAGCACACTATTAGTCAATCGAGCCGGTAACTGCGCCCCAGGCAGCTGCAAGGCCGCTTCCAGGGCATGCGGCGCCATAAAGGCCCGCTCGAACTCCCGGGGGGTGTACACCGCCGTGTCCCCCAGCCAGTCGCTAAGATGACGAGCCTGACAAGCTAGCGCATACTTCCAAAAATCTGGAACTCCCACCCCTCCGGTCCTCCAATTACCTCTCATGCGAGAAAGCGGTATGCGCGCTCGGGCCCCCTTCCACAAGAAGCGTCGGACTTCCCGCTCCAGTCGGAGTACGTTCCCGCCGCAACAACCAGGTTGGGAGGGTTGGCATCCAGTAAAGTATTCGTGGAAGGATAACCATCTGTAGGACCGCCACGCGGCCCAACAGAGACAGAGGCAGCGGCATCCAGGCCCGTAGTTTGCGCCTGGAGCTTGAGAAACACCCGATCAAAGTTTGCTTTATATAGGGACGCGGGCACCCTAGTCAACTCTATACCGAGATATGTAAAGGCCTCATCCGCCCAACGCAGGGGAAATGCGCCCAAACCATTGAGCCCGCAACGAACCCCCCACATCTAAGGCCTCAGATTTCTCCGTGTTAATGCATAAGCCTGCAAATCTCCCATAAGTTGAAAATGCCTCCATCAAAAGTGGGAGGGAGCGCTGGGGAGACGTGAGATGAACCAGGATATCATCCGCAAAGGCGGCCGTCTTAAAACCCACTGCCCCAATCTGGACCCCCGAGATGGTCGTGGAGTCCTCCACGGTGCGTATCAGCGGATCTAATGATAAAATGAAAAGTAGAGGTGACAGCGGGCAACCCTGGCGTGTGCCCCGTTCAAGAGGAAAGGGATCGGAGAGCAGTCCATTGCAAAGGATGCTCGCTGTCGGGTCCGCATACAAACAGTGTCACAAAGCTGCGAAAGGTATCACCCAGGCCATAATGTGGTAACAGACCCTGCAAGTAGCCCCAATGTACTTGATCGAAAGCTTTTTCAGCGTCGAAGCTGATCAGCAAAGAGGGCAGTTCTCGCTCCCGGACCCATTCGAGAGATGCCAAAATCTTCCGTAAATTACGAACAGCGTAGCGCCCTCTCACGAAACCCACCTGTGACTCGTGAATCAGACCATCGAGCACCGCAGCCAGTCGATCCGCCAATATTTTTGCCAGTATCTTTATATCAAAATTCAAACAGCGAGATAGGGCGATATGAAGCCGCCTGGGTAGGATCCTTCCCCAGGCTTGGGTATAAGGGTAACATAAGCATGGTTTGATCCCCAGGTGAATCGCCCAGCCCTTGCCCTACAACCGTACACGTCCACGAGGACCGAGGAGACCGCGTCCTCAAGCACCTTATAAAACTCGGCCCCATATCCGTCCGGCCCGGGCGCTTTACAACACTGTGCTCCTCTGGATAACACCGCGAAACCTCCTCTACAGTAATAGGGGCGTCTAGGGCCGCGCGCTGTGGTGAGGACAACCTCTGCACCTGTAGTTTCTGCAAATAACCCTGCATCTCTGCCATGGAACCCTCTCGTCGCGCATAGAGTTGTTGAAAAAAGGAGCGGAACTGCCCCACAATAGCCCGATTATCCTTATGCAAGTGACCCGACCGATCCCGCAGGGCGGCTACCGTACGAACACCACGGCTGCCACGTAGGCAGCGAGCCAAAAGACGACCGGGTTTATCCCCAAACTGATATAAACAATAACGGTAATAGAAGTGCGATTTTTTCGTCCGCTGATGTATAAGTTCATTGAGCGAGGTTTGCAGTTCCCAATAGCGTTTGCGGTTGGCTCCGGAGGGGTCCCCTGCGCAGCGACGACGCGCGCTCTCTGACCACTTGTTTTTCCAAGTGCACTATTTGCCGCGCCAAACGTCGACGCTTACGCACCACATATTCAATTATATTGCCCCTCAACACAACCTTAGCAGTCTCCCAAAGCAATTCCGGATCGGCAGCGTGTACTTCGTGGTGGGTCATGAAGTCTGCCCAGCAGCTCCGCAGATGGGCCTGAAACTCCAGATCACGGTCCAGGCCTGCGGGGAACCGCCAAATGCGCGTCGTATCGGCCACCACCCCCCACGCTAAATCCACCCAAATCGGGGCATGGTCCGATACCTCGGTAGGGCCAATCCGCGCCTCATCTACTTGTGAAAAAATCCCTTCCGAGAGCAATATGTAGTCTATACGGGCACTAGTCCCGTGCGCCCGCGACTGATGGGTGAAGTCCCTTTCAAGGGGGTGCAATAAACGCCACGGATCCACAACACCCAAACGTCGACACAGCTCCCGAAGTGTAGCCGTAGTCGGGGCCACGCCGCCCCCGGGTGCCCCCCGTCCCATCCGTATCCACATCTATGTCAAGAACCCCGTTTAAATCTCCAGCTAGTATCAGAGGAACGTCGGGTAGCTGTTCCACCTGGGACGCCAGGCGGTTATAAAACGCTCGGTCCAAAACGTTGGGGCCGTACAGATTCCCCAGAACTATCGGCTTGCCCTCCAAGTGACCATATAGCAGCAGGTAGCGTCCTTCGGGGTCCGCTATTTCTTTACTTAGGTCAAAACGTATCTTTTTACCAATGAGTGTGACCACTCCACCCTTTCTACCCACGGCGGGGGCCCCTCTACTCTGCCCCACCCAGGTCCGTTGCAATTTCACATGCTCATCGGCCGTCTGGTGGGTCTCCTGTAGTAAGGCTACATCGCATTTAAGTCGCGCCAGAACCTGTAACACTTTGGATCGCTTAATGGGGTTACCTATCCCGCAGACATTCCAGGAAATGATCCTCAGGTTGGATAGTAGACATCCAGCAAGTATAACACGAACTGACTAGCATAGTGTGGGCGGACCTCCCCAGCCTGAGGTCCCCCCCTAATTGGAAGAATGCTCCTGGTTAGCCACACACATAAACCCCCCCTCCTCCCTCCCACTACCTTTCCCAACCCCATCTGATTATCTCCCCCCCACCCCCCCCTGCCCCCGCCCCCACCCCCACCCCCCCTACTTTCCCCCTCCCCCAACCAATAGCACTCCTCTCCCTTCCCATTAGAGACCTAGGATGTGAGTAGGACCCCCCTCCCCCACCAAGAAGCCAAACCCCCCCCCCCACCATCTCCCCCTACTTAAATCCCTGTTCCCCCTACACAACCCCTTCGCCTCCCGCTCTGCCCCTTCTCCAATGTGTTCCCCCCCAACCCCCCGTGATACCACAACACTAACAACACATAAATAAACAGCTAAGGGGGGGAACATGGCAAAACAGCCCAGCTATCCCAACGCTGTAGCAACCCAGCAGTCAGGTATACACAGGCTGGGTGGCAGCACTCCACCCCCTCCACGAGGGGGGACCGTGGTGGTAGAAAAAAGGAAAAAAACACACAGCCAGACCCCATCGAGCAAGGCAAACAAAAATAAAAGATAAAGGAAGAGAGAACCCCTCGGGGGCCAACTCAGAGGGGTTAGGCCACCGAGCGTTACTGCGTCAGGTCTGATACACACAGTGTGGAGTGCTCCCCCCCCATGCGGCCCTCCCGGCACACCCAAATAGCCAGATGGGAGGCCACCCGGACAACACCAAGCATACATTCAGTCTGTGGGTTGATATGGATCAAGATGGAGCCGTCGGGGCGGAGGGGGGCAAACGTCGAATATCCGGTGCCTGGCTCAGTGTTCACCGTACTCCCCGTCACCCCGGGTCTGCGGGTCCCTTCCGGAGGTCCCCCAGGCAGCAAGGAAATCCTCCAGGAGAGGGCAGATTATATATAAAAAAAAAAGGGAAGTGAGAGTAGGCCTCCGGCCCAGTCCACACTAGCTGCTACATTGTTACTCCATTCGAAGTCAGAAGGAAACTCAAAAAACAGTGTAACAAAACAGTAGTAACAGAGTTGCCTCGGCTATTTTAAGTCCAGCTTCTGCCCTCTGCACCAGGCTCTCCTACCAAGGGGAGCAAAAATTCTTGAGGGAGGCCTCCGCCCGCCGGCCGTACCGGACCAGATGGGGTCTCACAGTGCGCAGCCGAGGGTCCCCCCCTCACGGCAGTGCGTAGTCCCAAAAACATTTGTCAGTTAGGGCAGAACAGTTAGTTAAAAGTCCCGCTGGGCAGCAAAACACCCTGGAGGTTCTCGGATACAACCGGGGCTAGGGTGAACCGAGTTTCATTCCGTTCGCGGGATCGTCAGGGTAGCAACTAACCTTCCTCTGTCCCCAGCACAGGCAGCAGCGCCTCACTCCCCGGACGAATTGCTCGAATCTGTTACAGGTGTCGTGAGCTTGTCCACATAGGCAGTAGCCTCGCTCGCTGATTCGAAGCTCCGCCGAGCCCCTCCGTGCCAAATCACCAGGCGCGCTGGATATTGTACCTGGAAGCGAAGATTAGCACCGATCAATTTTTGACAGAGGGAGGCATAGGCTTTTCGTCGTTGGCTCAGCGCGGCTGAATAATCCTGTGTGACTCGAAGGCGCATATTCTGCCATTCCACCGCTCCCTTTTGCCGCACATTCTTAAGCAGCTCTTCTTTTTGAGGGAAACTTAGAAACCTTGCCAAGACCACGCGAGGTCGGCGGTCCTTCGCCGACTGCTTGGGCCCGATCCGGTGAGCGCGCTCCACTATAATGGGGCTGAGCGTGTCGGTCTCAGAGCGCAGGGATGTCGCCAAAGCCTCCACAAACCCCCGAAGATCTTGGTCAGGGACCGTGTCAGCGACACCTAAAAATCTGAGATTGTTCCTCCTGGACCTGTTCTCTAAGTCGTCTAGCTTTTGTGCTTGGTCCAGGGCTAGCTTTTGCGCCGCACGGAGCTCCCCCTGAAGAGTCGCCAGGCTGTCCTCGTTGTGGGCTATCCGGGTCTCAGCTTCTTGCATGCGAGATCCTAGCGCCCCTATTGTGCTCTGTATTGCGTCCATTTTAGTGTGCAATGCCTCGAACTGCCCCGACAGCGCACTGGTCACCGCTGCCGAGACTTCAGCCGTCAGGACCGGCGAAGTAGGAGGCCCGATCTGCCTCGGGGGAGATTCCACCATTTTGGACGTCCCGGTGGCCCGGTCTTTTTCCCTCCGCCCGAGTTTAGCCGCGGAAGCCATGGCTGTCTGGTAGGGAGATGCGGTACCGGGGGCCAAGCTGACCGCCGCCTGCACTGGGGTAGCGGGCGGGGGCTGATCACGGCGAAGTTTTACGGTTTAGGGGGCAGGGGGCCCAGAGCTCAAACCGGACACGTCCGCTCGAGCTCACCACATCACGTGGTCTCTAAAAAAAAATTTTTTTAGTGTACCTGTGTAATTGATCGGTCTTAGCAAACTCTAGCAATTTGACCCTTACCCTCCCACTAAAGAAATCCCTTGATCTTCATTTGGGGCATATACATGTAAATAACTGCCCCTGTATTTTTACTTAACAAAAATATATCTACCTTCTTTATCATCACCTGACTAAGTTGGCACGTAAGGTCCGCCCATTAGTTGTCTTCCCTATCAAATTGTAAGCGAGGCAAGAGGTGGGTAAGTCCTTATGCTTGAGCAATTATTCATGCTTATCAGCATGGAAACTATAGGGGACAGGAGCATACCGCCTTCTCCACACCCTCCAGATGTCTGTCTAACAAAATGAGCTCTCAAAACACAAAAATGCCTTAAGCAATTGCATACTTATACTGGTCCTGCTGTGGAATCAATTCAACATTGGCTTGCTCCAATTTGTGCCAGCATTTCAGACACCACTTTAATACCCACTAATGGCATCTAGTTTAAATAGATGTGACCATACTAGAAAACAGCCAATCACAGCATGCCACATCATGCAGTGCGGTCATAATCATAGCCCTTCACCCGGCTTTCTTTAAATTCAGTTATTTTTCTACAGGCATTTCAAATCTTTTCCCAATCCCCTTCTCTTCTCAGTTTGGGTACCAGATCTAAAACAAAAAAACTGAAGCATATCAAGATTGTGTTTGTGTTCTGTGCAGTGGATTAATGGTTCTTCAGGCCTTCTATTGTGCAGGCAACTTCTGTGTTCTGATACCCTTAATGTGAATTGTCTGGTGATCACTATGTAAAGTTTCTTACAAGGTAACAGAACTCTATACACAACAAAATACAATGTCATATATGTGCTCATATCCTGCATTTACAAACTTTTTTAATTGCAAAATTATTTTGCATGCCTATGCCTAATTTTCTATGATCTGCGTATATACACCATAACTATAACTTTATTTATGTGGTTTTTTTTATACCGCCATATTTATTTATTTTATTTAGACAGTTTTGTATACCGCCTTATCCTTCAATCAAAGTGGTCACAACACAATTGGGGGATACATTTAACACGAGGGGATATGAGACACATACACTAATACTTATAGGGAACATGGGCTATGGAGGTTTAAGTGGCTTGCCCAAGACCACGAGGACCACCTGTGGGACTAGAAACCCCAGTCCTTCCGGCCCAAGGTTGCTGTCCTCTAGTGGGATTTGAACCACTGACCTTCCAGCCTGTGGTACCTTGCCCCAACCACTAGGCCACTCCTCCCTGGGGTGTTCTGGGGGGGCTTAGTCTGGGCGGAGCAGAGGCAGAGTTGCAGTTTATGAAATATGTGCATACACAAACATGTCTACATGAGCTTCCGACCAGGCATCAATGTGTGCATTGGCATTTAAGTGTTGTTAGGCTTGGCTCTGGGTGCTTTATTTATTTATTTACATTCTCTTATATACCGCGCTATTCTGCATCAGTGCAGTTTACAATGAACAAACTGAAATTACATTGAACAGGGCATTATAACTTGGAGATAACTATTTTACAGGGAACATGGGCTATAACATGCTTATGTTATAAAGGCACAAAGATGCCTATGTAGCCTTTCTAAAATAGGTTCTATGTGAGAAGTTCAAAGGTACCTAAGTGTTCTCTCTGGTTTGTGTGTAGCATGTTTGAAGAAGGATGGACCTTTGCTGATCTTCACCGATACCAACTGGGGTTGAGCCAGCAAGACCAGAACACCAAGTAAGTACCTTGCTACAGGCCAGAACCCACAAATAGAGAAATGTGCTGGGGCACCTAGAACATTCATATTACTGAGAAGCAAATGCAGACCTGAGGAACTTGTTATGCTATGGAATTTGGGGGCTGCTGCAAATGGTGATATTAGGGAAGAAAAGAGCAGCTCGATTCCATCCGGGATTTAGCATTGTGAAAAGGAGTAGAGTGGAAAAAGGCCCAGACTGAAGATACTTTGAGGACATACAGGGAGCACCTATGACATGCAGTTAGGAGACAGTTGAGGCTAAGTGCACTTAGGATGTTTTTGGAGGCTAATGGGGGTTTTATTCCCAGGCAGTCAGGATTTTGGCAGAATCATAGGACTGAAGCTGTATTAGTTTCATTGCTAAGCGAAGCGTGATTGGCAGCAGAGGGGGGGATTCTGTGCTAATGTTTGTTTTATCTCTCAGCTGCTTTCCATATGATGGCAAATTAAGATGTCTTGTTCTGTAGGGTTGTGGGGGTTTTTAGGCTCCTGTTACCTCCTGGTTTAGTGTATTGTACTATAGCAATGGCATTTTTTTGCCAGAAAGACAGCAAATGGTATTGTGGGAAGGTGAAGAATCTGAGCTGATATCTCTTACTTGGGGGTTATTTCAGGGATCATATCCCCACTATTACTTAATATTTGAGTCCCTTAGTTCAGGAGGTGTAGCATGTCAGGGTAATTTGTTACCTACTGACAATATTCAGTTAAGGGTGAGATGGAAGACGATCAGGTGATAGCACTAGATAGAATTAATAAATGATAGTTCCCATGAATGAAATTAAGATTGAACCTGGCCAATTTGGAGTTTCTTTATCCTGCTAGACCAGTCCAGACGAATAGGTTATGCACCCTTGCCAGCAGGTGGAGGCAGAATTAAGCAGCTTTCCTTGATATTGTCAGTAGGTAAATGCACTGGTGCCACACTGAGAAAAAACAGTATTGTCTGAAGGGGTGTGTGAACGGGCGCAGCAGTGTGATAGGTCCAGCTCTCCTTGCCCACACCATGATGCAGAGGCCTTGTATTGAGCCTGGAGTTCCCTTCGAAGCTTCAAGCAGAGGTGCGCCTTTGACTCTTTAGCCGACAGCTGCTCAGGATCCAGTGCTGTTTCCCATAGGTTACTAATGCCTGATGGGTTATGGAGGAGCAACTAGACCCCTGCAGGAGGTCGCTAAGTTGAACCCAGGCCCGCCCTTCCCTCCTTCTGTCCCCTTGATATTCATAGATCCTTTGGGGTCCAAGCTGATCATTTTTTCTGTCTTCTTTTAAATTTTGGACCCAATATTCAGTGCCAGCAGTTAGCTGATATAAACCCGAATATTCAATGTTAGGGCCATATCTGGGCTCCAGCATTGAATATCTGGGCTGACTGGATTGCCATGAAGCTAATTGGGCAGCGACGATATTCAGCTACTGTCCTGTTAACTTCTGTAGCAAACGTTAGGCCAGGGTTCCTTTGCCTGACTTTTGCCATGTATCGATAATCAGGCAGCAGCTCAATATTGCTGCTGCCCATTTAGTGATGGGTGCCACCACGGAACACCCTTGGCATACCCCGATTATTTATTTATTAGTATGTAGCTCACGCCTTTCCAATGGTGGTTCAAGGCAAGTTACTTTTTGGTGCTTTGGTATTTTCCTGTCTCCAGAGGGCTTACAATCTAAATTTGTATACATCCAAATGCTAACTGGTTAGCATCGGGGCATGTTTTATTTATTTTATTTATTTAGCTGTATTTATATCCCGCTTTTCACCGGGTCAAAGCGGTCAATTGGGGGATACATTTAACACGAGGGGATATGAGACACATACACTAATACTTACAGGGAACATGGGCAATGGAGGGTTAAGTGGCTTGCCCAAGACCACAAGGAGCACTTGTGGGACTAGAAACCCCAGTCCCTCCAGCCTGAGATTGCTGTCCCCAGGTGGGACTTGAACCCCCGGCCCTCCGGCCTGAAGTACCTTGTCCTAACCACTAGACCACCACGCCCTCCCTGCATGTAACAGCAGGATCTGTGGCACTAACCTATTAGTGCCGCTGCATATATCAGAGAGCATCCTTTGAATATCCCCCTTACTTTTTTTTTTAAAGTTGCAGGGAAAAAAAAAAAGTAAAAAAGAGCTGGCAGTAGGGCTTTACCAGAAGAGGAAGGCCTTAAGGGACGTCCGATTCACGTTTCCCTGAATAGCTTAACAGCTGTAGGGACTCCCATTTTGTGTCCCCTGATTTTTTTTTCAATTTGGTGATTTTTGACAAGTTCTTCCATTTTTACATTTTTCACTTTTTTTTGGCAGGCTTTTCTCTGCCATATTTCATGGAGGTTTTTTGCGGGTTTTTATTTTTTTTCACCTCAGTTGCATGGAGCAGAGCAAGCATGACATGTGCCTGCACCTATACCCAGTGTAGCACCTGCAGGGTGAGCTCTACAGCAGACTCCTTTTGACCCTACTGTGTTGGGATTGTTCAACATTGGGGCCCCCTGCTGATGTGAGGGCCTCCTCAGCTGCACCCACAGCCACCATGAAGCAGATATTGCTGATGGGGAGCCATGAGGGGCTCCACAGAGGGTAGAGGTGCTCCGGTCTCTAGCCAGAGAAGCTCTTTGGGTCTTTTGGTGACACAGGAGGGCTTCTCTCCTAGCAGAGACCAGCAGCTGCTGAAAACAGCTCCTGTACTGTCTTCAGTCTTGCTTAACTGCTTTGCAACTCTCTTCAGGAGGGTCCAGAACCTCGGTCTCCCCCATGTGGGAACCTGGGCCCTCAGATGGCGCTGCTACAGCATGTCTAGGGCTTATAAACCCCATCTTGCCTAGTTTCTTCTTTAAGAGAGTTGGAGGAAGAAGGACAGCTCCCCCTTTTGAAGGACGAGAGCCCATTGGTGATCCTTCTTTTCTGCTGGAAGGATCTCCCAGTGTTGATTCAGGATGACATGTTTGTTTTGGACCATTGATCCATTATGCCTTTCTTGGTGAAGGCAGACCGGACTGGTTTTATTGAGAGGAGACATCGGATAATATTAGAAGGGTGTTTAATTCAATATGGTTGTCTCTAAAAGAAGGCATCCCAGCTATGGCCCTTGCAGTAGAGGCAGAGAAAACCTTCAATATGGTCCACTGGGCATTAATGAAACAAGTGTTGGAGGAAATGGGCTTTGTGGAGAATTTTGTTAAATGGATAACTAAGTTATCTTTAGAGTCTGAGGCGTGCATTAAAGTCATGGGGGGTACTCAGGTGCGGGGGGGGGGGGGGGGTTCGGGTTTTGTCCTATGTCCCCTCTATTGTTTGCGATAGAGTCCTTGGTAGAAAGGATAAGGGGTAACCCCAAAATAAGTGACTTAAGAGTAGGAAGAGTACTCAGCCAAGTGAGATGCTTAGAGCAATGATGGGTGAATTGGAATGATATGTCAGGGTGGCCAGTTTTAAATGGAGGCCCTTAATATTGCATTCATGAAAGAGGAAGAGAGTAAGGAGTGAGCTCTTTTTCCATTTAGTTGACCCTAGAATGAATAAACTATATGGGGGTTAACATTTCCAGAAATTTGGGGAAAGTTTATAATTTAAATTATCTATCAATGCTGAAAGCGATTTTGGAGGATTTGAATACATGGCAGCATCTTCGCCTTTCATAGTTGGGTAGGATCCAGCCATCTTAAAAATGATAGCATTGTCTAGACCTGCTTATTTATTTCAAGCCTTAGCAATAGAGATCAAAAGGGGAGTTTCAAAAATTTGCAAAGAAAGCATATCAATTTATCTGGAAAGGGCAACCTTCTTAGGATCGCCAAGAAAAGACCGGATGTTGGGAGTTCCTACATAGTAACATAGTATATGATGGCAGATAAAAGACCATTATGGTCCATCTGGTCTGCCCAGCAAGGTGGCAAGAGTAGGTGCACTTGCCGCTCTGTGCAGGTCACCCTTCCCCATGCCTTTGTTTAGGGGTATACCCACCTCTCCATGCAGGCCACACCTATTTGTTGAAATAGCAGAGACAGTTACGGTTATTTTGATTTTATCCTAAAAAAAAAAGTATGCCTTTGAGTTAATGCTGACCCAGCAGCTCCTGGAAATAGAGGGTTAAGTGACTTGTCCAAGGTCACAAGGAGTGCTAATGGGACTCGAACCCTGGTCTCTAGGTGCCCCAAGCCAGTGCTCTAACCATTAGGCTACTCTTCCACTTTATTCAGTATTATTTAGCTGTAGAGTTGATGCAGATCCTGGAATAGAAAAGGGTCTGGGAGTAAAGAAGGGACCTGAAATGAACAAGGGGGGGGGGGTGGTTTCCACAAATATCACTGAAATAGCTTCCATGAGCAAATAGGAAAAATAGGAGATTGGGTGGGAAAAAAACCAATCTGTCAACCATGTACTCAAACTATGGGATGAGTTTAAAATGCGTAGGAGGTTAAAGGGGAATTTTTTTCTGCGAGACATAGTAACATAGTAGATGAGGGCACATTACTCAGCAAGGTGTTTAGGGTTGCCTGCAGGTTACCCCCACTCTATGCTTTGACATAATCCGTATTTTCCTCCAGGTCCCAATGATAGCTTATTTAGTAGATGGAGCAAAAGGAATTGTGGGTAGTCTATCAACTGCGTCAGCCTGAGGGCCTCATATCTTTCCAGGAAATCGGAGAGGAATTTAATATAGAAGCGAGAGTTTTTATGGATATTTGCAAATCGGACACTATATAGGGCAGAAGGACATGGTAAGGGCATGGATAAGGAGCTATCGAATTTTGAGCAGCTTCACCAGTGCACAGGATCAAGTAAAGGTTTAATTTCAGCAGTACATAAATTATCAAGGGAGCAAGAGGTGACCAGGCCAAGTTCTGTGCCGCGCGGGAAAAACACATAGGAGACAAACTGGACCTGAAACAATAGGAAGAAATCTTTAGAGAAATAGTACTAACCTTTGAGCCCACCTTAATTAAAGAGAATGGGGTCAAGGTTCTATTCCAATGGTTTCTTTCCCCTTGCTTTATCCCTGCCTACACCTTCTGTGTTTGTCTTGACTAGACTGGAAGCTCTGATGAGCAGGGACTGTCTCGTACATGTCTGTGCAGCACTGCGTACGACTTGTAGCGCTATATAAATGCTCAATAGTAGTAGTAGTAGCTGACTCCGGTTAAGCTGAATGAGCTCTTTTCTGCAATGTCTAGGATTTGTTGGAGGGCGTGTGGGCAGGTGGGAGATTTATTATATTGTATGATGGACATGCCTTGTCCTATAAGAGTTTTGGTGGACAGTACAAGGTTCAAAGGATGGTGATGGGGATTTTTCTCTTGAACTCGAAAATGACATTACTGAGATTGATAAACCCAGGGAAGGTTAATTAGGCAGCATGTGGTAGGAACTAGGTGTGAAACAGCACTAAGATAGAAAGAAGCCCGACCTCCAGTGCCAGAATTAACAAAGTATATATAATGGGGAGGTTGATGACATTGCGGGCTGGGAAGCTACAAAACTTTGAGGGGTTATGGGCACCCTTTGAAGGTTAGGCTTGGGGCGAGATCCTGGGTTGACAAACTGAGTGATTGTGTACACCTGGGGGTGGATCAGGCGACTATACTGAGGGAGGGAGGTGTATGTGGACAGTGAGGGGACTATGGGGGGTAGGAGATAATGAGGATTGAAGGTTGAGAAGGGTGGTTGTTCTAACTGTGTGCAGTTAATATCTATTTTGTGCAAGTTAAATCAAGTGATTGTTGTAGGGATGAGTTCATGTCTCGTTATATAAATGTAATAAATAAATAAAACAAGAAAATTGTCCTGAAAATCTTACCTGCAGGTATTTTTCCATTGAAAATAATGCAGATACCTTTGAAAATGTTCTATAAACATGTTACTTATTTCCCTGCCGTCTGCATGCTGCTGGGAAAGTTTCCTTGATACCCGCATCGTTCAGGAAAGTTTACAGCAAGGCATTTTACCCAAGTAAAGCTCTTTTAAACTTTGCTGACTGACTGCCATTTTATTTGTGAATTGCTTCTTTTTCTCTGCAGAAAATAGATTTATGGGCCAAATTTGATTGATGTGCCAGTGAAGTCATACCTACGGTTGCTGGTGGATGAGGTGAGAGGCACACCCAGACTGGATAAGCTTTTCCTCAGTTCATAGAGATGACTCAAAATAATGGCAACTCAGAGGTGTACCAGAAATGAATTTACAGAGCCTTGTAAATGTCTAAGAAATACTGTTCAGAATGCATCAAAGTAGAAGTTCCTTTCATTGTTCTTCACAAAATAGTCTATACTTTCAATGTATTTGAATAGTTTTAGAAATATTCAAACAGTAATAACAAACTAGATAATCCTAATTGCATAAGTCTTTATACTCACAGCAAAACCGTTTTAGCTCTGTTCCCAAAAATTGCCTTAAGGTCCACGCAATGTTATACCGAGTCCACCAATATCAGTGTGCTTATAGTAGTTGAGCTGGCTCAATTACTCATTAATTAATAATTGGATTGCTTCTGTTGTATGAAGTGAATTTGAAGCATAAGTCTAAACATGCCAAAGATGGAGCTGCTGAAAAACTCTAGGATAAAGTTATCCAAAAGTACAGATTGGGGGAAGACTATATGAACATTTCAGTGTGTTTGGACATCCCTTGGGGCAGAGTCAGGTCCATCATTCTTCAGTGGAAATTGGTAACACCAAAACATTCCATCGATTAGATTGATGCTGCAAAGTCAGTAGCTGTGGTTAAGGAAACTGTTGAGAAAGATTGCTGTGAGATCTAAGATGACTTGACAAGAACTATAAAGGTATTTCTTTCTTTCAAAACATTTATTGACTGCCTAGAGCTACAGCATCCTAGGCAGTTTACAAAAAGGCATAAGAATATATGAGTACCAATCACCCCTCTCCCCCCCCACCCCGCCACCAAATTACCCTTCCCACCCTACCAAGCAGTGCATAATGCTACCGTCTGCCATCACTGCTAGAAAATCATGACTGCCCAATAGCTAAACAGGAAACGAAAAGTTTTTAGTGCCTTCCTGAACGCCATCAGGCCCATCTCCTTCCGCAAAACCTCTGGTAACGTATTTCGGAGGACCAGAGCGGCCACACAAAATACCCAGGCCCACCACCGCTGAAAGTGGACTTCAGAAAACCCAGGCACAGCCAACAGCTATGCTTGTGCGAACCAACAGGTCCTCCCGGGCTGATATCAAGATAATGTCCCCTGTAGATAGCACGGTCCCAACCTTCTTAACATCTTGAAAATGAGGATCAACATTTTAAAGACACCCCTCTGTCGAATCATGAGCCAGTGTAGTTTCCACAACACCCCCAATACTGAATCTTGCCTGCCCAACCCCCCCACACCAGGCGAGCTGCAGAATTCTGGATGACTTGCAGTTTCCTGAGAGCATAGGCTGGTAGCCCAACATATAGCATATTACAGTAGTCCAGGCCAGATAACACAGGCACCTTGACTACAAAGGGCAAGGCTTCCTTGTCGAAAGAAGAACGCAGCTGCCTAACCAACTGTAGGTTGTCATAAGCAGATGTACCACCTGGGATGACTCACTTGGTTTGCAGCTTGTCATGCTGTAAGGGCTTATGTGCATCAGTGATGCTGAGAGCTAAGCTATTGATATCTTAAATACTGGCAGGGTCTCCCAAGATACAGTAGATAGGTCTTGACTGTGATGCCAGACTAAGACAAACCACCCATCTGAGCAATAGCAGAATGGGACAATGTTGGCGGCGGAGGATCACATTTCTGTGACAACTGCAACAATACTAGAATTACCAATGCAGAAGAAGGGCCTGGCAAATCTTCTTCTGTATCTTGCCATGAAAACCCAATGGATAGTCGCAAAAGAAAGAGCACTATAGTGCTGGAAGATGAGACCCCCACCAGGTAGGAAGGCACTCAACTGGCTACTGGGTATGAGCTGAAGACTTCTCAGAGTAAAGCCAGCATTTACGGTGCGGTTGGATCAAAGCTCTTGAGACGTCTGACTGCTGATGTTGCTGCTCATGAATTGCGAGTCAGAAGTTGCAAAGATGTCTTACATATTGGGACCTGGAATGTACGAAACCTAAACCAATGGAAGTTTGGAGGTGGCCAAGAATGAAATGGGACATGTACAACTTGATCTGTTGGGTGTCACTGAACTGAAATAGACTGGCATTGGATACTTTGCATCTGATGATCACATGGCCTGCAATGCTGGAAATGAACGACAAAAAAGATAGTGTTTCATTTATAATTACGAAGAAAATCACAAGAACTGCAATGACATACAGTGCAGTCAGTGAACGCCCATCAACGCAACTATAATTCAGGTATATGTCCCAACAGCAGCTGCAGAAGAGGAAGATGTTGATGAGTTCTATGGAACAAGTGCAAGCTAAAATTGACAGAATATGTAAACAGGATATCCTGATAGTCATGGGTGACTGGCAACAGAAATGAAGCTGTAGAAAGACCAACAGAATTCTGCAAGACCAATGATCTATTTGTTTCAAACAACTTCTTCCAGCAACACAAGCGCCAACTGTACACATGGACTTCACCCAATGGATTGTACAAAAATCAAATTGACTACATCTGTGGAAATCATGATGGAAAAAGCTTGATAACATCTCACAAAGACAAAACCTGGAGATGACTGTGGTACAGATCACCAACTAACTAGTATGCAAACTCAAGCTAAAGAGCAAGCTACTCATGAATGTAGCAAAATATAACCTTGAGAATATACCAAGAATTTAAAGACTGCCTGCAAAATCGATTTGCTGCTTTTAGATACAAATGACAGAGCTCCAGAAAAGTTATGGGATAACATCAAGAAGGTTGTATTGGAAGAAAGCGAGAAGACTGTACAAAAAGTGAAAAAGCAAAAACAGCCAAAGAGGATGACTGAACAAATCTTAAAATTGCCCAGAAACTCGGAGAAGCTTAAAGCCAGAAGAGAAAGAGAGGCAATCACAGAATTCAACAGAGATTTCCAGTGTGCAGCAAGACAAGACAAGGAGAAGTACTACAATGACACATGCCAAGGAAATAGAAATCAGAAGCTATAGAGAAAGAACAAGATGGGCTTTCCTAAAGCTACGAGAGTTAAAGAAAAAAAATTCCAGCCTCAAATTGGAAATGCTACAAGATGCTGACGATCCAAGTTGAATGATACTGAGCAAGAAAAAATGGAAAGAATATACAGAGTCATTATACCATTTCAACGGTCATTTCAACCTGTACATTATAATCAGGAAACCATTGGTGATGAAAGAAGTCGTCGAAGCAGCATTGAAAACCTTATCAAAGAACAAAGCACCGGGCATTGATGGCATTCCTGCTGAAGTATTATAGCAATTGGATGAAAATGTTACAGTACTTACAAGGCTCTGCCAGGAAATTTGGAAGACAAATTCATGGCCAACTGGCTAGAAAGGATCTGCGTTTATACCAATACTGAAGAAAGGTGATCCGACTGATTGTGGAAATTATTGCACGATCACTCTGATCCCACATGCCAGCAAGATTCTACTGGAATGAGAACTACCTGAAGTGCAAGCAGGGTTCAGGTAAGTGCGAGGAGCGAGAGATGACCATTGCGATTATGAGATAGATCCTTGAAAAGACAGAAGAATAACAAAAGGATATCCATATGTGTTTTGTACTGACTACAGCAAGGCTTTTGACTGTGTAAACCATGAGAAAATCTGGGCCACATTAAGAAGCATGGGTATACCAGAACATCTGATAGTTCTCTTGCACAACCTTTACATTGATCAAGAAGCAACAGTTTGAATGGAACTAGGAGAAACAGAATAATTTAAAATCAGCAAATGTGTACAACAAGGCTGCATACTTTCTCCCTACCTCTTTAATTTATATGCAGAACAAATCATCAGAAAAGCAGGGCTGTATGAAGACAACTGAGGTTTGAAGATTGGTGAAAGACTCATCAACAACATTCGCTATGCTGATACCACATTACTGGCTGAAAGTGAAGATTATCTGAAACATTTGCTTCTCAAGATCAAGGAACATAGTTTTATAATGGGCCTGTATCCTTAACGTTAAGAATACAAAGATCCTGACAACTGGCAAATCAATAAGTTTCATCATTCATGGAGAAGAATAGTTGACAACTTTAATCTACTCTCTCCATAACAAAGATTCGACTTGTCCAAACCATGTTTTTTTTTCAATAACATCATATGGATGCAAAAGTTGGACAGTGAAAAAGATAGGAAGAAAATTGGTGCCTTTGAATTATGGTGCTTGCAATAAATACTGTGTATATGGACTGCCCAAAGAAAAAACAAGTACTAGAGGAGATCAACCCTAAGCTTTCCTTAGAAGCTCAGATGACAAGACTTCAGCTTTCATACTTTGGACACATCATGCAAAGAGATATTATTAGAGAAAGACATAATGCTCGACAAGGTAGAAGGTCAACGCGAAAGAGGAAGGCCGGTAATGAGATGAATCGATACAATAACAGCAGCTATGGGTGCCACTCTATCAACAATGAGCTACCTGACTGAAGACCAAATACAGTTTAGGTCAACTATCCAGATGGTCAACATGAGTCGACACCAACTCAACGGCACTTAACAACCACCACCACCACCACCACCCGGGACACCTGTGCCTGCAAGAACAGACCTGCATCCAGAAGGACCCCCACTCGTGAATCTCCCTTTTTCAGCCCATATGGGCTCCCACAATCATGAGCCCTATCTGTACCACAACCATAGACAACTCGCCGCAACAACAAAACCTCTTGACTTAGTAACATTCAAGACCAGTAGTTGGCCTGCAGCCTAGACAGTAATTTCCTCCAGACACTAATTGATTCGCTGAAACGCCACAGACTCCTCTTTTTCAGCCACCACAAGCATACAGAAAGCCAGAAAAATTATCTCCAGCAAATGGCCCCTACTGGGCTCAAATGAATATTAAATAAAACAGGAGACAAAGTGCACCATTCCGCTGTAAAGTTGGTAGAAAGTTACCTTTTAATTACTGAAAAAGTGATTTCCACCAAGTATTGAGCTGAGTGGTATGAAGACTTATGCAAATCCAGACTTTTTATTTATTTATTTATTTATATTCTCTTATATACCGTGCTATTCTGCATCAGTGTGGTTTACATTGAACAAACTGAAATTACATTGAACAGGGCATTATAACTTGGAGATAACTATTTTACAGGGAACATGGGCTATGGAGGGTTAAGTGGCTTGCCCAAGACCACAAGGAGCACCTGTGGGACTAGAAACACCAGTCCTTCCGGCCCAAGGTTGCTGTCCTCTAGTGGGATTTGAACCCCCGACCTTCCGGCCTGAAGTACCGTGCCCCAACCACTAGGCCACTCCTCCACTCATTTCTTAATTACTTGCTGTGTATTTTGATAATTTTTCTTTCATGTTCGAAGTAGAGAGCAGAGTATAGATCAGTGAAATAAACTGCTCCTTTAATGCAGGAATCATTAGAGCTGTGGGTGCTTCACAGTCTAACCCAAGCAGGAATAAACATCCATAATCTTAAGGTCGCCACTAGTGTTGCTGGATTTGCTCTAATATTTTATAAAGATGTCCCGGCATCTAGAGTAGGGACCACATTACTCTCTAAGCCCAAAGAATGATTCCATTTCAGTCTCGGAGATATCCTTGATAACATGATGATGTTTTATGAGGCAATATATGTACTGTAGATGGGAAGTGTCGTGGGAAGAGATAGTACTATGTGATTGTCACATTTAAGAATGACAGTCCCTAATGTGGGAAAGGATTTAGTTTTTTTTTTGTTTTTTTATGCCAGGCTTCCATAGGCAATGGGGAATGCTATTTTGATGCAGTAATTCACTGTACGTGCCAAGAGATCTAATCTAACCCACTGTGTTTGTGGTTATTTTTTTATTTTTTCTTACATTTTCACACACACATACTTTGATTTTATCCTCAGGTGCTGAATCCTTTTTACATTTTCCAGATCTTCAGTATTGTGCTCTGGGTGTGTGATGGTTATTACTATTATGCTGGCTGCATCTTCCTTATTTTCAGCAATTTCAATAGGATTGTCTCTCTATGAGACTAGGAAGGTGAGTGCTGATCCCTGCAGTCTATTTGCTTATTGTTCACTACAGGACTGCAGAATTGTCCATGTATAACATGTGTCTTGTCTGTTAATGTGTGCTTGCGTGGGCTCCATTGAAATTCACTTCTCACACAATTTGGCCAATCTTCTCTAGAGCACTCATCATTCTCTGTGGTTTCTGACCAAAAATAAAATCCCCACAGTGTTTCACTTATGGGCCTATAGCAGGCATAATTTTTCCCATTTACTCAAGTTTTTGCTTGCAAGTAGTTCAGCAGTTAGAGGCCGTTTGGCAGCAGTTTGGCAGAAGTAATCAAGTGCTTTGTCTATGATAAGTATCAGAATGCTTCAAGTTATAACCAGTGCCCCCTACTTAACATAATTGGGTCATGGTGGATGTCACAAAAAAAAAAGAGAAATGTCATCTTACCCTGCTAATGTTCTTTCCTTGGGTCCAAAAAAGTCCAGTCCAAAATGCATTGGTTGTGCCTATCAGCCAGCAGATGGAGACAGGCTTAAGAGCTATGAGTTGCAACCCAAAGCAATAGTGAAAAAAACACTTTTCTATAACCAACCCCCCTTAAGGAGGAGGAAATCTAGAAAATCTAGTCCGAGGAAATCTAGAAATCTAGTCATAGGAAACTATTTTCAGGTGAACCCTGGCGTGGTCTTAAAGTATTCTATTAGTCAATGAATTCAGGAAGTATTATAAAAGAAACGGAGAAAGAAGTATGGAAATACAGTAGGTCTCTAGACTGGTCAGGTTGGACTCAAGGAAAGAAAAGTAAGCCTGGTAAGACCAAATTTTTTTCCTTCCTTCCTTTTCATCCACCAGACCAGTCCAGAACACATGGGATTGTAAGAAAGAACCCTCTACATTGGGTGGGATAAAGCCACTCTTACTCTCAGTACCCACTACTGAAAAAAGCATTCTGTCCTACATGAACATCAAGTCTGTAATGCTTCGCAAGGTAATGCAGAGAGGACCATGTAGTTTCGGGTACTACAGAGTCCCCTCAGCAGCCACGAGCCATGAAACCAACATGCCTCTGAATGAATACACCTAAAAAAGTAAGGTGGACTTCGACCCTTCAGAATGTAGACGGATGACAGAGCCTCCCTTAATCCATTTATCATAGTGGCTTTAATAGCCACCTCACCCTTCTTATCTCTACCAAACACAGACAATCTGACTTGCAAAACTCTGTAGTCACCCTTAGTTAATGAATCAGAGCTCTGAGCACATCCAGTCAACAAGGAGATTAATTTCCTGGCCACAATCATCTCTTCAAAAACAAGGTAATTTTACCAACCTATTAACATAAAAAGGCAAGACCATTTATGGGGCAGAAAGGAGGGACCGGGGACGTGTGGATAGAAACCCCTGCTTCTGAGAAAAACACAAAGAGCTCATAGAACATAACGGTCAGGACCAAGGTCCACTAAGCCCAGTATCTGTGTCCAACAGTGGCCAATCTAGGTTCCCGTACCTAGCAGTTTCCCCAAAAGACACAGGTTCCACAATGCTTGTATTGGGGCAAGCAGTGGATTTCCTTGGTTCCCTTTAATAGTGGGTTATGGACCTTTCCTCCAGGAACTTGTCCAAACCTTTTTTAAACCCGACTACCCTAACAGCTTTTACTACATCCTCCAGCCGTAATGAATTCCAGACTTGATTACACGATGAGTGAAAAAATATTTTCTCTTATTAGCCTTAAATAGGTTACCCTGTAGCTTTCATTGCATGTTTCCCTAGTCTTTCTATATTTTGATGGCATAAACAACCTGATCTACGTTTATCAGTTCCACTCCATTTCATTAATTTATGGACCTCTATCGTATCTCCACTCAGCCATCTCTTTTCCAGGTTGAAGAGCCCTAACCTTTTTAGCCTCTCTTCATAGGGGTATCCTTCCATCCCCTTTTACATTTTGGTGGCTCTTCTTTGTACCTTTTCTAATAATGCTATAAATTCCTTTTTAAGATACGGCAACCAGAATTGCACACAATATTCAAGGTGCGGTCGCACCATGGAACGATTCAGAGGCATTATAATATCCTTTGTTTTATTTTACATTCCTTTCTTTATGATAACTAGCATTCCTATTTGCTCTCTTGGCTGCTGCAGCATAATGGGCAGAGAGTTTCAACATGTTATCCGCGATGACGCCTACATTTTGTTTCCTACGTGGTGGTTCCTAATGTAGAACCTTGCATCGTGTAACTATAGTTAGGGGGGTTCTTTCCTAAGTGCGTAACTTTGCACTTGTCCACATTAAATTTCATCTGCCATTTGGCTGCCCAGTCTTCCAGTTTATCAAGGTTCTCTTTACAATTTTTCACAATCCTCTTGGGTTTTAACAAGATAGTACCTTCAACTCTGAGATTTATCTCGCTGAACAGATAGCCACTAGGAAAAGCACTTTCAACATGAGATTCTTTAGATGCACTCGTTTGACAGGTTCAAAGAGTTCTGTGCTCAGTGTATGTAGCATCAAATTAAGATTTCACTTGGAGACTATTGGTTTAAGAGAAGAATGCAAGTGAGCAGTGCCTTGCAGAAAACAAAGACGTCTAGATGGGTCCCTAAGGAAGATCTCTCCAAATGACTCCTAAAACAAGCTAATGCGGTAACATGAAGGACAAGGCTGACCCCTTAAGGCCTTCCTGCAAAAAGGATAAAATATTAGAAATAAAAGCCTTAAAAGGAGAGACAAAACCATAGTTCTGCACACCAAACCTTAAATATTTTCCAGACTCTAGCATAAGCTAAGGGGGTGGAATCTTCCATTACTGCAGAACAGAGATAATGACCTCCTCCACATAAATTGTATTGCCAAAGCTGTTGTCCCTGTTACAGCTTCTGCCTCTGTCCAGACAGCGAGCCCAATGCCAGTTGAATAACTGGTTCCATGTGCAGGTCGCCTGCAAGCCAAAGCCCGCATGAAACAATTGGAGGAACTCAGAGAAGAGGTGGCAATGCTGAGAAACATTTGAGAAGTTCATTGATGAGATGCTGCTTGAAACATTCAAGCTCTCTAACAGAGGTGAAGAAGGGAGGCTACAGAATGAAGAGAGTTGGACAAGAGTTACCAGAGCCTGCAGAATGACAGTCCAACCTCCACCACCCTTAAATTGAAGGAACGAGTTTGCAGCACTGGACTTTGGAGGAGGTGAAACAGCCCAGG
This sequence comes from Ichthyophis bannanicus, assembly GCA_033557465.1. NCBI lineage: Eukaryota > Metazoa > Chordata > Amphibia > Gymnophiona > Ichthyophiidae > Ichthyophis > Ichthyophis bannanicus. The sequence goes on from CM066042.1 coordinate 16,846,945, forward strand.
TAAGGGGAAAGAGAAACCCAGGAGCTCAAGCACCCCAAATTTGTGTGAATCAGTGACCCCGACAGGGAACGTGAAGGGGATAATGATTGGAGGTGACTCTCTTCTAAGAGTCTACTGAGACATACATCTAATGACCAGACTTGATGTTCCAGGAAGAGGTGTTTGGGTTTCTGGCTGCCACAGGTGCCAAATCCCAAGGATGTTATGGAAGAGTTTGGCTTGTAGACCTATCAAGCCTACTGACTAAGATCCGAATTTGCCTCACATGCCATGTCGGCTACAAATCTATACTGCTAAACGTAATCCCTTTACAAGTATCAAAAAGTGGGGGAAAACGTAATGCCTCTGGGGCAGGAGGGGTGGCGCAGGATAGGTGTGTGCAGGTGGTGTGTTGCTCTTACAGATTCCTGCCCCTGATGGAGTGTAAACCAAGGCTTATGCAGAGAAAACTCGCCATCCTGGAGATGAAATGCATGGCTTGCGTGGATGGTGCTCGGTGAGAGTGTTTTTGGTTTCCTGGACCATGGAATGATCCAAGCGCTGCTGAGCAGAGATGGCGTCCATCTGTTCCAAGAAGGTCAAAAGTCTATCTTTCCACAGCAGACTGGCTAACCTACTTGAAGAGGGCTTTAAACTTTAGATTCATTGTGGATGGGTGAAGAAAAAGCCCCCAGGCTAAAATGAATAACAACTTAAATATCCTCTGTAGAAAATGGGTAGAAGTGGCAATAGCCTGGAACAGCAGGGTGTATAAATGCCGCGTAGCATGGAAAATAAGATACCAGATGTTGAAGCTTTAATGGAAGAGGCTGACTTGGATCTTAGTGGTGGTTTACAAAGACATGGTTCATGGAAACCATAACTGGGATGTATTTTATAGCAGGGTTTGATACTTTATTCAGGAAGTACATCAAATGTAGGAAGAAGGGCGGAGGGAGCGAGTGGCGCTATAGGTAAAAACAAAAAAAAAAAATATTTAAAGCTATAGTAATTACAGGGCTTTAAACGGGAACAAGGAGGCACTGTGTCGTTGTTTAAACTTAGAAAGTAGGGACAGAGAAATCCATTTCACGCAGTTGGTCATGTGACTACTAAACTCCTTAACAGGGAGAAGAGAAGTGGACAGAGATTTAATACAAGACATACGCAGTATTTGCCATGCAAACCTACAGTGGTGGCTATATAATAGGTGATTTCAGTATGTACCGGTTGTTTGGATTGGCACATTCCCCTGTTGCTGTATCATCTAGCAAGTAAGGAGATCCTAGATTCCTCCAGGACCAAAGCAGGACGTCAGTCATCACCATATGGGTGTTTCATTGGCTGCCGATGAAGCCCCAGCGGAGACATTTTCCCCAGCTTTCCGTGAAAGCCTTGGGAAGGCTTGGCTATCGCCTAGCACAGTTTCCTTGATAATCCATTTCCCTGCCTAAAGGTGCCATCTTACACTTCAAGTCTCTTTTTTTTCCTAAAGGTAGAAGCCCACCGAATCAGACGTGTGTCCTGCTTTCTCCCAGGATAAATCGGGGATGGCATTATTTTCTTCTCGAGCCGATTTTTCGGGCTATTTTTCTCCGGTTTCGACCGCCGGTTTCCCCTCCCTCCGCCGGGTTCGGTTAACACTGGTATCGGATCACCAGCTTATTTCTTTTTCAAGTTTTTTGCCCTTCGTGGCTGGCCGTGCCCCTTTTTTTCATTTTTCCCTGGAAGGCCGGTCTTTGATTCTAGCAGGGGCCTCTATTTTTCCCCGATGGCTCAGTGGTTTTTAAAAAAGTTGGTGTATCGGTTGGTAAGAAACATTAGTCTCTCACTGACACACACGACTGCGTCCTTCGGTGACTAAGCCCTGACCACCGACCCCAAGGTTCGGGTCTGTGTTGCCATTTGGGAAAGAGGTCTTCCAAGGCACTTAAAAGTCGACAGCATCAGAAGGAGGAGGCTTTTTCTCGGGACTCTGCCTTCGGCTGGCCGGGCCCCCGGCACCCTCGTCTGAGGCCCCGGACATCTCGTGATTCTGATCACTGAGCGCCGTCGAGAGCTCCTCTGGACAGGCGGGACCCCTCGACCGCCGTCCCCGGGTCCCGTGGACCAAGAGAAGCCTGCCAAAGTTCCTCGTCGGTGGAGACGGCAGTCTGCTGGCCACGTAAGCCCCGTACGTCCTTGGTGACTCTCCTTCCCAGAGTGGCCGACGTCGGGCCCGGAAACGGCCGGGGCCCGAGGTCAGAGGCCTGCTGAGGTCTCCCGATCTGAGTCTCAGGATGACAGCCTTGGAGTGCCGAGATTGTCTGACTTCATGTAGCAGCACAGCAGCGGGCCACTGATGGCCAGCCTGTCCTGGTGCATCTGCCCCCTGACCACCTGGAAGGTCGACTTCGAAGTCAACCCTGGAGTGAGACCGAGCCGATACTCGAGACCCTCGTGGCTCGAAGTCGTCCTCGGCTCGAGGTCTCCCTCGACCTCCCAAGTTCGGGACCGAGGGTGTCGACGTCGGTGCCAGGCCCGGCGTCGGGTGCGGGTGGGGTGACCGTAGGGGCCCTGCGGGGGCACTCGTCAGATTTCCTGGACTCCTCCTCGGAATTGAGTCCGACGCTCTGGTAAACGGACAGGACGAGCAGTTCTCCCTTACTTAGACGAGACTCGGGTGCGTCCCGTCAGACTCACCTGCAGTCCTGAGCCCCCGGAAGTAGCTCCCCTCCAGAGGAACACTAGGTTTCTCTGATTCGTTCCCCGGACGATATGGCGCGACGATGCCTTGGCTATCCCTGCTGATCCCGAGGAAGAGCCTCGAGCCGAGGAGAACTCCTCGATGCTCTCACCAGTACGACTCTCCTCGCGAAGGAGGCCCCTTTTACTGTCCCGGTTACTCCGATGCTGGAACGGCTCCTCTTCCGGATGTGTGGGAAGGCACCGGCTCGGCGCCGTGTTGTTTGAGCAACGGGGAGTCGATTCCATCTATCGACTCCGCAAAAGCCCTGGTTTTCAGAAAGCACAGCTACCACACCCATTCCATGGTTGTGGGAATCGGCACCTCGCATCGCTCCTGAAGATCCAGAGAAATGCACTCTGCAGAGTGCCCCCGGCAGGGCGGCCCGCAATCTCGATGTGGCCTTCGGTTAATAGGGACAAGTTGCTTCCCAGGTGGTTTATGCTTGCTTGCCCCTGGCTGTGTCCAAGTCTTACCAGCTGTACCGATGGGCATGTATCTGCGAGACCTGGCCAAGGAATTGGCAGATTCTCTGCCTGGTCGCCTCTCAGGGCCTTTTTCCTTAGACAACGGAGGAAACCCTTGTGCAGATGATTTAAGACATTATCCTCTCGGATTCGGAGGGATTTCGGAATGCTTCAAAGTTCATTCCCCGCGCCGCTATGATGGCTTCGAGGCTTCGGCCCGAGTTGCTGGCTTGCCGGCATCGTGGCTTCGCAACGCCAGGCGTTGGCTGCGAGTCATCGGACCTCAAGCCATGGGTTCAGGACAAGTTGGTCGATGTCCGCCCTGCCTGAGGTGAGAACCTTTTTGGCAAAACCGTGAACCGAGAAAAGAAGCCGCCTCAGCTCGAGAGCCGAAACACCTTACCCGGACAAGGCTATCGAAGACATCTGCCCCTTCACATAAAAAGAAGGGCCTCGGGTTAAATAAGTTTCCGTTTACCCGTGGAAGTGGCAACTTGCCCTTACAAACAGTACCCTCAGTAAATCAGGCTGCCCAAAGTGCCCCCCAGGGTCAGCAAGCCAAGGGCCAGGGTAATGGGCCTCCGTAGGCAGAGGACCCCCAAACCTTCTCGCCCCCTGCCTGTCCACTGCGAGCAGGGTGTGGGGTTTTTTGTGACTCCTTGAGCATAGCCCTATTTGCCTGAAGCGTCTTTACCACGTTACCCACTTGTGGCAGCCTCCGTCCCTGCTTTCCCAGCCCTGCACAGGCGTGTCGCCGTTGTACTATGTTGACCCACCGACTTGTGCCCTTCTCATGTACCACCCGACAGATTGGGTGCTGGAAATAGTCCAAAAGGGCCAGCCCTTCATCTTTCATCAACTGCTCCTCCTTACTTCCCAGGGGAGCCCTGCTGAGGCCTCCCCTGCACACAGACCTTCTCCTTCGAGAGCTCCAAGGTCTGTTGGTGGACAGGGCGGTGGAGCCTGTGGCCTCCCCACTTGCAAGGTCACCGGGATTTCTACTCCAAAGGGTATTTTCACTGGTACCAACAGGACCTGGTGGCTCTTCGCCCCATTCTGGACCTCAGGAACCTCACCAAGTTCCTAGAGGAAGAAAAGTTTAAGATGCTTATACTCTCTGGGAACAACTTCTGCCCCGACCTCCAGCAGGGAGATTGGCTATGCTCCTTAGATCCTCCAGGATGCGTACACGTCACATTCCTCATTCATCCAGACCACAGAAAGTACCTTCAGGTTCATTGTGGGAGGAAACTTAAACTTTTGCTTAAGCCCCCCATCCGTCGTCCTGCTCCTGAGTGGGAGCTGAATGTTTTTTTTCTTTTTTTATGGTCGATGCCAGCCAACTGACCTCGGCCACCCTTTGAGCCGATGCGATCACTTGCCCTACTACGCTTCCTTTCCTGGTAAGACCTCTCTTCCTGATAGCCCTCACCTCGGCTAGGCGACGTGAGTGAGCTTCAGGCACGGGTCTTGGATACGACCTTTAACACCAGGATTTATAGGAACAGGGTAGTCCTTAGGGACTCATCCAAAGTTGCCTTCCCCAAGGTTTGTCTCCTCTTTCCACCTCAACCAGGAGGTGGTTCTTCCAACATTCTTCCCTAGGCCTCATGCTAGCCAGGCTGAAGCAGTAACTGCATACCCCTGGACTGTAGGAGGTGGCACCTTCGCCTTCTACCTTCAATTACCGTACGCAGGGAACATAGAAGGGCTACTCAGCTCTTTGTATCCCTTTGACCCCCCACCCTCATATACATTGGGGTTGGCTGTGGTCCAAGCGTACCTTGTCCATCTGGGTGGCTAAACTGCATCACCTGGGCTTACAAGTCCGGCTGACCCTTCCTTTACAGGGGTAGCGGTCACGGCCCATTGTGTCAGGGCAAATGGCGCTGCCTCAGTGGCTCATCTCCACTCTGTTGGCCCCTTGGTTAGACATCTGAAGGGCTGCAACTTGTCTTGCAAAGCCAGACATTTGCAGCCAATTACTGTCTGCGAGAGGGAAGTACCGTAGGGACAGTGCTTTTGGCCAAGCACGTTACTCTGAACTCATATTTGAGGTTTAGGCAACTCCTGACTCGGCCAGATGTTGGGCTAAGGTGGGAGGGTGTGTGTCCTTTGAAAAAGCCTTTCTTGGATGCTGTGACTAGAGGGAGTTCTCTTGTTCAGCCTGGGTTTATGGTAGCCCAGAGCTAGGGAGTCACCCATATGTATAGACTGACTTCATGCTTGGTCCTGGAGAAAGAGTAGTTACTCACCTGTAACAGGTGTTCTCCAGGAGCAGCAGGGGAATCAGTCCTCACAAACCTCCTCCTCCCCTTGGAGGGCAGTTGTACATACGTTGGTTTTACGTTTTTGTGTGCTGTTATTAGCTATGTCGTTTGAATGAGGATAAAATGGCCCACCCCTTTAGGAGGGGTATTGTAAGGGAACGGCAACATGCGTGCCAGTCATTCCCAAAGGCGTAATGGAAAGCTGGGGACCAGAGCTCCGCTGGGGCTTCATCGGCGCCGATGAAACTCATATGTGAGGAGGCTTGATTTCCTGCTGAGCCTGGAGAACACCTGTTACAGGTGGAGGAACCTACTCTTTCTCTACAGGGAGAAATATGCTGGCAACTGGTAACAGAACCAACTGTGAAGGGGCCATACTAGACTTGGTGGCTTACCAATGGCAAAAGTGTTTCTGATGTCATAGTGGGAGGATCATCTCACATCCAGTGATCACCAGATGGTTGTGGTTGTCCGTTATTAGGACTAAGGGCTGATACAATACATTCAAACTGCCGAAGGGGTCTTAGACTTTAGGAAAACTAACTTAACCAAGAATGGGACAGTACCTCAAGGGAGTCATTATCAGAATTGGGAACAGTGGGGGGATGTAGAAAAAGCAGTTGGTAAAAACTGAAAAGGGATATGTTTAAAGAGCAAAAAAACTTTGTTATACAGGTAAATAAATGTAAAAGGAAAAGGAGGTCACGATGATTCACAAAAGAAGTAGCTGAAAAGATGAAGGAAAAAAGAGGGCGGCT